>JANAVB010031018.1:10109358-10216858 GCA_029216955.1 Iris pallida | reverse complement strand
GTTGTCATCCTTGTTGTGGATGTTGTCCTTTTTGTCCATATATTTTGCTTTTTGGACGAAACACAGGCACCATCCTGTTTTTTCAAACAACATGAGAAATCATGTTGGCATTCAATTCACAGTATGTATCAAAGCTACATCCTTATGAATATGTAAAAAAAAAAAAAAACTCTATTCTTTACAATAAGAATATTATTAGTTGGTTGTGTCCATAAGTTATTGTTACACATGTTTTTTTGGCTTTTAATGTGTTGAAAATGTTGTATAAATTAGCTAGTCTACATTTTATACATTCTAGCATTGGAACTTATTTCTTCTTTCGGTTAGGTTTATATAGAGATCATAAGTTTAGAAAGTTTGAACAAAGGATAACGGTCATAAATTGTGTTTGATATGTTAGAATAAACTTTGGTTGTGTCTCAATATTCTCTCAACCTAATTTGATTCCTTTCTAATTACATGGTGAAAGACTTGGTCTTGACATGTTCTGAATGAAAAGGGAGGTGCTATGGGTGTAATATTTCAGATGGACTAGTTGTTCCCAAAAGAATGTTAGAATGCCTCTTTAGGCTATTGTCACATGCGGGTATAAATAATATTTTATCCCTAATTGGACTAGATCAATGTTTCTTTAAGTGACATTGTTTTAGGATATCAACTTAAGAATCATATTTTGGATGATTATTTTTATATAGATATTGTTTAACAAGAAAAAAAGGGTTTTAATTGTCTTGTATAGCAATTTGTTTTTCCTTCATGAATTATTTATCATCTTTCTGTTTAGTAATTTTATAATAATATTTTGTTAAATATTTGTGTCATAAATTTAAATATACGTTAATAAAATTTGATTCATTAGAAAATGTTCAATTTTCCTGTTAAATGTTGTTGAATTATTTTAATGTTCAAATTCATAAACATCATATATTGGTGTGTAAGAATGAACAAGTTGAGCATCGGTTCAAATTATATTTCTTATTAATATGCAAACTAACATATATTTTTCTAAAGACCAAATTATTAGATATTTTAATTTTTTCAGAAAGAACATGTTAACCGTGACAAAGCATTAGGGAATGTGACATGTTAGAAAGGAGAAAATATGCTAAAGATGAAGGTAAGTAATACAAAAAAAATTTGCTCTATTATTCTGAACTTAAAAGATCAATATAATTATTCATATGCTCGTGATGCCAGTATCCAGCTGGTGTGCCAAGTGCTTCACCCGAACATGATTATGTATCTAGTATATGTCTTTTATGCTTTCTAGTAAGAAAGTTTTGTTTTAGAAATTTATTTAAGTGAAAAACTCCATAGCTACTGTTGTTCCAACTATATTGCAATCGTTTGATGTTCTTGTTGTCCATATCATCCTAGAAGGATGCTTTACTATTTATTTTTTGCTGCGGCCATCAAACTTTTTGGTTAAATACAATGATCCTTTGATCTAACATCTTGATAATTTTATAACTTTGTGTATGTTTAGAAAGAAACATTTTTATACTCAAGCATGATACAATCATGAGACATACCTAATATCGACGTTCGTGCTCCGATCATTTGGAAAGGTAATATATATATTTATCTACATATTATATTCATTTTGATTCCGACAAATATATATTGTTGAGCATGTGAGCCTACTTTCTTGGTTTATGTATATAGATCATGAAGATGTGAAGATGTTGAATGATACTTTTCCTTGATTGGTTTGCATATTTAAACCTTAAATGGCTATATTATCACAATATTAGAGTTTAGGCAAAAGTAAATAGTTTAATGGTATTGCAAATCCCTTTTAATCTAAGTAGTAAACGTAGAGATTAGTTTGGGTACAAGTCGAAAGGGTTCTTCTATCTACCGGATATATATTGTCACGTCCCGCTCCCGTAGGAGCGATAGTCCTCGCTAAGGCGTGATGCCGCACGGGCCTAGGTTGTGCCCGTGCAAGGCTAAGTCCAGAACGGTCGATTTAAGGCTAGGACACAGAGTCGCACAGAGTGTCCCCATTTGCAGCAGAATGTAATTGAACACAAGTTGAAACGAATTCAAACTCTTTATTGATATTCAAGAAGTTTACAAGCGGCGCTAGGCCGAGATTACAAGTCGCTCAAGCTCTCTCTCTCTAAAACATAAAAGGCGTGCCAAGTGGCTTACAACATGAAATAATTCATGGCGATGTTCCGATACATTATGTCATGTATATGGTGCTTCAGCTCCTTTGCAACGCTCCAAGGCTCTAGAGTCAGCTTTGCGCCTTAGCACGTTCGAGGAAAGCTCCGCACCCGACGACGTCTCATGTATCCTGCAAGCAATCTGTGGGGTTATCAGTACATTGTTATATACTGGTGGGGAGGCTAGCTCGTCGACTCGCTATCATTACCAAACACGTTCATTTTACTTCTGTGCATCCTCTATCATTCATTGTCTTTCTAATCTTGTCTTAGGGTCAGTTTTATGGCATATTTTATAACATATCTTGTGTTACCGATTTCAAGTGTTTGCATGGAAATACATGCACGACTTACCCATACTTACCGTCCGGTCTTCCCTGTCCAAAGAAAACCAAGTTAGTCAACAATTAATATATAACAACTTAACGTAATTCACGTAAACATTCAGTGTCAAGGGCGTGTCCCTGCCTCAGATTCTAGCACGTCGTAGGCGTGTTCTAACTCATTTGTACGAAGTACACTAGTTCATTTGGTGTGTTATATTCAAGCCTGTTTAGAAGGCGCTTCGTTCAGTTCCACAGTTGTTCAGCTTACTCAAGTTGTCAGGATGTGTTATATATACTCAACTATTGTTTAGATATGTTTCATTTAGTAACAGCGTGCTCAGCTAGGCAGATTTACTTATCTCAATGCAAGGTCTCGTACACGGATTGCCGCAATCGAGCCAATTTAATCTATATGCACCGGTCGTCGGCATCACAATCCATTTTGGACATTTTTCTTATGGTATTTGTATCTATCAAGCGTGATGGCTGGTACACCTTGATAGGCTACGACATACCCAGGCCTTACGTCTCCTGTGTGCCCGAGCCCGTACACAGGCCACCCGTAAGCCATGATTCCGCCTAGGCCGACCATGATGTCGTGATCGTTGCCTTGGAATCGGTTGTTCTATCACTCGTGCACGAGTTTGTCCATGACCATTTCATATTCTTATTTCTTTAGTTTAACTGTTGGGCTGTCTTGAGCCATTTGTGTTATCGGCTGTCTAGAACCATTTGTTACATCAGACCATCATGGGCCATTTGTCTTATCAGGCTGTCTTGAGCCATAATGCGTTATCGACCAGGTTGGCGGCGGCATCCCTGCAGTACGAGTAACGAGCCTCGTTGCACGTCCCCGTCATACCTGTCGCTAACCATTCATTTCTTCCTTATTCTTCTTTAACTTGTTTAATTCTTCAATTATTTATTTGTTCATTCATTCATTCATTCATTATGCGGTTCCCTGTACGGGAACCGTCCTGGCGACCCATTGGTCCCGAAGCCTTCCAATATTTCTATACTCTACTCGGAACGACTATGTCGATAGTCTTACTGCTTCATTGTTGTAAACCGTTTATTGATTCATGTCTTAAGTTGTGGTATGATTCTGGTGACCAGCATTTCGTTCGTTATTGAACACATAAGAAATCTACACAAGGTGTATGTTGTGCGTTTGTACGGTCGTGGAGTGTGGTACGAGTGTTCGCATATTTTCTAAGTTCTTTTTCATGTTCTATTCAAGCATACAAGATGGGATTATTCCTTTAGCTAGGTGCGTTGAGTCATTTGTTAGCATGCACGGTGTTATCGTCTAGCGATTCTAGCAATAGTGTCCGTATTATTATGTGTCTAGGCTAAGCAAAGATAGGTTCATCGGAGCCACCCACCTTAGCGATGATCGCGTCGGCTGATCGATACTCCGAGCACGCATTTAAAAGTCTAAGTCTGGATTCATCTTTGACGGGCCAATGTAAGTCACGGCTCATTTGAGTCGTCGCACTTGCCATTTTGAATCGACGTTCCGCTAGGGCGGAGCGGGTCGTTACATATATAGCCCTAAGCGACTGTAGAAGTATGAAAAAGGGATATTACTTTTAATCCCACATCGAAAAGGAGAAGTCTCATTTCACTCTATATAAATAGCCCATTTGCCTTCTTTGAAAAATGGGGTACCAAAATAAAAAAAGAAAAGGGAGCCCATTTCCAGGGAGCCTGTTCGAGGCATAAAAAGTTGCAACAGTGCCTCTTCTTCTTCTGGATCGGCTGCAAGTTCTTCACTTACCATCTTGGCAAGGAAAAGTTGGGCTACTATGAAGAAATCTAAGACGGCACGGGCCATGCGCCCTCAATGTGCTATACCAGAAACAGCCAGAAACGTGTGCTGAAAACCATGCACACGATTAATAGTAGGATGTATAGAAGTTGACTCAAGTACTTTCGCACCCGGAATGGGTCAACACTTAAAGTACTCCTTCCACTTGGGTGCATTTCATGCGCTTGAACCAAGTAAGGGGGCAAATCTTGCGATGTCAAACCCATGCGCCTACGTAGGCTATACGCATAAAGTAGGTTCCACTCGCAATACGTACGCTATCCTAGTAATGATCTGGGTGCATTTCATGCGCTAGAACTGGATCAGGGGGTGCATCATTCACATGACCACCCTGGCACTTGGCCTCGCCATGCGCCTGAAGGGGTTGTGAAAGTGAAACTCTCCCCTCATGATTTGCATAATGTGATCACTCACAAACACAGATCAGGAGAGCTGACCACCATGCACAACTCACCCCTCGCGAGACATACTTGTGCTACGGTCGCCATCAACTGCTGCTGCCACAAAACAGTGGCTCCACCACCAAGGCAGTCTGTTTTCCAGTGACTTCAATCTGCTACACATGTCCGACATTATCTCGGAAATATGATGCCAATTGAAGACTTTGTAACAACCTACTCTCAACCAGGCGCATCGTCTCAGCGCGACGCATTAGTCTGCCAACACATCACTCTGCCCCGTCAAAGCGAATCACTTCCTCATCAACGCACATGAGTATCTGCCAGCCTGGGGCTCGTCCATCATAATGAGGCTCGGGCACATCAAACCCAAACCATGCATTCAACTTGGCACCCAATGCCATCTCATAGAAGAATACTGCCGACAAGGGAATTGAATATAAACTATCGTGTCCATTCCTAACGCATCTCAGTCTTCTGAAGGAGTTCATCGTCAAAGCTTCTTCGAACAAGGAGATCTGCAATCCACAGTGCAGTGTCTCGCCAAGGAGGAGGACCGATCGAGTTCATCTCTATTTGGGAAGAAAAGTGAAACGAAAAACAAAACTTTTCTTCACGCTGCTACCTATAGGCCAGGGCAAATCAAACCCATGCGCCAAGTGGCAACTTTTTCGAAGTTAGTACAATAAACTTGCATTTATGGTGATGAATCTGCCTCTTCGTATTCAACCAAGTCAAAACAACCATTAACGCCTCGAAGAACTCAACAGACGGGCCAATAAGGATGTACCATGCGGCAGATGTGCCGTCAGCCCCATGCGCTCCGTACCGATACTGTAAACCCCCTAAATTTCTACTACAATTTTTTTATAAATATTTTTGTATTTAGTTTGTACTTCGTATCTGCACGTCGCATACGAATTCGCATTGTTGTATTTGCGTAGCATGCGAGAATTGCGTTTCGTGTTTGCTCGACGAGTGCGAACATGTGTCGAGGTACATATTTTAGAAAAAAAGGCATTTTTATTATAAATTTTATTTTATATAGGAAAGTACATGTTCAAATAAATATAATAAATATTTTATTTTTTTATAAAAGAATTATTTTGTTCGTCGTTTAAAAATAAGTAGTGATTTGGAAAATTGTGCTTTATATGAAATGTATTCCAAATATTTTACGAAATTGAAAATTTATTTATTAATATATTTTGTTATTTATAAAAGCTATTTTATGAGTTAATATTTAAGTAATTATCTTGATTTTCGAAATTAATTAATGCTATATTTTAATATTAACGAAAAAGATATTTAAAATTTTGTTTTATATAATATTTGAATTATTTTGTTAATTTAAATTGGAAAAAATTTTTATAGACTTAAATTAAATGAAGGTTTATCAAAACTTGATTAGGATTGAATCGGATAAATTTTTCATCGATTTAAATTAATGGAGGAATTATCCATGGGGATTTAAATAATTCCAATCCTTATACAACTGGAAATTCCCACCTCCTATATAAGGAGAGGTACTCATCTATATTTCCACCACAACAATATTGTGCATCGTGTCTGTGCCTCTACATCCACTATAATTTCCATTACAAATACATTGTCCCCATGTCCGACAATCCCGGACACCTCTTCCCGTCACCTTCGTCGTATCGGACATTCCCCGACACGACACGAGTCCTAATCCCTATTTTTCTCCCCGCCGTGCACCATCGTCGTTCCTTCCTGTATCCTCCCCATCGTTCGGCTGTCACCGACCACCCCCCATCATCATCACCACCCCTGCGCCATCCCCTCTGGACAATCACCACCAAACCCGAAACCGTGCGTTCGCCATCGGCACCACCAACCACAACTCCCTGCCTCCCCGCACCTACGGCACCACCACCAGCATCCATCCCTTCACCAACTCACCCCACCGTCACCGCTCGACCCTGATTTTGGCATCACCACCACCACAGCCACCTACGTCGCCACCTCCTCCGTACTCCGACCTCACCCATCACCAACTTCATCATCCGACACACCTACGAAAAAGAGAAAACACAGCAGCAATAACCAAACTCACCTCCGCTTAAGCGCCGAAGCAGCGCCCGCAGGACGCACCACCACGATCCTCCAATCGAGCCACCTCACTTCATCATCCGACACACCCTTCGCCGCGTCCCGGCAAGTGGCCGCACTCGCGTGCCACCGCACTGTACTGTCCCCACCAGATCCCGCCACCGATCGTGGCCTTCCGCTCCGCCTCCGCCCTTCGTCTCGGCCGGCTGCGCCATCCGCTGGCCGAGGCTGATCCGTCGATACCAGCCAATTATCTCCGATGATCCCCTTCCGTCGACGCTAGGCCGACCACGATTAAGCTCGACCGCACGTCCGTCGGCAGACGAGAGCGTCGCCTACGTATGCACGTCCCACCGTGCGCGCCGGAGGCTGCCGGGGAGATCCTCCAGTCCACCGCTCCTCTTCCAGAGGCTAGCACCCGACCCCGCCGTGTACGATGCAGCGCCACCCTGTGCGCCGAAGACCCACGAGCAGCCCCTCCGGCCGCCTCGTCCCCTCCGACGAGCGTCGGCGACCACCTCTGGTAATTCCCCCATCTTCTCTCCACTCTTCCTCTCTTGTTCTCTAATTTGGGAAAAGGCAGATTATTTTTTAAGGGTTTTTATTTTATTATTTTATTATGTACTTATCTGTTTTTCTAAATATACAGTATATATAGGGGTATTGAAATATTTTTATGAACTATACTATTAGTATTGTTTTTATTAAATTAGTATAAAATATTTTTGAAATTTATTGATAACAAATCTATTAATTGAGTTGGGTTATAACTGTCACGACCCACACCCACTTTTCGGATACAAAGCGTGTTCAAGCCCAGCCTACGTCGCATTGTCGACGGTAGTACGCTGTCTATACACAAGTCACGGCAATCTAGAATCTCATGGTAAACTATATCTCATCCACAGAGTAATCATGTCATAATCAAGATCATGAAAAAGACAAGAACTGAACAATAATGAATATAACTGAATATCGAGAATCAATGTCACGTCCGGTGGACACAAATCCACTACCAGTAGACGAAAAAAAATAGAGAAATACATGAAAGGAACCAACTGAGTACAACCTGCTAACTAAGTAACCTCAACTGCAAAGTACCGCGATCTGAACATTTAACTCCTGACTGATAGCAGTGCTGGCCTACCACTGATACATTCCTAAATAGCTAAGCATAGGACTGATTTGATGACAAGAGGCTATCTAGTTGGTAGAATGGACTGAAGCATGAGAAACAGAGATGTTAATGTTTACAGTGAAAATATATATATACCCAGGAATGGTATGGGAAGTGAATCATTACTAAGGATGTGAACTTGATACCTAAGTATCAGAGTTTAGTTGAAAATCCATCTTTAGGTATCGTGGCTCATATGCAATCATGGTCCCCTTTTGTTTCCCAAGTACTCCAGCTAGTGTTCTATTTACAACAGACCCCAAGGATGAAACATGATACCAAGTGTCACCTAAATTCCTGTGGTCCCATATGAGAGGGTGTAGGTCATAGGACTCTACCTAAGGGTTAACAGGGATCACATGATACCTGTATTTTGCCTACAAGGAAATTACCAAGTAAAATCCACTAGATATTAGGATTTCTCATCTATGGTATCCACTTGATACAAGGGTCCCCTATATCCTGCCAGTAGGCCATCTGCATATTGCCCCTTGTTACAGGCACATAGCTTCCTAGGCCATGCCCTATGTCAACAAGGCTGTCAGATGGTAGGTGTTAGGATGCAGTTTCAGAGTTTACAAGGTGGGCTGATACATGTATAGTTCTATTCTTAGGATTTTAGGGGCATGGCCAAATCAGTTGAGGTGTACCCCCTCTCAGAAATCATACCATTACCTGAGTGTAATGGGTTACTCACTGGTTTCCACATTATGGTGATAAACTCTTACAGGTTATTGACTTCATGTCAAACCTAGATGGCAACCAAGCCTGACAGGATGTTTATGTGAAGGCTCAGGGTTCTAGAAATGGTCTCTGGTATAAGTTCAGCCTGAGATCTCTTCTTAATCTACGGCAGTAGGACTCCTACCTATTGTTCTTGCACTGGTACATCAACTGTACCCCTGAATTAGTCCTATTCGACTGCTCAACCACCCAGGAGTCTATGAATAGATACTCCTATCTGCTATATTGGGTATAACTTGTTACATTGGTGAAACCTGACACCAGGTACAACCCAAAAGATGATGTACAAGTCTATACTATCTGGTTCTACTAGGAATTATAACAAACGTCTACAAGGTTGAAGATGACTACTATGTTCATGATTTGGCAGAAAAGATGAGTGCATATATTTACCTGGAAGATGACGGCTATGTCAAAAACTCCTATAAAGTTGAAGAACTCGAACTTCCTCTTCCCTGCAGTATCCTGACTTGGTCGACTGGAGTTACAGTTGGTTGCAATAATTCTAGGGTTTCCCTTTGATCGAACTCTCTATATTTATAGCCGGGAAACCAGATTATAAGGATAAGGGGAAATCCGATTTGAAATAGGCTTGGAGAGATTGAGATCAAGATTGAACATGAGGGGTTTGAGAGTTATCTAAAACCAAATTGAATTTGAAATCAAAGATTCGGCTGTATAAGAAAAATTTGAGTTAGGGACATTTACACTATAGTCCCTGAACTTTCTTTTATTATCCAGTTGATCCTTCCATTGGTATTTATTGCCAAAACAAAAATTACACAGAACAACTATATGAGACAAAAAAAGAATGTGTTTCAATTTAATCAATTCAAAAAAGTAAAAAAATATATAATAATTGGTCAAGGGGTTGACAACTCTACCCCCCTTAAACAAATTTTGTCCTCAAAATTTAAGGAACAATGATCTATTAGAGGAATAGTCTAGAATAAGTTGTTATGATAGAAATTCAAACAAAGTCTAATATGGCCTATCCATAATACTGCTGATATCTACTGAAGGTTCTCGCCAGCTGCTCCCTGTGGTGCTGTCGTATCCACCGTGTTCATGGCATAGACTTGTCCTCCCTGTGATGCTGTTAGTGGTGATGTAGACGCGTTCTTCTTCGGGCAATCTCGAGATAAGTGCTGGTTGGATCCAAAAGTATAGCACAACCTTAACCATCTACAACAGTTTTCTTGGACGTGGCCTCTTTTCTTGCAATACTGGCAGGTGGGAGCATCTTGGACTTGTTGTGGGGCTGCTCGTGGTTGCTGATGATGCTGTTGTGCTGAGGTCTTCTCAAAAATATTGGGGCATTTTGTTGGTGCTGATTGGTCACTGCCTCCTCCGGATGCGTCTCGATTCCTCTTCGACTTATGACTCAGCTCTTCCTCTACAGCTTGGGTGACTTCAAGAATCTCCTCGTAAGTGGCGGCTCGACTGGTGGCAATGGCTAGGCAAATCTCGTGGGATAGTCCCTTTCTGAATCGTCGTGCCTTGTCTTCTGGGGTGCTGACCAAGTTCTCTGCGAAGCGGCTGAGGCGAGAAAACTCCAAGGTGTACTCGTCGACGGTGTGGTTGCCCTACTCTAGGTGCTCGAACTGTCTAATCAATTCCTCTCGCACTACGTATGGATAGAATTTTCTCTTGAACAGTCGCTTGAACTCCTCCCAAGTCACGTCTGGAGCAAAAAATCAGGGTTCGCCTTGGTACCACGTTTGCACGATATCGAAAAGCTGTCCACTGGCTGACTCGATCTTCAGATTTTTTAGAACTCGGGCCATCTTCAGGTATCGTTCAACATTCTCCAGCCATTCATCAGCGTAGATAATCCCCTCTGTCCCATGAAACTCTCTGGGCCCAAGGTCCGTGAAGTGCTTGGATGTCCCAGGGCGCTGTCGCGGAGCATCTCTAATCTGAAGTGCCTCCCTCAAGGCGTCGCGAAACATGTTGGCTTGTTGCTGGAAGATCCCAAGAGTGTAACATTGTCCAGTGTTGGTGGCGGAGGCAGAATAGGTGCTGGATACATCGTCGGGGATGGATACATCGCCGGTGGTGGGTGCGTGGCAAATGCTGAATGTATTGCTGGTGCTGGGTGCATGGCTGGTACTGGACGTGGAATACGTGCTGGATACAGGGATTGTGCTGGTGGTGTAACAAATGTTGGTGGCAGACCGGGTGCTGGTGGTGGAGTCTACGGAGGGAACTGCGGAGGTGGTAGAATATCGCCTCTGTGGAATCTCGAGAGCTGTGGCTGATTGCCCATATGAGTGAGCTGGCCTCCTTGGGTTGGCGGGGTCATGTACGTGAAAAAGCCTCCTGTAGCCGGTGGAGTGTTCAGTGCAGCGTTGTTCCTGTCTTGAGAGTTTATCTTAACTGTAACAAGAGCAAATACTTTAGCCGTTGAAGAAATTTCAAGCAGGATACGAGTCAAAGATTCAATAAATTCAAGGATTAAGGATTAACAAGAAGTCAAGACATGTGGGTGAGATCCTATGAGTCTAATCCTATTTGCAGGCTCACGACGGCACAGTGACGTAACCGAAGTGATTAACGTTTACCTACATGGGCCACCAAAAAAACTTGTCACGACCCGCACCCGCATTTCGGATACGAAGCGTGTCGAAGCCCAGCCTACGCCGCAGTGTCGGCGGTAGTACGCTGTCTATACACAAGTCACGGCAATCTAGAATCTCATGGTAAACTATATCTCATCCACAGAGTAATCATGTCACAATCAAGATCAATGAAAAAGACATGAACTGAACAATAATGAATATAACTGAATATCGAGAATCAATGTCACGTCCGGTGGACACAAATCTACTACGAGTAGACGAAAAAAGAGAAATACATGAAATGAACCAACTGAGTACAACCTGCTAACCAAGTAACCTCAACTGCAAAGCATCGCGATCTAAAGCTAACTCAAACCCTCTCATCTGCTCCTGACTCACACTCGGCTAACCTGAAGAGATCATCAGGTCCTCAGAGGACATAGCAAGATACATAATATACAAGCCTATCTAGCAGTTTTATCATGCGCAAGAAAATAATCAAGAAAAATAGATCAAGACAAATGACTACGAACACGAATACGAACACACTAACACGAACACGAACACGAACGCTAGAACAACTACGTATAAATGAACTGCCGGATGAACGATAATCATGAGATCAATGGAAGAACTAAACACTCATCATGAATGTGGACTCACGGGTTTGAACTAAGGACTAACCCTCGTCCCGAGTGTGGACTCTCTGGTTAGCTCACGGCAAGGCACCTACGTCCCGTGTGTGGACTCTCTGGTGTAAATGGTCAACCCTCGTCCCGTGTGTGGACTCTTTGGTGCCAATGAACACGACAAACACCCTCGTCCCGAGTGTGGACTTTCTGGTGCACTAAACAACCCTCGTCCCGAATGTGGACTCTCTGGTTGTATAAAATGATAATCAAGGCTATGGCAGTTCACTACACGCACTCGTTCTATGATACGACTCAAGCAAGGTACTGGTGAGAACTCCAAGCATGAACACAAGGCCAAAACATGAATACGGCTATATGCAATAAAAACAACTCAAAAGAATATAGCACGAAAGCACATGTCCATAACAATTAACTAACTGAATAAATGAAAGGAAATGCATGTAAATAAAACTGTAGAGGGAGGCAAGGTATACTTGCTTGTGGTCCTGAGCTGTTGGCACGGGTCAAGTCCGTATCTTGGTCCAAGTAACCTGTTTTATACATCTATTACGTCAATGCTTAAATTGAAGACAAGAATATCATATCTAGGTGTTATGTTTTCTAAGTCCAATTCTTTTGACCATTTGTGACTCAACTAATATGATATCTTTTACTTACTTTATTCCCCACCTAACCATACTAATATCCATTTGTACATGCCCTATAAGAGTCTTCCTATTTGCAACATGTTAAGTATTGTATTTGGGTTCTAATACTGGTCCATATATGTACCTGTTATCGTAGTCATTTGTTAAGTATTGTTCCATGTATTCCATCATATGCATCTCTCCACCCTGGTTATTCCCAAAATCTCCTTTCATTCCAGATTCAAGTTGAATCATTTAAGCTATACCCTGTTCTAGCATACTCCTGCCAAGACTTGCATTTGCCAGGGACTGATGCAAGTTCTAGATTCATTTCATAGGCTTGCCTATTGCAGGACTGCAAAGTTCTAATGGAAATTCACAAGTAAATAAAGACAGCTTCTGGCATAACAGTACTTAAATATCATATGCTGACTTGGAAATCAAAAGACAATACTCTTTTTTCGAAAATATAGTAGACAACAGTCCAGTAAGATGAATGTCTAATTTGGATATGTACCTGCCATTGGGTGACCCCAATACTCATCTACTATGGTTCTATATTGTCATTTAGAGTACTAGCCTTCCTAGACTGGACACCCATTCCTTTCCAACAGTTCTTTCCTGATGCACAATACCAATTTCCCTTTGGAACTGATGCCCATTGCATGTACCCCTGTCTAAGTCCCCTGCTACACTGGTTCAATCTGAGGTTACAGGTCACCCTTAATCTACTACTACTTGTCCTGTGTTTGTATTGTTTCTTTAGGTCTATGTGAAGCTGATCAACTCACATAGGATATTCCTAGTACTATTGGAATATGTAAGGTACATGGCTACCCAACTAGTACAGTTTCTACCAGGGTTTCTCCTAAAGAGAATTGCTCTCCTTGTTACACTTGGCTAGTGTTTCTTGATACATAAGTATCAATTGGTTTCAGCAACAGGGAACCAACCAGTGCACATTGTAACATATTCCATAGTTCAGATGGCACAAATGAAAGCAGGTCGATTTCAACCAAGGACTGAACATTTAACTCCTGACTGATACTAGTGCTGGTATACCACTGATACATTGCTAAATAGCTAAGCATAGGACTGATTTGTTGACAAGAGGCTATATAGTTGGTAGAATGGACTGAAGCATGAGAAACAGAGTAGTTAATGTTTGCAGTAAAAATATATATATACCCAGGAATGGTATGGGAAGTGAATCATTACTAAGGATGTGAACTTGATACCTAAGTATCAGAGTTTAGTTGAAAATCCATCTTTAGGTATCGTGGCTCATATGCAATCATGGTCCTCTTTTGTTTCCCAGGTACTCCAGCTAGTGTTCTATTTGCAACAGACCCCAAGGATAAAACATGATACCAAGTGTCACCTAAATTCCTGTGGTCCCATATGAGAGGGTGTAGGTCATAGGACTCTACCTAAGGGTTAACATGGATCACATGATACCTGTATTTTGTCTACAAGGAAATTACCAAGTAAAATCCACTAGATATTAGGATTTCTCATCTATGGTATCCACTTGATACAAGGGTCCCCTGTATCCTGCCAGTAGGCCATCTGCATATTGCCCCTTGTTACAGGCACATAGCTTCCTAGGCCATGCCCTATGTCAACAAGGCTGTCAGATGGTAGGTGTTAGGATGAGGTTTCAGAGTTTACAAGGTGGGCTGATACATGTATAGTTCTATTCTTAGGATTTTAGGGTATGGCTAAATCAGTTGAGGTGTTCCCCCTCTCAGAAATCATACCATTACCTGAGTGTAATGGGTTACTCACTGGTTTCCATATTATGGTGATAAACTCTTACAGGTTATTGACTTCATGTCAAACCTAGATGGCAACCAAGCATGACAGGATGTTTATGTGAAGGCTCAGGGTTCTAGAGATGGTCTCTGGTATAAGTTCAGCCTGAGATCTCTTCTTAATCTACGGCAGTAGGACTCCTACCTATTATTCTTGCACTGGTACATCAACTGTACCTCTGAATTAGTCCTACTCGACTGCTTAACCACCCAGGAGTCTATGAACAAATACTCCTATCTGCTATATTGGGTATAACTTGTTACATTGGTGAAACCTGACACCAGGTACAACCCAAAAGCTGATGTATAAGTCTATACTATCTGGTTCAACTAGAAATTATAACAAACGTCTACAAGGTTGAAGATGACTACTATGTTCATGATTTGGCAGAAAAGATGAGTGCATATATTTACTTGGAAGATGACTGCTATGTCAAAAACTCCTATAAAGTTGAAGAACTCGAACTTCCTCTTCCCTGTAGTATCCTGACTTGGTCGACTGGAGTTACAGTTGGTTGCAATGATTCTAGGGTTTTCCTTTGATCGAACTCTCTATATTTATAGCTGGGAAACCAGATTATAGGGATAGGAGGAAATCCGATTTGAAATAGGCTTGGAGAGATTGAGATCAAGGTTGAACAGGAGGGGTTTGAGAGTTATCTAAAACCAAATTGAATTTGAAATCAAAGATTCGGCTGTATAAGAAAAATTTGAGTTAGGGACATTTACACTATAGTCCCTGAACTTTCTTTTATTATCCAGTTGATCCTTCCGTTGGTATTTATTGCCAAAACAAAAATTACACAGAACAACTATATGAGACAAAAAAAGAATGTGTTTCAATTTAATCAATTCGAAAAAGTAAAAAAAATAATATAATAATTGGTCACGGGGTTGACAATAACTGTACTAATAATATTGGTTAAGGCATTATTTTGGGCTACTATTAAATATTCTCAAAACCTATATATACATATATGTATGAATTTAAAATTGGATTTATATAAATTAAACAATGGGGTTTTAGATTCTTAAAATATTACCATCATTTCATGGTTTTTTTTTAATATATTTTTACCAAAAAATATTATAGTACTACTTTCTAATTAAATTATAGTTTTACGAAATAGGGTTTTAGCCTTAAATAAGTTTCTACAAATTATTTTTTGAGTATCATAAATACTTTTCTAAAATTAGTATGAATATTCTCTCCGCTAATCAAAGTTGATCATGACTAATTCCATAATCCTATTTCCTCGCAACTTCAGACCATTGTCCATCGATCACGGCTATTGGACACCTCGTGACTTGTCAGAACATTGCACCATACAGGCGACATAACAGGCAAGATACCTTGCCTTTACTGTTTAAATTTTTTGCTCAATATCATGTATGTTTTATTTATTTTCAAGTTGTTTCTTTCTAAATTATATATAGATGC
Organism: Iris pallida; assembly: GCA_029216955.1. Taxonomy (NCBI): domain Eukaryota; kingdom Viridiplantae; phylum Streptophyta; class Magnoliopsida; order Asparagales; family Iridaceae; genus Iris; species Iris pallida. The sequence goes on along the minus strand of JANAVB010031018.1, from coordinate 10,201,040 downwards.
AAATTACTATATTTTATGCAAGGCTTAGAGTTATGGGACTACCATATGTTTAAAGCATCTCATAAACTGTCACGATGTGCCACGGGTTATGTGTGAGTTGTGAGTCGCATATAGCTTCGGTCTTGCGTATCGACCGTACATCGGTGCGTACATGCCGTACGTTAGGATATAACTGCCAATAGATTGTGTAGAAGACTTGGCAGTTATTAAGGATCAAACAGTGTCATGGAGACGACGCATGTATAGTATCATGGGGAGGGAGAGGACATTTATTAGCGTAGGGGATATATTTATTTTTACACACATTTTGCGCCGATAGTGACTCGGATGAGCGCTACTTACTGCCCCGGGCCGATAGTGTCTCGTATGAGCGCTAATTTACTCTGCTGATCCTACAGCCCCTGGGTAGAACGTTGTCCTCAAAGTGCATATCACATAGAATGGTTAGGGACCTTTACTCATGTATATTTTCTGTTGAGCTCTTACTATTCAGTTTATGGCATGATATTATGTGTCTTGTTACGTCCCTCTGAGGACCTGGTGATCTCGCCAGGTGTGTGCTCTTGTCTTTCGCAGGTGTTCTAGCTCTAGCCGTGACCATCTTCATTTCTTCGAAGCTGATTGCACTTGGATCGCCTTCGCTTCGCTCATCAAAATTATTTCATTTCTCATGTATTTTCCCCTCACTTGTTGGTAGTGGATTTGTCTCCGCCCAACATATTGTATCAAGACAGTTCATTATCATTATATGATATCTTTTATTTATTTATTTTTTGTAGATGAGATTAGCCATGGTTCTACTGCATTTCACAACTTACATATATTTATTATACGGCTGGCATGTCTTCGTTTCTAGTCCTACGTATTTCGGCACTGGGGCATTACAAATACTCCCAATGGGACATGGACCCATGCGCCTAGTGGAGAATAAACTGATGCGCCCACTTCAACTCGTCACCCATCAAGCATTTAATGCTATGTGACAGAGTCGGCAGCATGTTCCCCGAAGATTGAAAGGTTGGCAGTTGTTTGCAGAAAATGAAGAGCCGCCAATGTCATCTTCATCATTATATTTTGTCGGTTACAGCTGTCCTTGCCACGTGGCTGGCCGATCACTCGCATGTGCCCCCACAGCCATGCGTCTAGAAGTTTACATGCACCTCAAAAGCCATGCGCTCCCAACTTACTCCTGATCCCAAAAGACATAAGCCAAGTCTCTGCATGTGCTTCCACAGTCATGCACTCGAAGCTCTCCATGCGCCTCAGAAGCCATGCGCCCAGACTTGTTTGTGACCCCTAAAAGTCATAGACCAAGTAGCCCCATACACCAGATCCTAGGCACATCCTGACAGATCACCCTCCACAAAATTTGAGATCTTTGAGCCATGAACACACGCCACGTGTCATTTGACTCAGTTCTGCCTACGAATGGGTGCTAACCACCCAAGATCTCAGCAATGGTCGAATCTTCGCAACAGCCACGTATCAGCTCCACCGTAGCCCAATAGTGCAGTTCAAACAAGATTCAGCTTCAACTCCGGGCACATTGTCCATGCTTCCCACAGTATCAGCCACGTGGCATTCCCACGTACAGGTGCATCCTACATATGCACGCATGAGCAGACCAGTCTGCTACCTATAAATAGAAGGATGAGTCCTTTATCTACACATACACACAGAGACAAATAGATCATCATATCTACCTACAGAGACGAGAAGAGACACGTAACATCTACTTCTCCTCCAAACGCTCCGGCATCCAGAACAGCCCAGACCTTCAGAGAATTCAAGATCGTCAATGGAGTCAACGCATTACCACTCGCTCCACCGATACAGTTACTAGATAAAAACAAAAGTGTTCTCCTACGACTACATCTAAGACCTACATTGTATAATGTTCTGTTTGTAATTGAAATACCAAAGTTTTATTCAAAAAAACTTTGTCGCATTTTCGATGGAAAAAAAGCTGGCGACTCTGCTGGGGACTTCTTTCTCTTCTGACGAGAAAGTTGTGTCACAATCTGACGACATCAAGCTTCGCTCCTCCCACAAGACACTCATGGTGCGCCTCAATCAACAGGCATATGAGGAGTTCATCTCTGAAGACAGCGCAAGTCCTTCGAAGCGGCTGCCAAAGCCGAAGAAGACTCGCCAAGTCTGGGTGCACAAAGGAGATACGCCGAGCACCACCACTGATGAGGACGTGCCACAGTAACCCACCCTTCCTGCTGACATTCTCAGCAAGCAAGATGCGCCCGCCAGTACAGCGCATCTGCCAGGGAAATGCAGTGTTGACTGCATTCCCCAATTATCCTCTTTCCAGTTGAAGAAGATACGCCGATGAAAAAAGGCGCATCCAACTTCCCGCTAATAAACTATGGCGTACAGGAGAGGGTCTCTGCCTTTGACAGAATCACTCGTTGTCGTGGCAAAAATGAGTTAGATTATGACTACTATGCGCCATCGTGGGCTGGTATGAAGAAATCTAAGGCAGCACGGGCTATGCGCCCTAAATGTGCTACGCCCACAGTGAACTGGAGATGCGCACTCAAAATCATGCGCGCTACCGATGGTAAACTGTGCAGAGCTGACTCGGGTGCATTTGCACCAGATACGAGCCGACTCTTGAAGTCCTCGTCTCGCTTGGGCGCATCTTCTGCATTTGAAACCAAGTCGTGCGAGACAAAACTTGTGACTTTGAACCCATGCGCCCACGTGGGTTGTGCGAATAAAGTGGGTTCAAGTCGCAATACATGTTGCTCTCCACCAATGACTTGGGCGTATCTCATACACTAGAACTGGATCAAGGGGTACAACATTCACATGACCACCCCGGCACTTGGCCTCGCCATGCGTCTGAAGGGGGTGTGAAAGTGAAACTCTTTCCTCATGATTTGCGTAATGTGATCACTCACAAACACAGATCAGGAGAGATGACCATTAAGCACGATGCACCCCTCGTGGGGCACACTTGTGCCATGGTCACCATCAACTGCTGTTGTTGCAAAACAACGGCTCCATCATCCAGGCAGTCTGTGTTCCAGTGATTGCAATCTCTTGCACCCATCCGACATCGTCTCGGAAAGAAGGTGCCAGTTGAAGATGAGTCAGAGCCCAAGGCTACTTCTTGCCATGTTGTCTCCAACTCCCATTCATCAGGGAGAAAGACAACTACCAATCCCTCAACCTCAATAGCATCATCCAAGAGTCAACCGAGGAAAAACAAAACGATGGTCCCGTCCTCAGGGGTGTTTGAGAGCACCCGATCAAGAAAGAAGGTTCTAGCGGAAGTATCAGCTGTGAGTGATCAAACTCCTGCTATCCATGACAACCCTTCGCTTGAAGATGAGGATGTTCTCTAAGGAACCGACCCCGAGGTAGCTGGGGGTAGCCAGTACGAGGTCTCAGAAGGGGAAGCTCTTCCGCAGAAAAGTGTGGTCGAAAGCGAAGTCTCAACCGATTCATCCGCTTCCATCCATGTTATGCCAGTCTACATGGCTGGGGGTGGTGATAAAGGAGAGTCAGATGCTTCAGCTCCAAACATCGTACAGTGCATGGACAACCTGGAAGGGAGCCTTAAAACCCTCTCTGCCACCATGCAATCCTTGAATCAAATGGTATTTGAGATTTGGACTGCTCTGGCATCTCAACCATTAGCAAGGGCACCTGTTTTCACCAGTCCTGATCCAGGGGCCAATGGAGAATCAAGTATAACCCCTCAACGGGTATCTTCGGGGGCAGATCATCACACTCACCTCGGACATCGGCTCCCTCAAATGCCGAGCTTCACACCTTACCGCCTTCACCGGCTCCTAGTTCTACAGAAGAGCTGGTGGACATTATTAGATAACCACATGAGCGCTTTGAAGTACGAAACAAGCAGGAAGAACATCAGAAGATGGGAATCTCGCAACCTTATCCTCTCGAATGGAATAAAGTTGTTTACCCTCCGAAGTATAAACAACAAATATTGATGCCATATAATGGGAAGGATTCTCCTCTCCAGTATCTGACCTACTTTCTAGTCTCAAACGGGACATTTGCCAAAAGAAGACACCCTACTAACCAGCCTATTTGTCGGGGCATTGAAGGGAGTCACTTACGACTGGTACTGCAGTCTCCCTGACCACTCCATATCTGTCACCCCCGTTTTTTTGTTATACGTATTTCCAGTATACGTGTACGGAATCCTGACACGTGTTTTACTTGTTTTGCCGTGCTAGCTAATTTTGTTTTAATCTTGCTTAGGTTCATCATGGCATGTCATGGTATGACTTGGTTTGTTTTGGTTTGGTTTATTTCTTTGGTTCATCATGGTTAAACCTTCTTCCCTATTTTCCTTTATAAGCCCACCTACTTTTCTCTCTCTTCATTATTCTCCATTACTCCTTCTTCTTCTTCTTCTTCTTCTTCTTCTTCTTCTTCCTCCTCATTCATTAATTTCTCCACCCACCAAGCTTAGGCAAGTGCAACTTGCTTCATGAAGGAACCCTCCATTTTATTGTTCTAATCTCTTCTATGCAACATTCTAAGCTACTTCAGTTCTTACCATTTTGTATTTTTATGGATATTTTTGTGTAGATCTAACTTTGTACCTTTTGGAGTTTTCTTGGGTTTTGGTCTATCAAACCATCTTGTTTTCGAAAACTAAGAGTTCCATGTGGTAGAGAATTTGATTTTACACAACTTAGACCTTTGAAAAGTTAGATTTCATTATGCTTTGGCCAAGTTATGGGAGTTTGAAGTCATGGGTTCCATGGCCTTCTTTTTCTCGAAATTTGAAGAAGAAGAACAGTGCTGGCGCGTGAACTATGCGCCCACGATTTGTGTGGGCGCATGGGCGCATGACCCCCATGGGCGCATAACCCTTTTTGGGCGCATGTGTCTCAGACCCCCATTCCCTTGGGCGCATGCCACTATAGGCGCATGCTGCCCTGATCACCCCCATGCTTAAGTGCATGATGCCTTGACCATCCCCTGGCTTGGGCGCATAACCTTGCATGCGCCCAAGTGCACTATGCCTCCTTCCTTGGGAGCATAGACCCTATCAGCCTACTTGTTATAGAGTGATTCTCTTGACTTTCTCCAAGTCATCATGACTCCACCCTGTGGGCGCATAGCTCCATGTGCATGCCTTCCCAATCCATTGTCTCTCCATGATACCCCCATGCCTTACCCATATATGTGGGCACATAGCCCTAGGCGCATGTACCCCTTGGGCGCATGATGTCCTCCAGGTTCCCCTTTTTTATGATTTTTGCACCCATTTTATATCCTTACGCCTTTTCGATATGAACTCGACATGAACACGATGTGAGCATGACTTATTAATGGAATGATAGCACGTGATGGTGGCCATTGTGGCACATCCTTGACAAGAAATATTGACATGATAATCTGTACACGACATGATATGTGAACACGGCATGATACAAGAACATGACAGTGGCCCACCGTGGCGTACTTCAGACAAGAATATGATAGGCCAGTACATGATAGTGGCCCATTGCAGCGCACTCTTGATAAGTAAATATGACATGTAACCTTGAACGCTGTTGTTTCACTTAACAAAATGCCCTTAAAGCTTTTGAAAGAAAATGAAAAAAAAGTGTACAAAAGTACAAGTAGATTCTGGAGAGTATTACTATGGAAGTCTGATATGAGAGCGATCACTTTGTTCCTTGGACCATACGATGATGATGAAGAAAACTGCTCGAAGATGAACAACTGGAAGAACTAAGTCACCAGAAAGGTATCGACACAATTGGCACTGATGGCACAGTCGAATGTTTTTCTGCTTTGCTTCACTCTGTTCTTAAGAAAAAGTTAAAAAGAAACACTCTGGAAAATCACTTTGCTCTGAAAGTATCTGGTCTCCAAAAGCTTGTCCCTCTTTCTTTTTTAAAAAATCTTTATATAGACTTGTCTTCTGTGCGTAAAAAACATCAATATTGGATCTCTACGCAAGCTATTAGGATAACTGTCACCCACGTACATAAATTAGCCTTCTACGCATGTTGACACGTGTCCCATAATCCAATAAAATAAGGAGAGCACGTACACACATTTTTTGAGAAGTATGGCATGAAGGCCACGTCAGAAAATCACGTTCCCACATAATCAGGACAAATTGTGCGTAAAAGATGTTGTTTAAACATATCCGAGCGTAAAATAGCTCAAAGTAAGCTTCCTGCGTAAATTGGCTAAAAGTAGCCTTGAGCGTAAAGGCTCAAATAAACTCTACGCGCGCAAAAAGAGTAGCTGAGATAGCTTTGAGCTTAAAAGCTCAAATAACTCTTATGCGTAAAGTGAAAGCGGTTCCTCAAGCGTAAAGCAGCTCATTGGCACGCTAAACAACAAACTTCTCGGCTTCTGTGCAATCATTTATCAAAAAATCAATCTGTCAGAACGGTATCTTCGTACACTTAATGCAGCATGGACAACTCATTCCTCGCGTAAAAAGTGACATCGTCTTTGCATACAGTCTGAATTTAACCCTTGCGCAAAGTTTTGAGTTTGACCCTTTTTGACCTTCGCGTAAAGTTTATTCTGGAACTGTCTTTGCGTAAATATCTCAACTTCCTTGACTTGATCTTCGAAATTTATTTACGCTTCTACAAGACCCCTTCAAAGTTTTCAAATTTTCTAATATTTGAAATACTTTGAATAGAAGCGTAAAGTTTGGGATATCCAACAATCATCAGCGTAAAGTTAGGGATACCCAACAATTACTTTTAGAATTTGAATCATCCTTGAGTTTTCTATAAATATGACTTCTGTTGAAGAGAACGAACTTTACTTCTCTTTCATATTCTTATTCTCTTCTTCATTTATCCTCAAAATCCTTTCGAGCAAATAGCACCCAAGAGCAAGGCCGCCGCTTCAGCCAAGGGCAAGAAGCTTGCCACTTCGTCGACGGCTAGATTATCGAAAGAACTTCACGCCGCAGCAGCACCAGTAGGGAAGAACATCGAGGAAACCCCAAAGACCAACCCGAACGTGGCTCCGGCCATGATAGGTCGAAACCCTATCGATTTTGTGGAAGAAGATAACCCAAAATTGACCCTTAATCATACGCACACGTTTATACGTGTCAGCGTAAAAAATGAACAAAAACACGCTCACGTTATACGTGCCAGCATAGATTTTGAAATCAAAAATACGCTCACGTTATACGTGCCAGCGTAGATCAAAAATACGCTCACGTTATACGTGCTAGCGTAAAAATTGAATATACGCCCACGTTATACGTGCGAGCGTAGAATTGAAAAATAGGGAGTCAAAAAGACTATGTATTTCACATGTAAAACTTTACTCTTTTGATCAGAAGCAAAAAATCAAAAATACTCATATTATATATGCGAGCGTAAAACTGAAAATACGCAAGTCAAAAGACTGTATTTTTTACACGTGAAACTTTATTCTCATGAACATAAAAAGTACGCATAAAAATTCATTTTTTAGACCGCGTAAAAACAGAGAACTTTTTACGCGTAATAACTTCAAAAAAAACCCATGCATAATCATTTGCGTAGAGCTTGAATTTGCGTAGAGTTCATACTTAGATTTTTTACTAACTTGATTTTTCTTATTGAACTTCTTTTGCAGTGGGCTTGGGGGCCCATCCTCTCTCTGAGGTGTTTGGGTCACCAACTGGTATTCTGGGATCAAATTATCTGGAAAATTTATCCCATGTCGAGTTTCCTCAAACCGACATGCAGTATCCCCAAGAAAGATATCAGTTGATAGCTGCTAAAGGAGATAGAATGCTACTGTCTCTGATGAACGGAGAACTATTGACATCATTGGACGGCCAACATTATCTGAAGCCTGCATTCATGTTCGAAGATGCAATTGACTTCAAATCTCAGATAAACCCCAAGAAGGAGTCTTGGGTGTTCAAATTTGGGAAAAAGGGTGATGTATGTCACTCCCACTTTTCACAAATAGGGGTAAAATGGTCATTTTTGCATTTTTGGGAATTTTAGAAATTTTTCTTTAATTATAATGTTATTTGGGGATTTTTTAGAGTCGGGTTCGAATTTTAGCTCATTCTGACTTGTATCGGGGACCCGGGGTAGCTTAGACTCTGATCGGGACCCAAACTTAAGTTAGACATGGCCCATAAAATCCCACAAATTAGTCTGGTACCTATAGACAATTCTCTCGTGACTTAATCGGTCAATTTGTAGATTTTAACTTAGCCTTTTCAACCCCGAAAATTAGTTTAAGTCAATTTTGACCTAGAGGAGGCTTGGAGGGCATTTTGGACATTTGCCAAATGCTCCAAGCCCTCCTACATGGCCGGCCACCTATGGGAGACCCTCCCTCTTCATTCACTTCTTCTCCACTCTCAAGTTCTTCCCCCTTTTGAGTTTTCCCCAAAACCTAGACCTAAATTTGAGATTTGATCTCTAAATCTTCTATTTTTTCCCAAATTTCTTCTATAGATCCTCTCTACACCATCAAAGGAGGGTGCTACCAAAGTTTGGGAGAAAAGTGCAAGTGGAAGTATCCTTTCCCCAAGAATCTTCGTGTCAGAGGGAGTTTCTTTAGGAATCACTCCTAATAGGTAATTATCTATTCTCTAAATCATTCTCATATGAATTTTACTTGGTTTTGGAGCCCATAGGACTTACCCATGGTTATGTCCCTTTGTGTCAAGGTTAGAGGCCTAAGGGAGACTCCTAGGAGAACTAGGATTAGTGTTTGTGTCCCCAAGTATCCTTGTGTTTGTGTGTCTATATATATATATATATATATATATATATATATATATATATATAAATTTATATGTGTGTGTGTCCATATATATATGTGTGTGTGTCCATGTATATATATGTGTCCATGTGTGTAAGTGTGGGTGTCTATATATCTATAGATATTCATGTGTGAGTGTGTGTGTATATATATGTATATAGATATAAATGTGTGTGTGAGTGTGATATATATATATATATATATATATATATATATATATATATATATATATATATATATATATATATATATATATATATATATATATATATATATATATATACACATATATATATATTAGAGGAAAAAAAAAATATATATATATATATATATATATATATATATATATATATATATATATATATATATATAAAATATATATATATATATATATATATATATATATATATATATATATATATATATATATATATAAATATATATATGAATATTCCTCTCTAATATATATATATATATATATATATATATATATATATATATATATATAAATATATATATATATATATATATATATATATATATATATATATATATATATATATATATATATAAATATATATATGAATATTCCTCTCTAATATATATATATATATATATATATTTTTTCTCTAATATATATATATATATATATATATATATATATATATATATATATAGAGAGAGAGAGTGAGAAAGAGAGGAAATTAGAGAGAATGAGAGGAAGAGATTAAGGGATTAGAGGGTGAGAAGAGAGGGAGTTAGAAAGGAAGAAAGAAGAGCCACAACAGCAGCCATGGGGGGGGGGATTAGGGGCTACTGCCACCGCCCAAACAGCAGGGTAAACAGCAGCAGCAGCAGCTGCATAGAGCAGCAGCAGCAACATGCATTAGCAGCAGCAATAGCAGCAGCAAAAGCAGCAAACAACCCCCCATTAACCCTCCTTTAACCCCCTAAACCCATATATATATATACCTATATATATATACCTATATATATACCAATATATAGCCACATATATACCTATATATAAACACATATATATCCCCCTAAAATGGCCTATGAGTGGATATTTAGAGTGAGATTTTGAGTGAGTTGTGGGTGAATTAGAATTTAGTTAGAGGGTGAGTGAAAGGGTGATTTGAGATACGAGTGTCGAAACGTGTCCAAATTTGAATGAGACTTAGCTAATGTTAAATATAGTTTGTGGATAGGCTCCTAAGTTAAAATCGGGGTTTCGTTTGGGACTAGGAGAATGGTATCACATGATATCATTGAGTATCTTACGATACTCAAGATAATGGATAATTCAACAACATGGACCGTAAGGTGGACTGGATGTCCACTTTACCTAGGAAGCTTGGTAGGTAATGATAGTGTAGGCTAGTATCCTACTACCCTAGGAAGCCGGGAGTGAAACTCCTAAGGAAAAGCTACTTGGCCTTAGTGTTAGAGTGGGAAGGGTAAATGGAATAAGTAGGGATAATACCCATTTCTCAACATATGAGTTTAATATTTTAAGATACAGCTAAAATTAGGATATTATGGTTGGTAATGGTTAGAAATAGTAGACCTAGACTAGTTTTGACTTTGGTTGACCACGATTGACTATTTTGACCAAAAGTCAATCGAAAGTCAACCGTAGCCTAAAATTTACTAGAACTTGATCAAACTTGACCAGTTGACCCAAAGTCAACTGTTAGTCAACGTTAGTCAAGTTTGACCTAAGTTGACCTAAGTTGACCTAGAGTTGAACTAGGATTGACCAGAGTTGACCAGTTGACCAAAAGTCAACTATAAGTCAACTGTTCACTTAAGTCGACCTAGTTTAATCTTGTTTGACTTGCATTAACCCAGTTTGACCTTGTTAGGCCTAATACGACTTAGATTGACCCTGTATAATCTAGTTTGACCTTTTTTGACCTAGTTTGATGTGTCTTGACCTAGTTTGACTCAATATGACTTAATTTCACTTCCAAACCATTATATTGATACAGTATTCCATCTATAGGTTGTCGAGACACTGTTCTTGGACTCAGTCGACTTATCCATCACATTACAGGCGAGTACATTCTCTGATAACTTTTCCAATTTATGATAATTGTTATAAGTCATGTAATTAGTATAGATATGCTTGTTCTTGACATATTGGTCACATGGATTGGTATTTATGGATCTCGACATGAGATGTTATTCCTTGCTATCTTGGTATATCTTGTGCAAGCCCCTTGTAGTTCTTGTGCAGTATATGGACACCGATTCTCGAGGAGACTTGCTCCCTTCTCGTAGAATCCTATGTCGTAACGTGTCTTGCTGGGATCCACTCTACTAGTCTGAGACGGGGAGTACTAGTGTAGATGTGTGGTCAATACCCGCCTTGTATATCTTGTGAACCTTGTGAATGCCAATCCTACACGACACGTATGATTGGCTAGATCATGACCTTGTACAGACCCAAGCCGGCCACATGTTGTAGCTAGTACTCACACACCTAGATAGATGATTCTTGATTCTTGTACAGGCCATGATCAGTTTTACTTGCCTTGTTCTAGCTCTAGATTTACAGCTTACCTTGCCATGATACTCACATGTACATTCCATGCTTTCTTATATATACTCTCTATTTACAGTCTTATAGCTTTTGTCATATCTTGTGAACTGTTGTTAGTTGATTGTGCTCGTTCCATCCTAACTGGATATGTTGACAAAATATTACAGATATCGATGAGGAGGATTGCTGTACCTACTACGATCCGGTTGACGTAGTGGGCTTAGACTTGGAGACCTTGGTTCAGCAGGGCTTAGCTCCGCCCGACGAGCCTCTAGCTTGGTTTAGTTAGAGTAGATATTTTGGACTGGACCTTGTCTCCAGCTTGCTACTTATGTTATGATATATTATATTTTGGGATTGTATAACCATATTACTCTGTGACTCTTTCTCTCGTTGTTGAGCGGGATATTGCACTTGTGGTTTTTATCTATCTAGTTTTTGTGCCATAATTCTTTCTTCTAGATTGTGATTGAGTTTATCAGTATTTCATACTATATTCCTCCATGCGGAGATGACAGGTTATTATATACTATTTGTTGGCTAGTAGACCTACAGCGTTCTATGCCATTTTTACGGTATAGGCTGGGCATTGTCACGCACTTGTGCCCCTACCTAGGGTGCGGGTCGTGACACATTTTTAGTGGTGGTCCATGCATGTCCGAAGTCACAATTAGTACGATGTCGTAGTGGTGCTCGACTTAGAGTGCTGTTACGAGCCTGCGGTACTTATCTAGGATAGGCTATAGGCTAAGTTACTCAATCACAAAATAGGAAAAACTTCTACTTGCTGATCTTTCAACTGTCGTTTTTGATATTGATTTTGCATTCTAACTGTCCTCCTTGATATAATATTTCATGTGCCATAATGATTTCCTTCTTTTATTCTATCTTTAGGATGGTGCAGACTAGGTCCCAACATCCTGAGTCCGCAGACATGGAGAGGTCTGCTATGACTCGCGGACCTGATCCAGACACTCTTGTTGCAGTCGGGGTGTCGACAACAGCTCTTGGGGGCGCTCCTCCGCCAGTTTCGAGGACTGACCCCGGGGTTGCTACGACTATTCTGGCCGCAGTACTAGCGGTTGATAGGGGCACTCTTCCTCCTCCTGCACAGCGGATTCCTCCACCAGCTGAAGACGTACTTCCACCTCCACCTCCTCTGCTTACAGACATAGGGCAGATGCTTACCTTTTTCCAGCAGATGCTGGAGACTCAGAGAGCCCAGGCTGAGGCTCAGCAGAGGCAGACAGATGCGATGCGTCAGGGCATAAAAGATGCCCATCAGTTGGCCCTTGCAGCCGTGGAGCAGAGGGCTCAAAATCATGGGGTGCGTCCGAGGTACGGAGATATTCAGGACTTCAAGAAGCTTGGGATTGAAACCCGAAATTTTCTAAGAATATTTAATTGTTGGATTTGTAGCGTAATATTATTATTATTATTATTATTATTATTATTATTATTATTATATTAGTCGGTTTAGGAGAAAATATTATTTTTAAAATGATCATTGGATCTTTGTTTGTACCCTGTCCCGATCCTGTGCCCAGGGATCCTACCCCGAGCCCGAATCCACCTTCTTTTTTTAAAATACCTTTAAATGGCTTTAAAGAAAAAAAAAATATTATATAATATTTTAGTATTTCTCTTTAGTAAAAGAGAACAAAAAAAACTATTTTCTTCCCGACCTGGTCCCCCACGACCAGGCCACACCCACGCGCTCCCCTTATTTTCTCCTAACTTCCTCTCCTCCACAACTCTTCCTACACTTCAGCACCCACTCCCCCATGTAATCCCACCACTCCACTCACTCTCTCCCTACACTTCTTCTTTTCCTTAAAAACTCACTCTCTCTCACTCAAATTCCCTTTTCCCAGACTCCAGCTCCCTTCCGAGTGCCCTAGCCTCCGACCCGAGACTCCTCGGCGCCAGCTCTGGCTAGATTTCTGCCGACTTCCTCCGGCCGAGCCCCGCCGGCCGCCTCCCGCGCCGGCCGGACCCCCCTGCACGCCGTTCCCGTGCCAGCCTTCACCCGAGCTCTCACCCCGGCGGCCAGATCTACCCGCACATCTGCCCGCGCGTGCCCCCGAGGCCGCGCCCCGTCCAGCCGCGCCCGGCCAGCGTCTCTCGTGCCTGGCCAGCATCTCCCATGCCCGGCCAGCATCTCCCGCGTCGGCCAGACCCCGTCCAGCCGAGCCCCGCCGTGCCCTAGCTGCGTGCCACCTCCCGTGCGTCGGATCCCAGCACTCCGGCGAGTCCGTGCCCGTCCTGCCAGCACCGTCTGCTGTTCGGACGCTGTCCAGCGCGTTCCTTGCGGCCCGGTCCGCTGTCTGCGCCTCCTGTGTATTTTCTGGCACTTTTCCCGCTGTCCGCAGAATTCTTTTTCTAATATTTTCATCTGAGTGCTCTAGCCGAGCAATTGAGGTATAATTTTGTGTCCCCGTGTCCCTCCCGTAGATAGTCTCTGTTGACGCGGTCCTGATCCCATTTCGGGATTCGGTATTTTGATATTTTGTTGCTTTGGGTGATACGTAGAGTATCGGTTACGTCGCGGCATATTTTGTTATGTTTGGATATATTGTGCTGTGTTCATTTTTGGGTTGGATATTCATTTTGGGTTGGTGATCCCTGGTTTGGGATATTTAATTGTGTTGTGGTTAGCATCCTCCCAGGATTGGGTTGTCCCAATTATAGAGGAGATGCTGTCCAAATTTTCTGGAAATATTTTAAAGGAGATTTTCTTATAAAATTAGCAATTTGAATAAAACCTATTTTTTAAAGAAAATCGGTCTTTGTAAAATGATTTATAAATAGGATTTTGTTGGTTTTATGGATTTTGTATCACCAGTTAGGCGACGACCATATCGGTCGGATGAGCCTCGGCGAAACGCAAACGCTACAGGGTTTCCTATACGTTGAGGCGTAAGCCAACAACATGAGATTGCACGACCAAGTCTGAGACTCTTTTATTTTTAATTTAATTATAATTTATTTTTAGAACTGGTACTGCTTTTAGTATTTATGGTGCAGGGCTTCGGCCTACTGTTTGGACCGTTCGCGGCACTCAGAGCTCGCCTTAGGATTAATTAATTTATGTAAATAATTTGTAAAGGACATAAGCCCAGTTTTTCCTTTATTTCTCTGTGACCCTGTATTATGTAGCGTAGCTTTTATTATTTTTCTGGGATGTTGATTTTGTCGTTAAACGCGTAGATTATAAAATAGATATATTTATTTTATAAAGAAAATTAATAAAGTTTTCTCATAATAAATAATCTAGTAATTTAAGCAAATCACATGTTTTCTCATTTAAAAGAAAAATCCCAGCTTTATATATATATATTTAAAATACAAAGTTTTGCCAAATTAACCGATAATTGCTAATTTTTCCAAATTAATCGGTAATCGACTTATTTAATTAAAATGATAACGAACATAGATTGCGACGCTAGATTTCCGGTAGATTAATTAATAACTTAAAATCTGACTAGGGTCTACTTCTAGAGATTGTAACTAGCATGCCTAGAATGGTTTCATTATGGTTCTAAGTCAAGGTTCTCAACTATAGGATCTCGGAAAGGAACTTGACTTCCTTCTCGGTACCGACATTCCCGATCCAGTCAATTAACAGAGACAAGTTACGTTTATGTTTTCTTATATTTTATTTAGTAATTGTCAAGCTGCATGTTTAAACCACATTGCTACACGGAACCCTCTCCTACGGTTCAAATATTAATTGATATTGATTGTGGGGATTGGGAGAATAGTGTAACATTTATGGCCAATACCCCTCATATTGCATATTGTGCGAGCTTACCCCTCTTACACACGGGGATAAGCCGTATCGCGTCGCTAGGATGCTATTGTACAACCCAAGCCGGTCATAGACGTTTACACATTCAAATCATATTATTTTTAATTGTTAAATTGCTGGAAAATATTGTTTCAACTGTTTAGCCTGCACTTTTCCATTATTACTTGAAATATGAGATACATATTCGTACTTGCTCCCTCCTGACTGTAGACCACATTTTTAGGTGATATTGAGGATGCTGAGCTATTGTACAATAGCTACTATGACCCGGTTTTGTACCCTGTGGTGTTGCCGGAGTCCCCCTTGGAGGACGCAGGACCTGAGGCCGACGAGCCGACCGCTTAGCTAGTCGTTTCCAATTTTTTCTAGTTTTATTGTTTTAGAGTTTTGTAGATTTGAAATCAGCACTTTATTTCAGTTCTTTTATTTCCAGTTGTACTTTTAATTGTTGAATAAAAGTTTTTTTAATTTTCGTATATTCAAGTTGTGACAAATGTATAGATGTTGTTGTGAATACCTGCATATAGAACAGCTTACTGCCGCCGTCTCACAATGGTGCAGGCTGGACATGATCCGGTTCGACCTAATAATTTGGGATCGGATCGTGACATGTTTTTAGTGGTGGCCCATACAGGTTCAAAATACAACAACTTAGGAAAACATACCTAGAAACAATTAGAACACTAGAACATTGATTTGTCACAACATAGGTCCGAATTATATATATATATAAATATTTTTGTTTGATTATAGACTGGTAGGATACCTTGCTTATGTATTGCATCCTAAACCTTCCAGAGTATGGCCAAAGAAAGACCACCCGCTCCGGCCCTGCTGATGATGAGGTGTCATCTACCAATCACATCCCACCTCTTCAAGCACGTCGGGACCCTCCTCCCTTGCAGCTGACTGACCGTCCCCACGCGGCACCAGCACCCCGCCCCGTTTATGCTACTACAGCACAAACGACAGAACCGGTACTTCCCCGAACTGAGCCACAGTCCCCTGCGGTAGTGCCCGCACCAGCTGCCCCACCAGTACCGGTGGACCCCATCGATCTCGTAGGCCTGCTACGAGGAGTACTGGAGGCCCGGAGAGCCCAAACAGAAGCTCATTGCGACCAGACCGCAGCCCAAGCTGAAGCCCATCGCGAACAGACCGCGATCATGAGAGAAGGCATGGAGAATGCCCACAACGTGGCTATGGCTGCCCTCGAGAGAGAAGGAACAACTCAATCAGAATCTAAGGCCTGCTAAGGTAAACATAAATCTAAGGGTTAATTTATGTATCATTAAGGCCATTCAATTTGATAAGAGACATTATTACGTGAAGGTCGGCACTATTGAGAACTTTAAGAAGCAGGACCCTCGATCCTTCAAAGGAACCGAAGGAATCATCTATGCCGATGAATGGCTCGACAGCATGGAGCATCTTCTCAGCGTCGCTCGACTACCCGACGACCTTCATGTCGAAGCAGTAGGACTCCAACTGCGAGATGTAGCAAGCACCTGGTATCGGAATGAACCCCGACTCCAGGATAAGCAGCTTGATTGGGACACCTTCAAGAGGTTGTTCCGCAGGAAGTTTGTTCCAACATCAGAGTTGCGGGAGATGGAAAGACAGTTCCAGGACCTGAAGCAAGGGAACATGACGGTTGGAGAGTATGCGACAGAGTTCGGTCGACTTAGCCGCTTTGCCAAGAACTTGGTTGCTGACCCCACGGATCATGCTGAAAGATTCAGGTATGGACTAAGAAAAGAAATTCGCACCCCTGTGATCGCAGGCGGCGCCAAAACATACGAGAAGATTCTGATACGAGCTCAGGACGTGGAGAAGAGCCAGACTTCTTGTTCAAAAAGGGAGTATCCTGGAACTAGCAACTTCCAGGGTAACCAGAAGAGGCCCAACAACAACAACATGCCTTCACACCACAAGCAGCAGCATCATCAGGCAAGGACCAGTGACAGAACGCCTCAGAAGTATATCCCTGTCTGCGATTTCTACAAGAGGCCAGGACATCAGGCGAACATCTGCAGGAAAAATTGGGGCACTGCCTAGTTTGTGGGTCTGCCACCCACCAAGCAAGGGACTGCCCCACAGCATTCAACCGGACCGGAGCAATTCAGCAAAGAGCTTCCTTACCCACCCAGCAACAACGGTTCTGGCAACATCAGCAGAAGATCGGGCGAGCTTTTTCCCTAGCAGCAGACGAGCAAGAACCAGAGCAGAAACCCACCGCTGATGTCATCACAGGTTCCATTTATGTGTTTTCACATCCTGCTCTAGCATTATTTGATTTGGATGCATCACACAGTTTCATATCATCAAAGTTCATTTCTGCACACCACCTAGATACGGGATTTAGCAAGATAATAAGTAGAGTTATGACCGGTGGTGGACCCATACCCATCACCGAGACTTGTAACTGTCCCATAACTATCTCAGGCCATAAATTCTTAACACCCTTACTTGTGATGCCCTTAGCCCAACTATGATGTAGTCCTAGGGATGGACTGGTTAAGTGAGCAGCAAGTGCTGATAGATTGTCACAGAGGATGTGTATTCTTCAGCCCACCAGGAGAACCGGAGTTTGAAATATCTCGAGCTCCGGAAGACATGAAGAGTGTTACCTACTCCTCTATCACCGAAGAACCCAGGCCTCCTCACCCTATCATAGCGGAATTCATGGACATCTTTTCAGATAGTCTTCCAGGATTGCCACCAGATCGAGGTGTGGAATTCACCATCGACCTAGTTCCTGGCTCTTCCACTATTTCTCGGGGATGCTAAGAGTCAACCCCAAGGAGGCAAAGGAGATGAAGGATCAGATTAACGAACTGAAGGCCCAAGGATTTATCAGAGATAGAACTTCACCCTGGGGAGCACCAATTTTGTTTGTGCCCAAGAAGGATGGAACCGTACAGATGTGCAGTGATTACCGGGCGCTGAACAACATCACCATCAAGAACAAGTACCCTCTGCCCCGGATCGATGACCTGTTTGATCAACTGAGTGGAGCTAAGATATTTTTGAAGATAGATCTCAGGTCTGGCTACCATCAAATCAAGGTCAGAAAGGAGGATATTCCAAAGATGGCGTTCAACACCAAATATGGGCAATATAAATTTTCGGTCATGCCGTTTGGACTAACGAATTCCCCTGCAGTAGTCATGAACCTTATGAACAAGGTCTTCCATGAATACCTGGATCAGTTTGTTGTTGTCTTCATCGATGACATTCTGATCTACTCGAAGACTGAAGAGGAGCATGAAGAGCACCTGAGGAAAGTTCTGGAAACTTTAAGGAAGGAGAAGCTCTATGGTAAGATATCTAAATACGAATTCTTCTTAGACAAAGTTGATTTTCTTGGCCATGTTGTCACAGGAGAATGAATTTCGGTGGATCCAATGAAGATAGCTGCTATTGAGAAGTGGACTGCAACAAGTTCAGTTGCAGAAATTAGAAGCTTTTTGGGTTTAGCTGGCTACTACCGGAAGTTTGTAAAGGATTTCTCCAGGATTGCTGAGCCGATGACGAAGATCACTAGGAAGAACGAAAAATTTGTTTGGTCGAAAGCTTGCCAGTCAGCATTTGAGGAACTGAAGAAGAGGCTTACAACGGCACCGATACTTGCGCTACCCGCAGGTACCGACGATTTCTCAATATATAGCGATGCTTCCGGTAAGGGATTGGGCTGCGTTCTTCAACAACACGGGAAAGTAATTGCTTACGCATCTAAGCAATTACGGACTCATAAGAAGAACTATCCCACGCATGATTTGGAGCTTGTAGCAGTTATATTTGTATTGAAGTTGTGGAAGCACTACCTTTATGGAGAGAGAGTGGAAATATTTACAGACCATAAAAGTCTTAAATATGTTTTCACTCAGAAGGATCTAAACATGCGACAAAGACGATGGCTGGAGCTGATGAAGGATTTCGACATCAACCTGCAGTATCATCCGGGTAAGGCTAATGTTGTTGCAGATGCACTTAGTCGATACTCGATGGCAATTTTCTTAGCCAAGGAGCGTCATTTGCTGGAGGACATGGAAAAACTTGGACTGGAGATTGTACTGCCCGAGGAGGAAATGAAGAAACTAGGAAGAGAAGCCATTGTACCAGGAGCTGATTCATCGATGATACAGTTGCAAGTGCGTTCAAGTCTTATGGACAGAGTTAAGGGGGCACAATTCCAAGACGAGACGCTTTGCAAACTCAGAGATCAAGTGCTGGCAGGAACACTTGAAGGATTCTCAATCGCCAGCGACGGAGCACTGAAGCACGGTACGAGGCTTTGCGTACCGACCGACGAACTGAGGAACGAGCTGATGCAAGAAGCGCACCAGTCACAGTATTCTATACATCCAGGAGCTAACAAAATTTATCGGAATATGCATACTATAGCGTGGTGGTACGGAATAAAGAAGGACGATCCAGGTATGTAGCCAGATGTTTAATTTGTCAATAAGTGAAAGCTAGCAGACAGAGACCAGCAGGACTGTTGCAGCCGCTAGACATCCCGGAGTGGAAATGGAAACACTTGACGATGGACTTTGTGTCAGGACTGCCTCGATCCCAAGGAGGGAAGGATGCCATTTGGGTTACCGTGGACCGACTGACGAAGTCAGTCCACTTTATTCCTTTTAAGGTAGGTCTATCCACCGAGAAGTTGGCGGCACTGTACATGCGGCATATCTACCGAATTCATGGAGTTCAGGTAAGTATCGTATCTGACAGGGATACTAGATTCACCTCTCACTTCTGGAAGAGCTTACACGACAGTTTGGAAACGCAACTGAAGTTCATCACCGCATACCATCCCCAGACTGACGGATAATCGGAGAGAACAATCCAGACGCTAGAAGACATGCTGAGATCTTGCGTCTTAGAATTTGGAGGGTCTTGGGAAGACCATTTGCACTTGGTAGAGTTCTCCTACAACAACAGCTACCAAGCTAGTATTGGTATGACCCCGTTCGAGGCACTTTATGGACGTCATTGTCGCACCCCACTTGCTTGGGACAACGTTGGAAAAAGGGTATTGCTTGGACCTAAGATGGTTACCGATGCAGCAGAGAAGGTAAAGATGATTAGGGACAAGCTCAGGATTGCCCAGGACAGACAGAAGCATTGGACAGATAGCAGCCGACGGTCGTTGGAGTTTAAAGAATGTGATAGTGTGTTCGTGAAGATCTCCCCTACCAGAGGAACCATCCGTTTCGGCAGAGCAGGAAAGCTAAGCCCAGGTATATCGGTCCTTTTAAAGTACTTAACAGGATTGGAGAAGTGGCTTATCGGGTGGCTCTACCCCCAAGTCTCGAAGGCGTCCACAATGACTTCCACGTTTCGCATCTGAGACGCTACATCCCGGACCCGAGCCACATCTTGGACCATTCGGAGCTGGAAATTGGACCCAGCCTCACAGCGCCAGAGAAGCCAGTAGCAATATTGGACAGAGGAGAAAAGAGAACCAGGAATTCTGTGACGCCGATAGTCAGAGTTATGTGGCGGCACAACTCACCAGGCGAGTCTACCTGGGAGCGAGAAGACAAGATACGGGAGTAGTATCCGTATCTGTTTGAAACTTGAGGTAACCCCTAACCTTGCCTTTAATTTCGAGGACAAAATTTTCTAAGGAGGGAAGGTTGTGAAACCCAGAATTTTCTAAGAATCTTTAATTGTTGGATTTGTAGCATAATATTACTCTTATTATTATTATTATTATTATTATTATTATTATTATAATTATATTAGTCGGTTTAGGAGAAAATATTATTTTTAAAATGATCATTGGATCTTTGTTTGTACCATGTCCCTATCCCGTGCCCAGTGATCCGACCCCGAGCCCGAATCCACCTTCTTTTTTAAAATCCCTTTAAATGGCTTTAAAGAAAAAATATATATTATATAATATTTTAGTATTTCTCTTTAGTAAAAGATAACAGAAAAAAAAAAAAAAAGAAAACTATTTTCTCCCCGACCTGGTCCCCCACGACCAGGCCACACCCATGCGCTCCCCTTATTTTCTCCTAACTCCCTCTCCTCCACAACTCTTCCAACACTTCAGCACCTACTCCCCTATATAATCCCACCACTCCACTCACTCTCTCCCTACACTTCTTCTTTTCCTTAAAAACTCACTCTCTCTCACTCAAATTCCCTTTCCCCAAACTCCAGCTCCCTCCCGAGTGCCCTAGCCTCCGACCCGAGACTCCTCGGCGCCAACTCCGGCCAAATTTCCGTCGTCTTCCTCCGGCCGAGCCCCGTCGGCCGCCTCCCGCGTCGGCCAGACCCCCCTGCGCGCCGTTCCCGCGCCCGCCTTCACCCGAGCGCACACCCCGGTGGCCAGATCTACCCGCGCCTCCGCCCGCGCGCGCCCCCGAGGCCGCGCCCCGTCCAGCCGCACCCGGCCAGCGTCTCCCGCGCCTGGCCAGCGTCTCCCGTGCCCGGCCAGCGTCTTCCGCGCCGGCCAGACCCCGTCCAGCCGAGCCCCGCCGTGCCCTAGCCGCGCGCCACCTCCCGTACGCCGGATCCAAGCACTCCGGCGACTCCATGCCCGTCCGGCCAGCACCGTTCGCTGTTTGGACGCTGTCCAGCGCGTTCCTTGCGGCCCGGTCCGCTATCTGCGCCTCATGTACATTTTCTGGCACTTTTCCCGCTGTCCGCAGAATTCTTTTTCTAATATTTTTATCTGAGAGCTCTAGCCGAGCAATTGAGGTATAACTTCGTGTTCCCGTGTCCCTTCCGTAGATAGTCTGTGATGACGCGGTCCCGATCCCGTTTCGGGATTCGATATTTTGATATTTTGTTGCTTTGGGTGATACGTAGAGTATCGCTTACGTGGCAGCATATTTTGCTATGTTTGGATATATTGTGCTGTGTTCATTTTTGGGTTGGATATTCATTTTGGGTTGGTGATCTCTGGTTTGGGATATTTAATTGTGTTGTGGTTAGCATCCTTCCAGGATTGGGTTATCCCAATTATAGAGCAGATGCTGCCCAAATTTTCAGGAAATATTTTAAAGGGGATTTTCTTATAAAATCAGCAATTTGAATAAAACCTATTTTTCAAAGAAAATCGGTCTTTGCAAAATGATTTATAAATGGGATTTTGTTGGTTTTATGGATTTTGTATCACCAGTTAGACGACGACCATATCGGTCGGATGAGCCTCGGCGAAACGCAAACGCTACAGGATTTCTTGTATGTTGAGGCGTAAGCCAGCAACATGAGATTGTACGACCAAGTCTGAGACTCTTTTATTTTTAATTTAATTATAATTTATTTTTAGAACTGGTACTGCTTTTAGTATTTATGGTGCAGGGCCTCGGCCTACTGTTCGGACCGTTCGCGGCACTCAGAGCTCGCCTTAGGATTAAATAATTTGTAAAGGGCATAAGCCCAGATTTTCTTTTATTTCTCTGTGACCCTGTATTGTGTAGCGTAGCTTTTATTATTTTTCTGGGATGTTGATTTTGCCGTTAAACGCATAGATTATAAAATAGATATATTTATTTTATAAAGAAAATTAATAAAGTTTTCTCATAATAAATAATCTAGTAATTTAAGCAAATCACATGTTTTCTCATTTAAAAGAAAAAGCCAAGCTTTTTATATATATATATATATATATATATATATATATATATATATATATATATATATATATATATATATATATATTAAAATATATATATATATATTTAAATATATATATATATATATATATATATATATATATATATATATATATATATATTTAAAATACAAAGTTTTGCCAAATTAACCGATAATTGCTAATTTTTCCAAATTAATCAGTAACCAACTTATTTAATTAAAATAATAACGAACGTAGATTGTGACACTAGATTTCCGGTAGATTAATTAATAACTTAAAATTTGACTAGAGTCTACTTCTAGAGATTGTAACTAGCACGCCTAGAATGGCTTCATTATGGTTCTAAGTTAAGATTCTCAACTGTAGGATCTCGGAGACGAACTTGACTTCCTGCTCGGTACCGACATTTTCGATCCAGTCAATTAACAGAGGCAAGTTACGTTTATGTTTTCTTGTATTTTATTTAGTAATTGTCAAGTTGCATGTTTAAACCACATTGCTACACGGAACCCTCTCCTAGGGTTCAAATATTGATTGATATTGATTGTGGGGATTGGGGGAATAGTATAACGTTTTTGGCCAATACCCCTTATATTGCATATTGTGCGAGCTTACCCCTCTTACACACGGGGATAAGCCGTATTGCGTCACTAGGATGCTATTGTACAACCCAAGCCGGTCTTAGACATTTACACATTCAAATCACATTGTTTTTAATTGTTAAATTGCTGGAAAATATTGTTTCAACTGTTTAGCCTGCACTTTTTCATTATTACTTGAAATATGAGATACATATTCGTACTTGCTCCCTCCTGACTGGAGACCATATTTTTAAGTGACATTGAGGATGCTGAGCTATTGTACAAAAGCTACTATGACCCAGTTTTGTACCCTGTGGTGTTG
Source organism: Iris pallida (assembly GCA_029216955.1). NCBI lineage: Eukaryota > Viridiplantae > Streptophyta > Magnoliopsida > Asparagales > Iridaceae > Iris > Iris pallida. Next base: position 10,177,397 of record JANAVB010031018.1, on the reverse strand, counting down.
CCGGAGTCCCCCTTGGAGGACGCAGGACCTGAGGCCGACGAACCGACCGCTTAGCTAGTCGTTTCTAGTTTTTTCTAGTTTTATTGTTTTGGAGTTTTGTAGATTTGAAATCAGCACTTTATTTTAGTTCTTTCATTTCCAGTTGTACTTTTCAATTGTTGAATAAAAGTTTTTAAAATTTTTGTATATTCAAGTTGTGACAAATGTATAGATGTTGTTGTGAATACCTGCATATAGAACAGCTTACTGCCGCCGTCTCACAACGGTGCAGGCTGGGCATGATCCGATTCGACCCAATAATTTGGGATCGGGTCGTGACATCGGGCCCCGTGACTTTAGCGGGACCGAGGGTGTGGTCTATGTCGATGATTGGCTCAAGGATATCGAGCGGCAGATGAGGGCCTCCCGTCTCGCAGACGACCTGAAGGTCGAGGCGGTTGGTTTGCAGTTGCTAGACATTACACGCACCTGGTTCAAGAACGAGCCAACCCTTGCTGGAGAGGGCCATACTTGGGCCGAGTTCAAGCTTCTCTTCAAGGAGAAGTTCTTCTCTCCTACAGACAAGATCGATCTGGTGAGGCAGTTCCAGGATCTGCAACAGGGCAGTTTATCTGTGGAGGAGTACACCGCAGAGTTCGACCGTCTGAGCCGATACGTGGAGTACATGGTTCGTGACCCGGAGATCAGGACGAGCCATTTCAGGGAGGGGCTGACCTGGGATATCAAGATCCTCATTCCCTCCTTTTATAAGACTTATGCCCAGATCTATGCGGAGGCCCGCAAGGTAGAGCGGGAGTGGGGCTTGAAGCCCAAGAGAGATCGTGATCTTTTCTTGGGGGCTACTAGCAGCATGGGGACTGCTTAGCGCCCTCAGCTTCAGCATCGTTCTTTCCAGCATCACCAGCCGCAGGTTTAGGCCAGAGCATCGGTTCAGCAGGTGCAGCACACTCAGCAGAGGCAGGCATAGCATGGGGCTTTTTACAACTTCTGTAAGAAGCCAGGTCACATCTGGGAGGTCTGCCGGAAGAGGCTGGGAGTGTGCCTCTATTGCGGTGAGGCCGGACATCAGTTGAGAGATTGTCTTACGAGCCATCGTAGGGTGGCCCGTGGAGCGGTGGCAGCTCAGGGGGCACCGGCAAAAGTACCTGTATTGCAGTCGAGGGGTCCACTTCCGACCCAGCAACAGCGGTTTGCACAGCACCACCAGCCGCGGGGTGTTCATGGCAGGGCTTTTGCTCTTGCAACCGAGGAGATCGAGCCAGTTGTAGATGTTGTGGCAGGTTCGATTCTTCTTGATTCATTTTCTGCCTTAGCATTGTTTGATTCAGGTGCTACGCACAGTTTTGTGTCAGTTTATTTTGCACTTAGGCACAACATTATTGCTGAATATCTGGGTAGGACTTGCAAGATTATGACCGGGGGAGGCATTATTCTGGTTAATAATATTTGCAAGGGGCGGAGTGTCACTCTGAGAGGCCGAGATTTGAGCGTGTGCTTGCTCGTAATGCCCCTTCCGAGCTACGATGTGGTACTCGGTATGGACTGGTTGAGCAGGCACCATGCTAGTATAGATTATAGAGCAGGCAGAGTGTTGTTTAGTTGGCCAGGAGAGCCAGAGTTTCAGTTTGTCAGAGGAGCAGCGGAGCCGGGACATGGATTCTGTGAAGCCTTATTGGCGGGGCAGGAGTTGTCGCATCCATTTATTGTAGAGTTCTTGGATGTCTTTCCCAAGGAATTGCCGGGGATGCCGCCGAACAGAGATGTTGAGTTCACGATAGACTTGATGCCGGACGCTGAGCCTATTTCTCAGCATGTCTATCGAATCAACAACAGCGAGTTGGCGGAGCTGAAGAAGTAAGTCGACGAGCTGCAGGACAAGGGCTTTATCAGATCTAGTTCTTCGCCTTGGGGCATGCCAGCCCTGTTTGTCCCGAAGAAGGACGGTACGATACGGATGTGTATCGACTACCGAGCGCTCAACAACCTCACTATCAAGAACATGTATCTTTTGTCCAGGATTGATGACTTGTTTGATCAGTTGAGCGGCACGAGGGTGTTCTCGAAGATAGACTTGCGATCTGGGTACCAGCAGCTGCAGGTGAAGGGGGATGACATTCCGAAGACTGCTTTTCTTAACCGTTATGGCCAGTATGAGTTTACCGTCATGCCGTTTGGGTTGACTAATGCCCCGGCGGTATTCATGAACTTGATGAATAAGGTATTCCATCCATACCTTGACAAGTTCATGGTGGTCTTCATTGATGACATTCTCATCTATTCGAAGATGCCTGAGGAGCACGAGAAGCATCTGCGGGTTGTGCTGGAGACTCTGAGGAGGGGGCAGCTGTATGGGAAGCTGTCGAATTGTGAGTTCTTCTTGGACCGAGTGGAGTTCCTGGGCCATATTGTATCCGGTGATGGGATTTCAGTGGATCGGAGGAAGATTGCGGCGGTGGAGTCTTGGTCGACACCCAGTTCAGTTGTCGAGATTTGGAGCTTTCTGGGTTCGGCAGGCTACTATAGGAAGTTCATGCAGGACTTCTCTCGAATAGCAGAGCCGATGACTAGACTCACCAGGAAGGACGTGGAGTTCGTCTGGACTGATGAGTGTCAGGCTGCTTTCGAGGAGCTGAAGAAAAGGTTGACGTCGGCTCCTATTTTGACGTTGCCATCTCGGTCCGGAGGATTCACGTTCTACAGTGATGCTTCGGGGAAGGGTCTGGGTTGCGTTCTTTAGCAGCATGGGAAGGTAATTGCTTATGCATCTAGGCAGTTACGGCTACATGAGAAGAACTACCCGACTCATGATTTGGAGTTGGCAGCGGTCATATTTGCCTTGAAGCTGTGAAAACAGTATTTGTACGGAGAGCATGAGGAGATTTTTACTGACCACAAGAGCTTGAAGTACGTGTTTACCCAGAAGGAGCTGAACATGAGGCAGAGGCGATGGCTAGAGCTGATGAAGGATTTTGATATATCCTTACAGTACCATCCGGGGAAGGCCAACGTAGTTGCGGATGCTTTGAGCAGGTATCCAGTGGCCATGTGTTTAACGATGGATCGTCACCTTCTGGCAGATCTGGAGAGTTTGGGCATAGAGGTGATAGTTCCTGGGTTTGAGGAGCAGATGTAGGGTCTTCAGGTGCAGTCAGAGCTGATAGACAGAGTCAGAGCAGCTCAGTTTGGGGATGAGGCTTTGAGGGTCATCAGGGAGCAGGTCCGGGCAGGACTGTTGGATGAGTTCTCTATAACGGGAGATGGGTCGTTGAGGTATGGTACCAGATTGTGCGTGCCGAACGAAGGACTTCAGGAGGAGGTTCTTCAGGAGGTGCATCGTTCTCAGTACTCTATGCATCCTGGTGCCAACAAGATGTACAGAGACTTGAGACAACATGTTTGGGGGTATGGCATGAAACGCGAGGTGGCTCAGTTCGTTTCTAGATGCTTGGTGTGCCAGCAGGTAAAAGCCGGGAGGCAGAGACCAGGTGGATTGCTCCAGCCACTACCCATTCCTGAGTGAAAGTGGAGCATATTACTATGGACATTGTATCTGGACTTCCGCGTTCTCCAGGAGGGAAGAATGCGATTTGGGTCATTGTTGATCGATTGACCAAATCGTCCCACTTTTTGCCTTTCAATGTGGATTTGTCTACGGAGAGGCTGGCCGAGATGTACATACGGCAGATAGTCCGATTGCACGGGGTTACAGTGAGTATAGTCTCGGATCGGGATAGCCGATTCACTTCCCACTTCTGGAGGAGTTTGCAGCTTAGCTTGGGCACATCGCTCAAGTTCAGTTCCGCATACCACCCCAGACAGACGGACAGTCGGAGAGGACGATTCAGACCCTCGAGGATATGCTTCGTACCTGTATCTTGGACTTCGGGGGATCTTGGGAGGACCACATTCACTTGGTAGAGTTTGCTTACAACAACAGCTACCAAGCCAGTATAGAGATGTCATCTTTTGAGGCTCTATACGGACGGAGGTGTCGTACTCCCTTGTCTTGGGATAATATCGGCGAGAGGGTTTTGCTTGGCCCTGAGATGGTAGTAGATGCTGCAGAGAAGGTCAGGGTTATAAGAGATAGACTTCGGGTGGCGCAGGACAGGCAGCGGCATTGGACCGATAGCCACCGGAGGCCGTTGGAGTTTGAGGTGTAGTTTAGATTTTTTTTAGTATTTGAGTCTGATGGTGATTTTTTTAGATCAAGCTTTAAGTCTTGTGTTTTTGTTCTAGGTTGGTGATCTTGTGTTTCTGCAGATCTTGGACAGGGTCGGTGCAGTGGCTTACCGACCGGAGTTATCGCCCGCACTAGAGGGAGTGCATAACGTGTTCCACGTGTCGCAGCTGAGACGGTACGTGGCAGATCCCAGTCACGTTTTGGACTACTCCGAGATCGAAGTGGGACCGACTCTCAGCTATCCAGAGAAGCCGATTGAGATCTTGGACCGAAGAGAGAAGGTGCTCCGGAACCAGGTTATTCCCTTGGTTCGCGTTGCATGGAGGCACCACTCTCCAGGTAAGTCTACCTGGGAGAGAGAGGATGACATGCGGGAGCGATTTCCATATCTCTTCGAGCCTTGAGGTAAAATTTTCTTTTTCTTTCCTTGTTCTGTTTATGTTGCTATGATTGTTTCGCATTCAATTTCGAGGACGAAATTTTTTTTAAGGTGGGTAGACTTGTCACTCCCACTTTTCACAAATAGGAGTAAAATGGTCATTTTTGCATTTTTGGGAATTTTAAATTTTTTTATTTAATTATAATGTTATTTGGGGATTTTTTAGAGTCGGGTTCGAATTTCAGCTCATTCCGACTTGTATCGGGGACCCGGGGTAGCTTAGACTCTGATCGGGACCCAAACTTAAGTTAGACATGGCCCATAAAATTCCATAAATTAGTCTGGTACCTTTAAAAAATTCCTCCATGACTAAATCGGTCAATTTGTAGATTTTAACTTGGCCTTTTCAACCCTGAAAATTAGTTTAGGTCAATTTTGACCTAGAGGAGGCTTGGAGGGCATTTTGGACATTTGCCAAATGTCCCAAGCCCTCCCTACATGGTCGTCCACCTATGGGAGACCCTCCCTCTTCATTCACTTATTCTCCACTCTCAAGTTCTTCCCCCTTTTGAGTTTTTTCCAAAACCTAGACCTAAATTTGAGATTTGATCTCTAAATCTTCCATTTTTTCCCCAAATTTCTTCCATAGATCCTCTCCATAGCATCAAGGGAGGGTGCTACCAAAGTTTGGGAAAAAAGTGCAAGGTGGAAGTGTCCTTTCCCCAAGAATCTTCGTGTCGGAGGGAGTTTCGTTAGGAATCACTCATAATAGGTAATTATCTATTCTCTAAATCATTCTCCTATGAATTTTACTTCGTTTTGGAGCCCATAGAACTTACCCATGGTTGTGTCCCTTTGTGTCAAGATTAGAGGCCAATGGGAGACTCCTAGGAGAACTAGGATTAGTGTTTGTGTCCAAGTATCCTTGTGTTTGTGTGTCTATATATATATATATATATATATATATATATATATATATATATATATATATATATATATATATATATATATATATATATATATATGTTTATATGTGTGTGTGTCCATATATATATGTGTGTGTGTGTCCATGTATATATATGTGTCCATGTGTGCGAGTGTGTGTGTCTATATATCTATAAATATTCATGTGTGAGTGTGTGTGTATATATATGTATATAGATATAAATGTGTGTGTGAGTGTGATATATATATATATATATATATATATATATATATATATATATATATATATATATATATTAGAGAGGGATATTCATATATATATATATATATATATATATATATATATATATATATATATATATAGAGAGAGAGAGAGAGAGAGTGAGAAAGAGAGGAAATTAGAGAGAATGAGAGGAAGAGATTAAGGGATTAGAGGGTGAGAAGAGAGGAAGTTGGAAAGGAAGAAAAAAGAGCCACATCAGCAGCCATGGGGGGAGGATTAGGGGCTACTGCCCCCCCCCCCCCCCAAACAGCAGGGTAAACAGCAGCAACAGCAGCATAGAGCAGCAGCAACAACATGCATTAGCAGCAGCTGCAAAAGCAGCAAACAACCCCCCATTAACCCCCCTTTAACCCCCTAAACCCATATATATATATATATATATATATATATATATATATATATATATATATATATATATATATATATATGTGGGTATATATTGGTATATGTATATACCCATATATATATGTGTATATACATATATATATATGTATATATATATATATATATATATATATATATATATATATATACATATATATATATATATATATGTATATATATATATATATATATATATATATATATATATATATATATATATATATATATATACCCACATATATATATATGGGTATATACATATACCAATATATACCCACATATATATATATATATATATATATATATATATATATATATATATATATATATATATATATATATTGTCCCCACGACCGGGGGCATCAATTCCCGTTCTTCTTTCTGGTGATTCTGCCTCCCATATTTGGACGCACCTTCACTTAAGGTGCAAGATTGTCCCCACGACCGGGGGCATCAACGATCTGCTGGACAGCTGGAACACGTCACACGGACATCAGATCGTCGCTGCCGCCGTATTTTGTGTATTATGGAAAAACAGAAACAAATTCAGATTCGAGGGCCATCAATTCCTGCCTTCTCAATTGTACAGAGAGGTTTTTCGACAAATCCAAAAAAGAAAGAGGTGTTGCACTCACACCTCGGACCAGTTTTGGGCAGCCCTGGGATGACCTGATCTCCGTGTGTAGTGTGCTGGCTCTCTGGTCATGTTCGTCCGAGGGTCAGGGGCGCTATCTACTAAGGCGCTAGCTTTGGCCGCCTAACCTTCTGGTGCTCGGTCCAGCTTCCGTTTTATGGGCAATACTTCGCGTTCTCTTTCTTTTGCTTTGGGTCTTTTTTTGCGCGTGGCGCGCTTACTTGTATAGGCTTCGGCATTTTGCGCCTGTCAATCAATAAAGATTGTGTTCTTCAAAATATATATATATATATATATACCAATATATACCCACATATATACCTATATATAAACACATATATATCCCCCTAAAATGGCCTATTAGTGGATATTTAGAGTGAGATTTTGAGTGAGTTGTGGGTGAATTAGAATTTAGTTAGAAGGTGAGTGAAAGGGTGATTTGAGATACGAGTGTCGAAACGTGTCCAAATTTGAATGAGACTTAGCTAATATAAAATAGAGTTTGTGGGTAGGCTCCTAAGTTAAAAGCGGGATTTCGTTTGGGATTAGGAGAATGGTATCACATGGTATCATTGAGTATCTTACGATACTCAAGATAATGGGTAATTCAACAACATGGACCGTAAGATGGACTGGATGTCCACTTTACCTAGGAAGCTTGGTAGTTAATGATAGTGTAGGCTAGTATCCTACTACCCTAGGAGGCAGGGAGTGAAACTCCTAAGGAAAAGCTACTTGGCCTTAGTGTTAGAGTGGGAAGGGTAAATGGGATAAGTAGGGATAATAACCATTTCTCAACATATGGGTTTAATACTTTAAGATATAGCTAAAATTAGGATATTATGTTATGGTTAGAAATAGTGGACTTGGACTAGTTTTGACCTTAGTTGACCATGGTTGACTATTTTGACCAAAAGTCAACCGTAGCCTAAACTTTACTAGAACTTAAATAGAGTTTGTGGGTAGGCTCCTAAGTTAAAATCGGGGTTTCGTTTGGGATTAGGAGAATGGTATCACATGATATCATTGAGTATCTTACGACACTCAAGATAATGGGTAATTCAACAACATGGACCGTAAGATGGACTGGATGTCCACTTTACCTAGGAAGCTTGGTAGGTAATGATAGTGTAGGCTAGTATCCTACTACCCTAGAAAGCCGGGAGTGAAACTCCTAAGGAAAAGCTACTTGGCCTTAGTGTTAGAGTTGGAAGGGTAAATGGGATAAGTAGGGATAATAACCATTTCTCAACATATGGGTTTAATACTTTAAGATATAGCTAAAATTAGGATATTATGGTTGATAATGGTTAGAAATAGTGGACTTGGACTAGTTTTGACCTTGGTTGACCACGGTTGACTATTTTGACCAAAAGTCAACCGAAAGTCAACCGTAGCCTAAACTTTACTAGAACTTGATCAAACTTGACCAGTTGACCCAAAGTCAACTGTTAGTCAACGTAAGTTGACCTAGGGTTGACCAGAGTTTACCAGTTGACCAAAAGTCAATTGTTAGTCAACTGTTGACTTAAATCGACCTAGTTTAATCTTGTTTGACTTGCATTGACCCAGTTTGACCTTGTTAGGCCTAATACGACTTAGATTGACCCTGTACAATCAAGTTTGACCTTGTTTGACCTAGTTTGACTTAGTTTGACGTGTCTTGACCTAGTTTGACTCAATATGACTTAATTTTATTTCCAAACCATTATATTGATACAGTATTCCATCTATAGGTCCTCGAGGCACTGTTGTTGGACTCAGTCGACTTATCCATCACATTACAGGCGAGTACATTCTCTGATAACTTTTCCAATTTATGATAATTGTTATAATTCATGTAATTAGTGTAGATATGCTTGTTCTTGACACATTGGTCACACGACTTGGTATTCATAGATCTCGACATGAGATGTTATTCCTTGCTATCTTGGTATATCTTGTACAAGCCCCCTTGTAGTTCTTGTGCAGTATATGGACACCGATTCTCGAGGAGACTTGCTCCCTTCTCGTAGAATCCTGTGTCGTAACGTGTCTTGCTTGGATCTACTCTACCAGTCGGGGACGGGGAGTACTAGTGTAGATGTGTGGTCAATACCCTCCTTGTATATCTTGTGAACCTTGTGAATGCCAATCCTACACCACACGTATGATTGGCTAGATCATGACCTTGTACAGACCCAAGCCGGCCACATGTTGTAGCTAGTACTCAGACACCTAGTTAGATGATTCTTGATTCTCGTACATGCTATAATCAGTTTTACTTGCCTTGTTCTAGCTCTAAATTTACAGCTTACCTTGCCATGATACTCACATGTACATTCCATAATTTCTTGTATATACTCTCTATTTACAGTCTTATAGCTTTTGTCATATCTTGTGAACTGTTGTTAGTTGATTGTGCTCGTTCCATCCTGACTGGATATATTGACAAAATATTACAGATACCGATGAGGAGGATTGCTGTACCTACTACTGTCACGACCCGTACCCACTGTTAGGGTACAAGAACGTAACAATGTCCAGCCTACGCCGCAGTGTCGGCGGTAGAATGCTGTCCTAGGTCAATCATCTAACAATATAAAGGTACCTGTACAGTTTATACTCTCCGAATGGAGGTAACATCACAACATGCTGTCTCAATCACATCTAAGGTAGAAGAATGAAGAAAAGATAGATAGATAGTAACTCAAAGAGAACCATAGCATAGATGAAAAAGTCTAAGTGTCTAGTACAACATAATATCCAGAATGTCAACTCATAATACAACAAGTCTAAGAGTCTATATACCTCAACATCTCAAAATACAACTCAGATGTGAGACAAAAAGATAATACCGAAAGACTGTCTAGCTAAACTAGCCTAGACTACTGGGGCAACATCCTCAGCTGCAGGTGGATCCTGCTGAGGGTCCACAACATAAGTATCATCTAGTCCTGCTCCATAATAAGTAGTCACCCATGCCTCGTCCTCATCCTCTGTAATATTTTCAACAGGTCCAATCAGGACAGGAACGAGCACAATACATCTCACGCAGTTCATATCAGGTTAGGAAATACGATACAGGCAATAGAGTAAGATACATGAACTGCTGAAAGGAAATATACACTGTAAAAGAGATAGCTGTAATGAAATATCTACTGTATATAGAGAACTGTAAGTGACTAGTGATGTAGAGCACAAGATAGGCATGTGAATGGCTAGAATTTATATATGATTACACTACTGAATTTGCACATGATTACACTACTTTAGAATTATTCACATGTCCACTTCTACTCCTCCGTTATCCCAATCAATACACAAGGATCTATACAAGTTACGTTATTGTACATGATATCATATGGGGCCCATGAAAGGGTGCACATGATAGTATACATGAGGGCTCAGTAAACATGAGAGTACATGATCACATGAGTGCATATGAATAATGGAAGCATAGGAGTACATGATGATAGTGAAACACACATAACATGAAGTACCCGATGCTCCCGAGGGGGATAACATCTAATGTAAAGATCTATATAGTACCAATCCGTGTTACCAACGTGACAGCATCAAGTAAAGTAATCTAGAGCGAGAAGTAAAGCCTGAACAAGTATAAAACGGTCAGAGAATGTACTCGCCTGATAACTGAATGTCTGAAGAGGATATACTGTCTGAGAAGAGGTGTATGGCTCCTAATCAGAGCAATACAAGTCACAATGTATCCACAATGGTAAAAATAAAGTATACAATGCATACTACATGATTCTAGGTCAATCTAGTCAAAAGTCAACTCTTGGTAAACTCTAATAGTCAAACTAGGTCACAGGAAGTCATACTAGGTTACAGGAAATCAAACTAAGTCAAATAAAGTCAATCAAGGTCAAACAAGTCAAGATTAGTCAAATCTAGGTTAAAGTCAACTCTTGGTCAACATTCAAAACAAACTAGTCAAATACTAGTCAACATGATCAATCTGGGTCAAGTCTAGGTCAAACTTCGACCAACTAAGGTATTGGTCAAACAAAGACTAGTCAGTCAGGTAATTAGGTCAAACAAAGACTAGTCAATAGGGTGATTAAGTCAAACATGGTCAGACTAGTTGAACTAGTCATTTTTTAGGTCAATTAGGTCATGGTTTGACCTAAGGTTGACTTTGGTCAACCTTTAGTCAACAAGGGTTAACTAGTAGGGTTTTGGGCCTTTAGGTCAAATTGAGTTAGCCCCCAAGCCATAGGCTAGTAGCCTAGGCCATAGGCTATTGCTTAGGTTTCTATATAAACCTATACCTAGTAAGTTATCTATATATACATGTATCTATATATATATCAATATAGGCCTAACTATATATAATACAACCACCCACATATTTATATATAAAGATAATACTATGTATATCTAATACAATATATATATATATCATATATATAGATATACACCAACTATCTACCACCTACATATCAATAATGAACACTATATATATATATATATATATATATATATATATATATATATATATATATATATATAAAACCCAAACCCATATATTTATAATACACTATATATGACCTAGTAAAGATATATATATATATATATCATATCTATATATACATGTATATATTCACAAAAACTTATATAATATATATATACAACCATATATATACAACTTGTATATATATTACATATATATATATAGGGAAGAGAGTGTAAGAGAGAGACTTAGAGTGAGAGAGAAAGTGAAAGAGAGAGAGACTTAACAGTCAAGGGGGGAACTGTTCTCAGTTTCCTGAGAACGGGAAACAACCTCAACACACACACACACCTAAATACATACATATATACATATATAATACCCAATATATATCAACTATATATACCAATATTTATCTATACATAATATAACATATACATATACTAAAATACACCTATACAATGTATAAATCATATTAAAAATTGATTTGAAAATCGATTTTACAAAACTGGAAATAATACAAAATCAGGAAACTAATGGACTGTGTAGGTAAACAAGGGTAAACCCGATTTCTCCTACAAATCGAGCTAAGACCCGAATCAAAGGGTTGGTAACCGAGCCCCTAGGTGTCCTCTAGTGTCTAGTGCCCCTAGGAGTCCACCACGACACGGCACAACGTGTCCAACCGCCCAAAAACCCAATCGGGTAAATCAAGATACGCACACACACACGCAGTGTCGTGCACGTGTGCACTTAACTCTAGGACACGACACACTTGCACCCGTGTCTCGTGCTCGTGCACGAAGGTGCACCTAGGGGTTGGGCACGTGTCCAACACCCTACACCGTGTCCACGTGTCTCACAGTATCGACACAAGAGCCGTATCAGTCGTGAAAACACGACTGATGCGCGCGTTTGGCACCGCGTCGTGCAGTGAGTCACGCGCCTCGTGGACACGATACGAGCCACGTGGGGCCTCATGGTCATGTCCACGTGTAGCCCAGGTATAGGGCTACACACTCGTACAAACACGAGGTGTCCTCGACTCGTGTCCATGCGATACGAAGGCCGTGTCCAAGTCGAACTTTCGACTGGACTGTGCGCGTGCACGACAGTGCACGACCAGTGCACGTGTCCTCGTGTCCTCGATACGACACGAGGTGTCCTAAAATTTTGGGGGCATGTGCGCAGACACTGCCCCCTCGTGTCCACCAATTTTGGTGTGTCCTAGTGGTCTGTACAGTGAGAACTAAGGGGGTGGTAGCAGGGCACTACACGAGGGCCTCGTGCAGTGGGTTCGTGTCCGATTTGGACACGAACACGACCCAATTTTATGTTCAGTCCAGTGGGGTTGTGACCTAGGTGTCTAGGGCTACCCAAAAACATATTTTGTTTTACATTTTAATAAAAACCAGTTCTTTGTGGCATTTCAACAAACACAGTTTCCTAGTCTAGGATACGTGTCCGATACAGACACCAAACCAACTCAAACCTTCACCAAATTTGTCCTACAGTACCCTAGTACCTAGATGCATGCAAATATGAAGAGAAAACACAAAATTAACATGGTTTATGGACATTTACCTATTTGGTGAAAAATTAAGAAAACACCCAAGTAGGGGGGGTATTCTTCCACTTGGTGATGCCCAAAAGCTTCCAAATTCCTTGATAGCAGGCCCTAACTAGTACTCTCTAGTGTAGGGGAGTCCAATGCAAGAAACTAGAGGTGATTTGGATCAAAATTGATCAAGTTGTGTAGGTTTGAAGAAATAGGATTTTTCTAGGTTTAATTTCATGTAAATGGCCATGAATGAAAGCAATGGGGTTAATATAGGATGGTGGGCTGCCAAGGGGGGTCCTTGGCCGGCCATAGCAGGGGGGGTGTCCTAGGCTTGCTTCTAGGTTAAGGCAAGGACTTTCATGGTAAAGGCTTGATATTTTGCATGGTTTAAGCAAAATATCAAATAAAGGTAAACTAGACATTTATCTCACTTTATCCTATGACTAATATCTATCCCCTTATCATTCTAGGTTAGTAACTAACCTCTAGATTAGTGCTAAACTAGGTTAGAAGCTAACATGACACTAATCAACTAATTAAATAATAATAAATCACATAATCCAAATAATTCCAAATAATTCTTAGAAAATTACCAAAATACCCTTTAGGCTAAAAATCACTAATTTGGTGTTCTAAGCCTATGGCTAGGCTCTCGTGGTCATGGCAACTTCTAGGTTAGAGAAAACTAGGGTTTACACTAAGTTATACTAACAAAATCACAAAGTCATAAGTCATGACTTAGCATGACTTAGGAAATGGTTCTAAGCACACTAGAAATCACCATAAATCATATCATGCCCTAAACACACTTAATAATTAATAAAAATAATAATTTTTCAAAAATCCCTAATTTCAGAAAACAGGGTGTTACAACTACGGTCCGGTTAACGTAGTGGGCTTAGACTTAGAGACCTTGGTTCAGCAGGGCTTAGCTCCGCCCGACGAGCCTCTAGCTTAGTTTAGTTAGAGTAGATATTTTGGACTGGACCTTGTCTCCAGCTTGCTACTTATGTTATGATATATTATATTTTGGGATTGTATAACCATATTACTCTGTGACACTTTCTCTCGTTGTTGAGCTGGATATTGTATTTGTGGTTTTTATCTATCTAATTTTCGTGCCATGATTCTTTCTTCTAGATTGTGATTGAGTTTATTAGTATTTCATACTATATTCCTCCGTGCGGAGATGATAGGTTATTATATATACTGTTTGTTGGCTAGTAGACCTACAGCGTTCTACGCTATTTTTACGGTGTAGGCTGGGCATTGTCACACACTTGTGCCCCTACCTACGGTGCGGATCGTGATAATGTATCTCCCAACAATGCCGAGAGATTATCCCCTTTCTTCTTTTGTTCATGCTACTCATCCGAGATGGATGATCTGGAATCTGACTCCCAGCAGTCATGGAAGATCGGGAAAAGTCATATTCAAAAGAGATAAGAACCAAATGGGCTACCACACCAGTACTCCCATTGGCGATGTTGTTCCTTTCTCAGGCTTATTGCCTGGATTTACACCAAGCGAGGGTTCATCTCTGATTCAGCCTGTGCAGATACCAATGTTCATCAACAGGTTTATGAATGCCTCAGTATTGTAACCCTAGGTCAACCTTAGGCTTCCAGAGTGGATGACTCCCTACAATAAAAACTGGGTTCAACTAAGTTCTTGGATCATAAAGAACTTCGAAACAGAACTACAAGCCATCGATTTGTTTGAAGCGGTAGCCTCCACAAGTCAAGGCATACCTATAAACAATAATCTATTCTTAGCTCTGATGGAATTGTATATCAGCTCGACAGCAACTTTTGTAACCCCAGTAGGCGAAATGGGTTTTGTACTCCATAAAATGCAATTTATTTCCAAGCTACCCATGGGAGAAGTTCCATATGAAGAGTATGTTCCCTGGAACCGGGAGCTAGCAGAAATTAGCAAGAAGAACCCTCGCTTAGTCGAGGTGTACCAAGAGCTGATGTGCCACTATTTGATCTGCACTACTATGTATAAAAGTGGATCAAATTTGGCATACATCAATAAATGGACAACATATCTATTCTACCATAAGAATAGAATATCCAAGGAAGATAAGGAGAGATTTCAAGACAACAAGGCTCAAACCATCAACCCTTGTTCAATAATTCCTGCTGATTTGATAAACAATTGGATGATCACATATAAGTCCCCGGACAAGTATTTGACCACCAAGGATGGAGAACTCCCTGCGGGGACTGAAACATTGAGCTTTTTGAGGCATGGAAGTCGAAAGCTCTCAAATGAAGCCTTGCTGGCAGGCTTTCTTTCCCTGTGGCTGCGAAGACGGGTCATACCAGGGACAGGTACAGTCGACATAATTTATCAAAACGTACTATGGCCAGCAGTACTTTTGGTATTCAAGGCCAGACTCAGCCTATTACCGGCAATGGTGTGTCGGATAAATGCAGGTTTGCGAGCATTTGGTGAAGAATTGATCAATAATGCTCTCTACCGTAAAGATTTTCCTAGGGTGGAGATGCCCTATATTTATTTGATGGGCTGGCTATTGCATCACAATTGCAGTTTACTACCACCAGGCCGTGAAAATGATGCGGAGGTATTCCTCCAGAAATTCAGTAAAGCTACCGGGAAGGTGACTTCAGTGATAGATACAAGGGCAGCACTGAACTTCTTCCATAGGTGGGATTTCTTTTGCACACGACCACCAGTTCCAGCTGACTGTTTTGGTGTATAATTTGATAACGTAGGTCGAGAAAGGACCGAGATACCTGCGCCCGTCTTTAATTGGCAAATATGCATCAGACCCTCACATCTGATGTATAGAATTGAAGACAACTGTATCTTTGAACCGTATCTACCCAGCCGATTCGCTCGTCAGTTCGGGTATGACCAGTTTCACGTTGGTAATCCCTCCACCACTTTCAACAATTATGGCAAATTGATCGATGGAGCGAGGGCATGGCGGTATTTCGGCACTGGATGCACCGGTGCCAAATTTTATGTATCAACCGCCACGAGCACAACTGAGCTACGAATGCTTTATTCGTATGCTCATTTTTATGTCTCCATTAGTTACTTCGCCAAAGACTACAACATGAAAGGAAGTCTTCGGTGGAAAAAGGAAGAAGATGCCGAAGAACCTGTTATGGTGCCTTCGAACATACCTGATGACGCTACTCCAGATGAATATCTGGAAGCGATCCCTATGGGTGTTGGGGAAACAACTACAGGAGCAATTACCATTACTGCAACCCGGAAGCGGAAATCAGATACAGCTGTTACTCTCCGGGAGAAGAAGATTACTATTAAAGGGCCTTCCAAACAGAGACCCGCTACTCCAAAAAGCAAAATCCTATTGAGGAGCCTCAAAATATTACATCTTCTTCAGCTCAACCTGGAGAAGGGTCTTCGGTACCCCAACTAGCAGCAGCAACAGAAGTTACATGAGTCCTATCCCCCGGACGTCTTAGTACTTCATTACATCTAACTTCGCCACAAAAGGCGAAAGCTGTTGAAGACACTGCCACCACTCACACTAATGATCCAGAACCCATCCCCTCGGATGAACCGGCTCTCGAATTAGATGATGATGACTGGGATCTGGATTATGACGCACTCTTGTCGCATCCTGTACCTACTCCAGGTAAAGATAAATTACACAAAATTTATACAAAAATATGTATTATGATTTTGTATACTGACTATTTTGTTTAATCTTTGTAGGTATCATCACTGTGGCAAAGACTGTTGCTCCTCCTCCTTCTCAAAAGTCTATTCATGACGAAGTGGTAGAATCTGAGGAAGGAAGTTCTTCTTCAAAAGAAGATTCTCTTTTTAAGGAAGCTTCTCCACCTATGGAGATTCAAAAAGAGCTTACAGGAGAGGCATATCAGGAATTGTCTTCTCTTGTCGAAGAAAGAGAAGAAGAACCAACTACAGAAGAAGAACCAGCTGCAGACGAAGAGCCAGCTATACTCAGAGAACCCATTGCTGCTAAAGAACAGATAACTGAGGTCGTAGATATAGCGGCAACATCAATTACTGCAGCTAATCTTGACCAGATTACTGAGACACTTGCGTTCGAATCTGAACCGATTATAGGAGGCAGCACCTCCGTAATACCATCACCTACCACCGAAACTCATCCTCTGGCGGTAGCAGAAAAGGTTACTGAAGATGTAATCCCAGAACTCCCTGGAAATCAATTGGCTATGGTAACGATAACAGATATATCGTTAACTCAGCTTGCTGCCACAACAACGACAACACCAGTCTCTGGTTTTCAAGAGAAGAGATTGGCCGACATTGCTGATACACCGAGCTCGAATGCTGATATGAATCTTTTGGTCGAGATTCATACTGAAACTTTTTATAAAACTTTGGCAGCATTAATCAAGATGGTTTTGAAGAAGGGCCTCAGTTATGAAAGCTTGAAAAGTGCGATTGCTACTACCATAGACAATATCGCCATGTTCAATGATACTGAGAGGGTAGCAGCTTTGCAGATGATAGTCCAAGGACTTGAACAACCCATCAAAGAATATCTAAGGTTGTCAAGTGGGACTATAGAAAGCCATATCCAATCTGAGTACGATGCTCTCACTAATGAGTATACAACTCGGGATACTATCTTCAAAGAATCTCTTCAAGATTACAGCAATAAGGTTGCCGTAGAAAGGAAGTTCTTGAGAAAAAATAAACCTTTATTGGAGTAGCATCAACAAGCCTATGACTCAATGAATATCAAAATTCATCAACAAAATGATAAAATTTGTGAAGTCGAGGCTGAGTTGGCTCGATTAAAGGAGGAGCAAAACCGGATGACAACAAATAGAGATCAATACTTGTGGTAAAGCTCTATTTTGGAAGAACGGATCTTTGGTTCTGAATCTAACATTAAAACTCTTGAAGGCGCCAAAGACAAAATGATATCTGCCTTTGCCGAACTCTCCCACCTTTGTACTGTGGAGGCTCGAAGATCCATAGCATACACAACTGTATTGGGTTCTCGCAAAAAGCGTTTAGCAGAACTACAGAAGATGATTGAAGATCTGTCTGCTCCACCTTAGAAATTTTTGTACTCAATAAAGAATTTTTATCTTCTGTCATTTTCTTTCTTTTGCTGATGTAATATTTCAAACTATGCAATGAATGAAATATTTATAAAATAGTTGTGAGATAGAAAACAATTATCAGAGGTAATATAGACATGATAAGCCTTCAAAATGCAACAAAGTAGATTATATCTATCCAGAGGTAATATGGACATGATAGATAATGAATCTTTTTCTTTTTAGAGTATACAATACTATCAGAGGTAATGTGAACATGATATATCGTAATAACTCAAAGAAAATAAATTAATATCTATTCAGAGGTAATATGGACATGATAGATAATAATGAAGAGAAGTAGATTTAATATCTATTCAGAGGTAATGAGGACATGATAGATAATAAATCTTTTTTTTTTTTGAAATCAGCTGGTAAGACAGAAAACCAAAATTCTCTTTTAGAAGAATATTCAATCAGCTTAACCAAACTTTGGTAGCTGGGGAATGAAGAAGAAATTCAAACGTAGTATTTCTTCAAGAATTTACCATTAATTGGCATCATGAGCAAATCTCCATTAGGTTTAGATAACCTATAAGCACCATTAGAGAATACGGTTTCGACTACATAAGGACCTTTCCATTTAGCTTGGAACTTGCCTTTACATAAGGACCTTTCTTTAACTTTGTGATTGAAGGCTCGAGATATGCGGGCTTGATACAGCTCAATGTGCCGTTGTGCTTGAAGTCGCTTCTCATCCAAACCTTCAAGTTCCTGTAGTCTTAAGCGATCATTATTCTCCATAGTTAGCTCATTAGCAATGACTATTCTAAGAGATGTTATCTGGATCTCCAGTAGAAGAACAGCCTCACATCCGTAAACCAATGAAAATGGTGTAAAACCAGTTTGAGTTCGGACTGTTGTTCGATAAGCCCATAAATATTCTCTAAGTTTCTCATTCCAATCACGTTTATTAGAAGAGACGAACTTTTTGAGAAGTTTGATAATTGTTTTGTTGAAAGCTTCTGCTAAACCATTATCAGCTAGATTGTAAGTTGTAGAAGCTACGTTCTGGATTCGATTCTTATCACAAAATCGATAAAACACCCGACTAGCAAATTGTGGTCCATTATCATAGATTATTCTTCGGAGAATCCCGAAATAATAAATGACATGATGTTTGATGAAGTTAACCACATTAGACGTTTTTACTTCAACAAGAGGAACTGCTTCCGCCCATTTAAAATAATAATCAGTTATAGCCATAAACCGATATCCTTTGACAGAAGGGGGATTAATTGGACCAATAATATCCATACCCCAAGCTTCAAAAGGCCAAGAAGCTGCCGTAGGATGTAGAAATTCAAAAGGTTGATGAATAAAATCAGCATGAATCTGGCATGCTTTACACCGTCTGGCATAATCCACAGCGTTTGCTATCATGGAAGGCCAATAATAACCCATTCTTCGAATACGGTCCTGTAACTTTGGACCTGGTTGATGTGCACCACAAACTCCATCATGAGCTTCACGAAGTATTTGTTTAGCTTCACTTTCAGAGAGAAAACACAGTAAAAGCCCATCATAAGAACGACGATACAACATGTGCATTGAAGCATCATAGTAAAATCGAAATGATTGTCTTTTGATTGATGCAGCTTCTTTTGGATCTTCAGGTAAAATTCTGTAGACCGCATAATCAATAAATGGACTTCTCTAATCCTTTTACTGAAAATTTGATTCGGTAGTATAACTCTGTTCGATATGCAAATTATTTTTGACACAGAATAGGTCCCGATCCAACAAAGTGATGGTATTTTATCTTCTGATTGGAACTGCTAAGTCTGCAGCTAAACTAGCGAGAGCGTCAGCTTCCAAGTTTTAAGAACGTGGTACGAATTCAATGAAGAACCCTTTAAATGAAAGAGCCAATTCGATTACCACTTGATGATAGGGAATGAGGTCAGGATTCCTGACTTTATATGTCCCTCTGACCTGATTGACGATTAGCTGAGAATCTCCATATACTTCTAAGAACTCGATGTCTAATTGTTTTGCTACTTGAAGACCAATTAGCAGAGCATTATATTCTGCCATATTATTGGAACATGGTTCATTGAGGGAATAAGCACGGTATATAACCATTTTATCAGGAGATACCAAGACAATGCCTACTCCGGAGACAATATTTCCTTTAGGTCCAACTCGTGATGCTCCATCAAAGTATAGTTGCCAAATATCATCCCTCAAAGTCATGTTGCAATCTACGACTTCCTCTAGAATATTTTCATATAGCTTAGAAGTTTTAGGTATAGGGTGAGCTGCTAAGAAGTCAGCTAACGCTTGACCGTTTACTGATTTTTGAGGTATGTAGACCATATCATAGGGGGTAAGCAACATTGCCCAGGTAGCTAACCGGGAGTTAAGAATACTCAACTTTTTCATTAATACTCGAATATGATTTATTCTGGATATGATATGAATAGTCTGTCCTGATACATAATGTCACGTCTTTTGAATGGCAAAAACCAAGGCTAGACATTCTTTTTCCACAGGAGTATACCTGTGTTCAGCCCCAACCATCATTCGACTGAGATAATAAATTGCCTGTTCATGACCCTTATCACTTTTCTGTGCAAGAAGAGCACCAAGAGAATGATCTAATGCTCAAACATACAGCAAAAATGGTCTTCCCATCACTGGGGGTACTAAAACAGGTGGATTTGTAAGGTATTGCTTGATGTCATTAAATGCTTTTTGACATGCTTCATCCCAAACAAAAGACACACCCTTCTTTAGCAAACGAGAGAAAGCTTGACATCTTCCAGAAAGATTTGATATAAATCTTCTGATACAAGCAATGCGACCTTGAAAGCCCCGAAGTTCTTTCAAATTACGCGGATGACGCATTTCAAGAATTGCTTTTACTTTATCAGGATCAACATGGATACCTTGAGAAGTAATGATAAATCCCAAAAACTTGCCACTGGAAACCCCTAAGAAAGACTTAGTGGGGTTCATCTTAAGTTGATGTCGACGCATCAACTCGAATACTATCTTCAAGTCTTGAATGTGATCATCCTTTAATCGACTTTTGACAGCAATATCATCCACGTAACATTCAACTATTTTTTGCAGATGTTCTTGAAAGATATTGCTCATGGCCCGTTGATATGTAGCACCAGCATTTTTCAGACCAAAAGGCATGACCGTGTAGCAATAAACTCCAAGGGGTGTAAGGAAAGCAGTGTGCTTTTCATCTCCTGGATGCATCTTAATTTGGTTGTATCCTGAAAATCCGTCCATGACGGACATACGTTCAAAACCACATGTATTGTTTATCATGACATCGGTGATCGGAAGTGGAAATTCGTCTTTTGGACAAGCTGCGTTGAGATCTCGAAAATCTATGTAAACTTGAACTTTTCCATTCTTCTTCATGACAGAAACAATATTGGCAACCCAATCTAGGTGTTGTTCTTTACGGACAAAACCACATGTAATCAGCTTTTTAACTTCTGCTTCAATTACATCCATCATGTCTAGTCGAAAATGCCGCTGCTGTTGTTTTACAGGTTTGGCATTAGGAAGAATATTGAGTTTATGGATAGCTACTTTAGGATCCAGACCGGGCATATCCTCATAGCTCCATGCAAAGATATCAATATACTCTTTTATCAGCTTTATCAACTTTTCTTTTTCATCTTCGGAAAGGTTTTTGCTGATAAATATTGGCTTTGACGTAATTTTGTCTCCAACATCAATCTGGATAATTTCATCTTCTGTGGGTGGCTGTCGCTGTTCAAACCGAAGCTCCCACTGAGTACCCATTTGTTGTGCCCAAGGGTCATTTTCAAATGGTTCAGACTCATCATCGGTTTGAACCATATTAACTGAAAAGACGTACTCAGATTCAATATACTGGACTTCTTCAGAATCTGAGGATTATGAAGAACTGGAAGAAAATTCTTCTTCCATATCTTCGTTAAACATGTAGGATGTATCGTATCCCAAACCATGACGGGATTATTGATAAAATAGATCACCACATAATGGTAATCGTCTACCTTTGTCTTGATTGAGACCTAGCATAGTTTTCAAATCATATCCCATATTCTGAATAATTTTATGGGATTGTTGACTATATCTATCAATTCTGATTTTTTCCTTTATCCTTTTCTTCGAAGCTATCTGTCTGTATAACAGGAATGTTTCTAGCCAAACCAAACACAATTTGACGCTTGTTTTTCTTAGTAGACGGAATCACAAAATAAGATTCTTCATGACGTCTATAAGCCACACAAGCTTGTGATGATGAGGCAACATGTAGTAAATAAGGAGAAGATATTAGGAACCTCTGAGCATAGGGTCCAACATCGACATGAGGAGAAAAAGAATTCTCTTTATGATTAATGTATAAGGTTTCCTCTGTATTTATGTCAGTTTTATGTTGATGACTTTGATTATCAACAGATAAAGTCATTTTTTAATAAATTTGACAGCCATATACTCCAAAAGAAAATCTTTATTAAAATAAGAAAATACAGATTGATCAATATTTATATCATTGACAGACTGATTACTACGCTTTGGATTAATCATTAACGGACCATCATCCGTCTTTGGCGTAAACTTGCCAAGGTTGAAAACCAATGGTTCTGGATCAGTTGTACGAGAAGTACGTCCTTTAACCTTGATCATGAGAGGCTGATAACTAGTGTTGGTTTGAACTCGACTTTTGACTAGAAGCCTCATAGATTCATCAGACGTAGCTTGAGTTCCTCCTTTAACTTTAATCATCAAAGGTTCATCATTGACAGGTTGGGGTCGAACCTTGCCTTTAACCTTAATCTTCAAAGGTTGATCTTTTGTGGACGATTGATCTTCTGAAAGCAGTTGGTCTTCTGAAGGCGATCGATCTTCAGCCATATCAGATATTTCCTTCGCATGCTCCTGTTAGTATTGAATCAGAGAAATAGGCTTCAACACCTTTAAAAGGATTAATATCTGCAAATTCAGTCTTTACAATCCTCTGAGAATCTACATACTTGAAGCATTGGTGGAGAGTCGATGGCATAATGTTATGTTCATGTATCCATGGTCTTCCAAGTAGGATATTATAAGATACATATGAATTGATAACATAGAAAGTTGCCATGGTTCGAAGATCACCTATTTAAATCTTCAGACGAATTTTCCCCAATGGTTTACTACTTCCAGAATTGAAACCAATAATTGTCGTACTAATGTAAGTCAACTCACTAGTAGGAATCCTCAATGGTCGTAGCATACTCTAAAGAATAATGCTAATAGAGGACCCAGGATCAATGTAAATCCTGTCAACCTCGGTTGAATCAATATACCCTGTGTAACACAAAGGCCTGTCATATCGATTATGCTTCAACAGCATATCCTCTTGTGTGAAAGTAATATTAGGAATTGATTCCATCATACTGTGGCATTGAGGACATGACACCGGTATATTGTCAGAACTTTTGAGTTGGGCTAAGCATGAATCTGCTTGTAGCAAAGCTTCACTCAAAGTTTTTCGACTTTCTTTAGAGAGACGAAGTAACTCAAAGATAGAAAGTCTAGCCGCAGTATTGGCTAACTGGGTTAGTATGTCAAATTTATAGGGTTTCATCAACCCTTGATTTGAACCAGACTTTAACGGGACGTCAAAACGTACTGCCTTCTGTTTCCATTTTTCAACCACCGATGGTTTAGAAGGTTTTGCTTCAGCAGGAATAGAAGATGACTGAGTTGGTACTGTTTCAGCGACGTCCTCCATTTCTTTGGAAGTTCCCTCATAATCTTTGTGGTAGTCTTTTCGGATCTTGTACCAGCAAAAGCCTCTTCTTTAGACTCAGGTGAATGAAGTACCATATTACAGGATTTAGTCTTCTTTTCCTTAGTCTTTGTCTTATGGAGATTTTTATGAGGAACCTCAAATCCCATTTCGACAGAGGATTTCTGACCTTGAATTTGCAAAGGAACTCGCATACCTTTACCATGGTTCAAGCCTTTCGCTTTTTGAAAGTCATAGTCCATCTTTTTCATGAGATGGACCGATTATCGACTGTACATCTGAGTGGGTAGCGGACTTTCAACAGATGGTTCAACAGATGAAGAAGGAATTGAGACCCCTGTAGTCGCAAGGGTGGAAGCTTTCTATGCAGGAGGTAAAATCCCATTCGGAGCTTTCACATTGACAGCAAAAACTTGTTGTGTCCTGTAAAAAGGGACACTATTCATTACTAACCATTGCTGATGAGTAAGCTTTAGCTTGGTAGGGGAGCCAAACTTAGAGGGCATATGTTCAAACCCCTTAGTCTATCTTCCAAAGGAATGCCATCCCACAACTGATCAGAATCATTATGGTCTGAGATAACAACATGAGAAATCATATTACAGGTTTTGACTTTTTGACCTTTCTTGGATTTTAAAATTTTACTTTCATGCTCCATTTCAGGTACTAAGTCAGGATGTACCCACATGATTTTACCATTTTTCAAGGTGAGAGGCAATAGTCCTTTACTTTGATCTCTGGCTGGTGGAAGATTCACAATCTTCATTGTTGCCTTCGAAATTGGGACAATCCCATCAGGAACTTGTTGTGGAGGAAGCTCCGAATTGAAGAGAAATCATATTAGTTGTGATTTTATGCTCATCATTAGTTAAAGCGATGGCTTTAGCATTTATCAACTCTTGAATCTTCTTCTTCAAGACATAGCAAGCCGTAGTAGGATGATTTATGTATCTATGATAGATACAATACTTGAGATTATTAGCCAAATCTACTTTATTAGATCGTTTTGGATCTGGAATCTGGAGTTTACCACTCTTCACTAGACATTAGAATATCCCAGAAATATCACTATCGTCGAAAGAGTACTCTTCTTTCGGCTTAGAAGACTCCGGATTACTTGGTACGGTTTTGGATTTTGAAAGGTTCACCACTAAGGTTTCCTTTCCTTTCCCATTACGATTACTAGAATTGTTGCCTGAATAGGCCTTCTTTCTTTTATCTTCTGAGGCGAAGATCATCCCATGTTCACGTGCCAATCTACCATTGGTCTCAGCTGAAACTGCTGCTATAATAAATGAGGCCCAATCTGTGAATTGAGAGCCTGTAAAAACAGCGATGGTTGGTCGTAGATTCATTTTGCATGTATTAATTAATGCTGAATCTGGCATACCAGGAGGCATTTTCAAAGTAGCCTGTCGGAAACGTTCAATAAACGTTCAAGTATTCTCTTTCTCTTTTTGTTTAATTTCTATTAAGGAAGACATATTCATGTCCATCCCTCCTTCATAGAAACAAGAGAGAAACATTGCTTTGAACTCGTCAAAAGACGATATGTAATTATCGGGAAGACTGGATACCAGTCGTATGCTGTACCCGTCAAACACCCAATAAAGACTCGGGTGAGAAGAGCATTAAATTTAGGAGGAAAGGGCACATCATTCGAATGGGAAGGATAAGGTTGCTTGATTCCCAACTTCTGGAGTTGATCTTTGTGCTTAAGAACCTCAAACTGCGCTTTTAACTCACGAACTGCTTGAATAGCTTCACTAGTTTGAGGAAGCATATTTGATTGAATAGTGGTTGGATGTACCGTAACCCCCACCGGGGGTGATACATCTTCTGGAATAAGAGGGTAAGAAGATGCAGAGTTTTGATTGATAACCGGTTCTTGACTCAAATTATTCAAAGGTATGTCAACCCCCTGACTATTTTGAATTTATGCAGCTACCTGTACCGGTGTTATGACTGCCGGTTGGACTATTTGCTGAGCCATTATTTTCTGATGCATATTTTACATCATGGCAAGCATATCCTTTAGCGATTATTCCACCGCATAAAGACGATGTTCTGTATTAGAAGTAGACGTCTCCTGCTCTTCTCCGATAACATAAGATTCAACTTCTCTTGAACATACAGAGGGATTGGTGTAGAGATATAAATCAACGCTATAACTTTCTGACTCCAAATACTGGGTACCCCCAGCCTCTGAATCTGAAGAAGGCACACTTAAAGATCGTTGACTTCTTGAACGAGTGTGTTGATATACTCCCTCAAAAGTGTCAAGGATTCGGTTGAACCATTGTTGACTTGGAGTCCTGGACGAATTGCGTCTTGGACGTCGTCCTCTATTGATATGAGATGCCATATTGACCGATGCATAGGGCAACTCATGTTCTTGGTCATCAATTTGTTGCTGAGGTACGTTGTAGCTTAATCAGTCGAAAACTGACCGTTTAGTAGCAGAACAACAACATTTGATCACAATTTGGGGACATTCACAATGATGATGTTCTTCAGGGAGTGTCACAAAAGATTTTCTGTTTTTACGTTTTTGTACAAGTAACTCGCGTAAATCAGAAGAATTGGAAGGTAACATTTTCTTTTTTATATTTGGGACAGAGAAATATCTAGTCCCTTGTGTAAAAAGAAGATTACTAGCTTCATTGGCAGAAGAAAGCTGTGCATTTTTACGTGCTTGGAGTTGTGTACATAAATCCTGAGTTGGTTTTTGTGCACAGAGAACACCATCAGCATTGCGCGTAATCCTAAGATTAGGCACTTTGCGTAAAGCAGCTTTAGAGGATTGTCGGCGTAAAATAGAAGTTTTGCCCAAATTTCTTGTCTTTTTGGACAAAACAAAGGATTTATTTGCCATAGGAGACTTGTTTTTATACTGTACGCGTGTAGGCAAGTTCACTTTAGATGCAAAAGCACCATTGTGAACTTTATCTACCATGTCACCGACATAAGATTTGCCTTTACGCGTATAGTACAAAACAGAAGCATCTGCCACGTCACAGACGGGAGATTTGCCATTACGCAAGGCATGATGGTCTACCACGTCACAGATGGGAGACTGAATTTTACGCACAGAGCACAACACTGAAGTAGGAACTGCCTCATCACATACGGGAGCCCCAACAACAGGAGTGGGAAGAATTTCCTTGCCTTCAGAGATAATGGAGAGATCAGAGGGTGCTTTGGACTTAGGAATCCAAACTTTGCGCACCTTTCGTGATTTTTGCACGTAAGAACAGCGAGCACTACCCCCAATTTAGAGCATTTCTTCATAAGCAGTCTGGTCGAATTGAACGACCAGAGTCTTCTTCGTCGATCCAATCGACACATCATCGTATTGAGCAATTGTTTTCTCGTCAGAGGAGAAAGTCGTTCCCAGTAGAGTCGCCATTTTGTTTCACTTAACAAAATGCCCTTAAAGCTTTTGAAAGAAAATGAGAAAAAGTGTACAAAAGTACAAGTAGATTCTGGAGAGTATTGTTATGGAAGTCTGATCTGAGAGCGATCACTTTGTTCCTTGGACCACACGATGATGATGAAGAAAACTGCTTGAAGATGAACAACTGGAAGAACTAAGTCACCAGAAAGGTATCGACACAATTGGCACTGATGGCACAGTCGAATGCTTTCCTGCTTTGCTTCACTCTGTTCTTGAGGAAAAGTTAAAAAGAAACACTCTGGAAAATCACTTTGCTATGAAAGTATCTGGTCTCCAAAAACTTGTCCCTCTTTCTTTAAAAAAAATAATCTTTATATAGACTTGTCTTTTGTGCGTAAAAAGCATCAATATTGGATCTCTACGCAAGCTATTAGGATAACTGTCACCCACATACAGAAATTAGCCTTCTATGCATGTTGACACGTGTCCCATAATCCAATAAAATAAGGAGAGCACGTACACACGTTCTTCGAGAAGTGTGGCATGAAGGCCACGTCAGAAAATTACGTTCCCACATAATCAGGATAAACTGTGCGTAAAAGATGTTATTTAAACATATCCGAGCGTAAAATAGCTCAAAGTAAGCTTCATGCGTAAAGTGGCTAAAAATAGCCTTGAGCGTAAAGGCTCAAATAAACTCTACGCGCACAAAAAGAGTAGCTGAGATAGCTTTGAGCGTAAAAGCTCAAATAACTCTTATGCGTAAAGTGGAAGCGGTTCCTCAAGCGTAAAGCAGCTCATTGGCACGCTAAACAACAAACTTCTCGGCTTCTGTGCAATCATTTGTCAGAAAATCAATCTGTCAGAACAGTATCTTCGTGCATTTAATGTAGCATGGACAGCTCATTTCTCGCATAAAAAGTGACATCGTCTTTGCGTACAGTCTGAATTTAACCCTTGCGCAGAGTTTTGAGTTTGACCCTTTTTGACCTTCGCGTAAAGTTTATTCTGGAACTGTCTTTGCGTAAATATCTCAACTTCCTTGACTTGGTCTTCCAAATTTATTTTCGCTTCTACAGCTGTTGCGACGGCTAACTTGACATATTAAGTAAATTCTAGTCTTGACACCGTGGGTATTTGCTTGAAACTTGTTTGTACAAGCTACTGGTGTAGTCTCGTCTTACAACATGTCTAGGATATGAGTCCCTGGTTACCACGGTAAGGGATTCATACTGAATCTGACTAAGGTTAATGACTAGATAAATCAAGTAGCTCATATAGAGAGATATTTCGGCTACAAGCAATCCCGTTATCTGGGCACCTTCCTTGAATGGACTTGTAACCTGCCGTCGAGTAGGGCGTATTTCCATTCCACTGTCATGTGGTATACTTCTTGAAATAATTAATATGAACACTGTCATGTGTTGCACCCCCAAGTCACCTAATAACTCTCTTAGGGTACATTTGTCTCCTGGGCGATGTATCCGCTATAAATTCTTGTAACTTGCATCTGGATAACCTGGATAGTCTGCAGGGCTTGTGGCCGTAGGGATATCTCATTGCATCTTGCTAGTAACTAGGCTTGTGATAACCCTAGTTAGTTAAAGTATCAAGCCGTACTCATTGCTTGGCCGTGATTGATTGGATGGAGTCCAGTCCAGTCTAGTCTTGTCCTGATCCTGCACAAGATTGTTATATGACCTGATTGCTTGTGCCTTACTTTATCGATAAATGGTAGAAAACCAAGTTCCGTCCAAATGAAAGGTTACAACCCCGGTCCTTATTTGGTTTAAGGGTTGTAACTTGGTTATCTGAATAGTCCCATGGTTATCTTATCGTATATCATCATGATTTTCCATATCTCCAGTCTTTTATTACATAATTATGTTTTTGTGCTAATTGCTGGTTTTAGTTCTTAAGTGAAGCCTCCCTTGTGGCACTTGCTCTTTCTCGGGTCTGACCCAGCTGGTTTTGTATGGCCAGATTTCGGAGCAGCACCCGAGGATCTACCTGTCTTCCAGCCAGATGGTGATCACTAGAAGAAACCCTGGCAATGAGTGAGTTTTATTTTGCTCTCCCGCTCTATTGTAAAATTATTCTTTTGAGGCGTTTAGCTGCCGAGCAAGTGTTAGCTCGTGTTGAATACTTGTGTTTCTTGTCTGCCTACGGGCTGTAACATGATTAACAAATCCTAGGGTTGATCATGTATGACTTAAACTCTTGCTAGTCTTCGTATTTTGTATGACTAGTTTCATGATCATCTAAATATGTAATGTATGGTACGCCTTACTTTGTATGTCTGATGATCTAACATCTTGTTATATTTTACTTGCTTGCTTGAGATTGCGACACTAGGCTTGTTCTTGACCATAAGAGACTGATGGATTGTAGCTAAACCCTCATACATCTAGACAGCTGTGACCATATATGGAGGTGGATCACACTTCTATATACGTAGCTGGCTGTGTCTGCCCCCGCTCTCCAGTATTCTGGATCTGGGGCATGACAATATCATCCTTCGATGACTTGACACGCCTTTTCCTCGACCGATTCTATGACGGTGGGACGGACATGACCATGTCATCTATTATAGAAGTGCGCCAGATAGAGAAGGCGACTGTTCGAACCTTCATCGAACGTTTCCGACAATCATGCTTAAGGTTGTCCCCGGATATGCCAGAACATGTACTGATCGATGCCTGCAGCATGAACATGACTCCTACAACCAAGCTCTGGCTCGACTCCACCCAGCCTCTCGACTGGAGTTCATTGATCATCGGGGCCGAAGCTGCTGAGAAGAAGGCACGTAATGCTCGCCTTCTGGGGGTTAACTTTTCCGCCTTTGATGACAAAGGGAAATAGCCTTCTACCAGCAAAAGTGGGCACGAGGCAAAAGGGAAGCAGGCATTGACTGTCAATGCTTCGAAAATCAAGCAAGGGCCCGTTCAGAAGCCCCCAGCAGCACCTAGGTTGAAGGAGGTCTACTCCTTCAATGACGAGGACACCTTACAACTCTTTGAGACGCCGAAACAGAGCGACAAGATCAAGTTGCCTGATCCTAAGCGTCATGACGAGGTGGACAGAGTGGGCGACCCGAGGTACTGTCACTACCATCGGTTCGTTGGACATCCAACTCAAGACTGCTACATCCTTAAGAACTACATACAATGTGTGATCAATGCGAACGTCATCGCAATCGATTATGAGGAAAAGACAGTCTCGGCCAATATGGTGTTGCTCCAGTTCGACACCTTACCATCAACTACAACTCAAGATGGTGTTGTCTCCATCCCGAAGGTGACATTGGAGGTGGTCAACCTTCCATCGACTCGTGACAATGCGAGTGGACTGATTCCACTCACCACATCTCGGAGGGAGATCATGTGGGTTCACCCAGATCTCGCTCCAGAACTGACTCAACCGGGGGTACATTCTACCTCCAAAGCTAAAGACAAGAAGACCAAGTCTTGCCGAATGGTGACCTCCTCCCCCAAGGAAGCACTTCAAGTACAAATGCGTTCACAGCAGAACGCTCAACCTGAGGAAGCCTCTGTCGAAGTGGCACCTCCCGTCACCAACTCGGTTGCTCAAGGTGAAGGTCCTTCCCAATTTCCAACAGTCGACAAACAGAAGCATAAGGAGGCCCGTTTTGACAGGCCTTTACGAAGAGACAATGCTTCGGGGTTAACCAAACCCTACAACTTTGACATACTGGCAAAACTTGCCAGTACTCCAGCTCGGCTGTCCTTGTTAGAGCTCCTCCGCCTGTCTAAAGATACTCGGGACGCTCTCTGTGAAGCCCTGAAGGATGCTGAGTCTTTCACCAGTCAGGTCAAGCAGCCTGAGGACGATCCAGCATCATGTCCACACTGCCATAATATGGGGGAGCTCATCCCCAACATCACATTCACTCAACAAGATATGCTGCTCAAGAACAATAGGCACAACAGACCACTGTATTACACAGGGTACGTTGGTGCCATCACGATGGATCGAATACAGATCGACCCGGGGTCTTCTCTCAGCATTACCCCTCGAACTCTAGTCCAGACGTTGGGGATCCCGATGCATCGTCTGATGGCATCCCATACTACAATCAGTGGCTTCAACGCCAGCAAGAGTGAGCCACTGGGGAAGATCCGGCTGAAGTGTCATATCGATGATCTCCAGACCGAAGTGACGTGCTATGTTGTGGATGTGGACGTCAACTACAACATCTTGTTAGGGAGGCCGTGGCTATACGAGTACATGGTGGTACCATCCACTCTCCATCAATGTATGAAGTACGTATCCACCAACGGCATAGTCCGAATAGAGTTCGCTGATGTCAATCCTTTCAAAGGGATTGAGGCCTTCTTTACCGACTCTGATCTGTACAAATCGATTCATCTCCAAGATGAAGCCAACGATGCCGATGATGAAGCCGAAGCCGAAGATGACTTGGAGGCAGAGATGACAATTGACGCTCCCCTGAAAGTGCGACTCAAGGGGAAGCCGTCTCAAACACCGTCTCCTATAGTGGTCAAACTTCGCGGGAGGGCATCAACTTCTCTAGGCGGAGCATCCACTAAATCCCCCTTGAAGATACGACTCAAGGGGAAGCCTCCCCAAGTGTCAGCTCCTCTCGTAGCAAAACTATGTAGGAAGGCACCAGTCGTCGGAACTCCAACTGAGCCACCTTTCAAGGTCAGGCTTAAAGGCAGACCTCCTCAGTCTTCAGCCCCTCTTAAGCCTCAAGAGAAGGCCCACGTATCTCTATCGGTACCAGAGCTGACAAAGGCCAAGCTCCCAATAGGTTCTCCCGAACCACCTCAGGCTGCTCCAGACTCACTGACAAAGAACTAGGAGAGTATATATCTGCCAATATGGATGCACCATTCCTTGATGATGTAATCCCTCGGGACAAGATCCCATATTTTATCAATGAAAGGATGTCTTTCAATTATTTTAGTCTTCCATTTTGGAATGCCATGTATGTAGGAGCGTAAAAAAATGCTCTGTTTTGACTAAATCAAAGGAATTGAAGACTTTACGCAAGCAACACTTTTATGAGCTATTTTACGCCAAGGCCATTTGCATTGGACTTTACGCGAGCTACTTTACGCCAAGGCAGTTCAATAAGTTTTACGCTTAGGGACAGACTGTCAGGCCACATTTAATACAGGAGATTTGATTTGACAAAATGATTATGCTGACAACATGCAAACACAGAAGTCGAGAAGGTCGGATTGTCACCAAACCCGATACTTGTCGTATGGTGTGCAGAGAAGGCTATTTTACGCTCAATAAAATCACTTCTTTTTACGCACGATAGTTATGTGAGCTTTTACGCTCAAAACTATTGTGAGCGTAAAGTCTATTTGGGCTAAGTTTTATGCTCAAGGCTATTTTAGCCACTTTACGCTGGGAAGTTTTATTTGGGTTATTTTTACGCCAGTTGCCACTTTACGCTCGGAGCATATTTTGGGTCGTTTTTACGCCCGATCCTTTCTAACTACTTTGGAACGTGGTTTATCCACGTGGCTTTCATGCCACATTTATTGAGAAACGTGTGTACGTGCTCCCTATTTTTGTTGAAATAATGGGACACGTGTCAACATACGCAGAGGGTGACTTCCATCGTGGGTGACAGTTACCAGCGTAAAACCCAATTTTGTTGTTTTTACGCACAATGGGTCAAGTCTATAAATAGACTTATTTTTCACATTAAAGGCATCATGAGCAGAGAGACATGAGAGAATACATAGAGATCAGAGCCCAGAGACTTTGATTTTCCAGAGCATTCTTCTTCAACTTTTCTTCCAGAACAGAGTGAAGCGAAGCAGGAAAGCATTCGACCTCGCCATCAGTGCCCAAGTGCGTCGATACCTTTCTGGTGACTTAGTTCTTCCGGCTATTCATCTTCTAGTTGTACACTTCATCATCATTGTATGGTCTAAGGAACAAAGTGATCGCCTTCAGATCAGACTTCCATAGCAATACTTCCCAGAACATTTGTACTTTCTGTACTTTTTTTCGTTTTATTTTCAAAAGCCAATTTTAGGCATTTTGTTAAGTAAAACAAAATGGCGACTCTGCTGGAGACGACCTTCTCCTCTGACGAGGTGGCAATTGCTCAATACGATGATGTGTCGATCGGATCAACAAAGAAGACTCTGGTTGTACACTTCGACCAGACTGCCTACGAAGAAATGCTCCGAACTGGGGTGGTACTCGCTGCTCGAATGTTCAGAAATCGAGGAAGGCGCAAAAAGTTTGGATTCCCAAATCCAAGGCATCCTCAGATTTCCCTGCTGTCTCTGAAGGCAAAGGAATCCTTCCTACTCCTATTGTAGAGGCTCCCATCGGTGATGAGGCAGTTTCTACTTCAGTGGTACGTCATAGGCATAAAAATCAGTCTCCCGTTTGTAACGTGGCAGACCCTCCAGTTTTATGCTCTGGGCATAAAAATCAAGTTTTACGCTCTAAGCGTAAAAATCAAGTTTTACGCCCTGTGCGTAAAAACAAGTCTCATGTCTGTGACATGGCAGACTCCAATGCTTTACGTTCTGAGCGTAATAATAAGTCTTCCGTCTGTGACGCGGTAGACACACAAAATTTACGCTCCACGCGTAAAGGAAAATCTTCCGTCTGAGACGTGGCAGATACTCATATTTTACGCTCTATGCGTAAAGGTAAATCTCCTGTCTGTGACAGTGTAGATAAAATTCACAATGATGCTTCTGCATCTAAAGTGAATGTACCTGCACGCATGAAGCATAAAAACATAGTTGGTAAAACCTCCATTTTCAACCAACAACCTTCTTATACTGCTGTATGCAAGGTACCAAACCTTCAAATTACACGCAATGAAGATGGAGTCCTTTGTGCTCAAAAATCTCAGGATTTACGCACGCAACTCCAAGTGCGTAAAAATGTAAAGTTTGGTTCTGCGAATGCAGCCAGTAATCTTCTTTATACACAAGGGACTAAACGTTTTTCAACCCCAAATGTAATAAAGAAGACTACTCCCTCTACTCCTTCTGATTTACGCAAGTTGCTAATGCAAAAGCGTAAAAATAGACAATCTCCCGTGACACTACCCCAAGAAAATCACCATTGTGAGTGTCACCAGATTGTAATCAAATGTTGTTGTTCGGCTTCTAAACAATCAGTTTTTGACAGGTTAAGTTTCAATACGCCTCAACAACAAGCTGATGACCAAGAACATGAGTTTTCACATGCGTCAGTCAACATGGCATCTCATACCAACAGAGGACGACGTCCAAGACGCAATACGTCCCAGACTCCAGGTCAACAACAATTCAACAGACTTCTTGATTCCTTTGAAGGAGTATATCAGAATACTCGATCAAGAAGGCAAAGACAGTTGCAGACTTCTGATTCAAAAGCTGGGGGTACTCAATCTTTTGAGTCCGAAACTGATAGTGTCGATTCATACCTCTATACCAATCCCTCTGTATCTTTAAGAGAGGTTGAGTCCTAAGCTATTGGAGATGAACCGGAGACGTCTTCTGCTAATACAGAACAACGTCTCACTTCCGTTGAGCAATCGTTAAAGGACATGCTTACCATGATGCAAAGCATGCACCAGATAATATTGACTCAGCAAAATGCTCAGCCGGCAGTGGTAACACCGGTGCAGGTAGCAGCACAAACTCAAGATAGTCAAGGGGTTGATATACCTTTGAATATTCAAGAGCCTGCTGTTAACCAAAATTCTGCATC
This sequence comes from Iris pallida, assembly GCA_029216955.1. Classification (NCBI taxonomy): domain Eukaryota; kingdom Viridiplantae; phylum Streptophyta; class Magnoliopsida; order Asparagales; family Iridaceae; genus Iris; species Iris pallida. Next base: position 10,142,590 of record JANAVB010031018.1, on the reverse strand, counting down.
CCCAGATCCTATCATTCCAGAAGATGTGCCACCTTCGGTGGAGGTTACGGTACATCCAACAACCATTCAATCGAATGTGCTTCCTCAAACTAGTGAAGCTATTCAAGCAGTGCGTGAGATCAAAGCACAGTTTGAAGTTTTGAAGCGCAAGGATCAACTCCAGAGGTTAGGAATTAAACAACCTTATCCTCCTCATTGGAATGATGTACCCTTTCCTCCGAAATTTAAGCCACAATCAATGGTATTGTTTGATGGAAAGGCTTCTCCTAGTCAGTATATCAATTACTTTGATATTATGACTGTGCATCTGCAGAAAAATGATGCTCTTCTCACTCGAGTGTTCATTGGGTGCTTGACGAGTTCAACTTACGACTGGTATCGTAGTTTAACCGAAAATTGCATTTCATCTTTTGATGAATTTAAAGCAATGTTTTTCTCCCGCTTCTATGAAGGAGGCATAGACATGAATATGTCCTCCTTAATAGAAATTAAACAAAAGGAGAAAGAAGATACTCGGACGTTCATCGAACGTTTCCGACAGGCGACTCTAAAAATGCCTCCTGGTATGCCAGATTCAGCGTTGATTGATACATGCAAGATGAATCTGCGACCATCCATTGCTGTCTTTACGGGTTTCCAATTTACAGATTGGGCCTCGTTTATTATAGTAGCAGTTTCTGCCGAGACCAATGGTAGGTTGGCTCGTGAACATGGGATGATTTTTGCCTCAGAAGATAAAGGAAAGAAAGGCTCTTCTGGTAATAATTTCGGCAATCGTAATGGGAAGGGAAAGGATACCCTCATGGTTAATCTTTCCAAGAACAAAACGACGCCGAACAATCAGAAGTCTTCTAAGCCAAAAGAAGAATACTCTTTTGACGAGAGCGATATTCCAGGGATATTTCAATATCTGGTAAAAAGTGGAAAACTCCAGATTTCGGAGCCAAAAAGGCCTAATAAGGTGAATCTGACTGACAATCCCAAGTATTGTATCTATCACATATACATAAATCATCCCACCAGGGCTTGTTATATTCTAAAGAAGAAAATCCAAGAGCTGATCAAAGCCAATGTCATTGCTTTAACTAACGATGAGCATACAGTCACAACCAATATGGTTTCTCTTCAATTTAGAGGTTTTCCTCCTCAACAAGTCCCAGATGGGATTGTTCCAATTCCGAAGGCGACGATGAAGATTGTGAATATCCCGCCTGCCAGAGAGGAAAATGAAGGATTGTTGCCTCTCACATTAAAGAATGGTGAAATTATGTGGGTACATCCTGACTTAGTACCTGAAATGGAAGATGAAGGAAAAACTTCAAAATCCAAGAAAGGTAAGAAAGTCAAAACCTGCAACATGATTTCTCATGTTATTCCAGATCCTGATGATTTGGATCATCTATGGGATGGCATTCCTTTGGAAGATAGACTGAGAGGTTTGAACATATGTCCTCCAAGTCTGGCTCCTCCTACCAAGCTCAAGTTGACTCATCAGCAGTCGCTAGCTATGAACAGTGTTCCCTTATACAGGGCACAACAAGTTTTTGCTGCTTATGAAAAAGCTCCTACAGGGATTTCTCCTTGTATCCCGAATCCTTCTCCTCTCATAGCTACAGAGGTTTCTATTCCTCATTCTCCTGTAGTTACAGAGGTTTCTGCTTCTTCTTCTGTTGAACTACCTGTTAAAAGTTTGCTGCCCATTCATTTATACAGTCAGCAATCAGTCCTTCTCATGAAAAAGATGGGCTATGACTTTCAGAAGGCGGAAGGTTTGAGCTATGATAAAGGAATGCGACTTCCTTTACATATTCAAAGTCAAAAATCCACTGTTGGATTGGGTTCTGAGCTTCCTCGAAAGAAGAAGGCCAAGAAAAAGAAGATTAAATCCTGCAATATGGTACTTTCTTCTTCTGAATCTGAAGAAGAAAGCTTTGCTGGTACAAGATCTGGGAAAGAGTACCATAAGGATTATGAGGGATCCTCCAAAGAAGCAGAAGACGTAGTGAAAACACTACCAGCTCAACCTTCTCCTGTTCCTGCTAAACCATTTGTGGTTAAGAAAGGGAAACCGAAAGCAGTACGCTTTGACGTACCTTTAAAATCTGCTTCAAGTCAAGAGGTGGTGATGAAACCCTACAAATTTGATATTCTAGCCCAGTTAGCAAATACTCTGGCTAGACTATCTATATTTGAACTGCTTCATCTTTCTAAAGAAAGCAGGGAAACATTGAGTGAAGCTTTGCTACAAGCAGACTCATGCTTAGCTCAACTCAAGAGTCCTGATAATATACCAGTGTCGTGTCCACAATTTCATAGTGTGATGGAGGAAATTCCTAATATTACCTTCACACAAGAAGACATGCTGTTGAAGCATAACAAGCATGACAGGCCTCTGTGCTACACTGGGTATATCGGATCCACTGAAATTGACAGGATTTACATTGATCCTGGGTCTTCAATTAGCATAATTCTTCAGAGTATGCTAAGACCTTTGAGGATTCCTACTAGTGATTTGACTTACACTAGTACCACAATAGTTGGTTTCAACTCTGGCAAGAGTAAACCACTGGGGAAGATTCGTCTAAAGATTCAGATTGGTGATCTTCGAACCATGGCTACTTTCTATGTTATCAACTCCGACGTATCCTACAACATCCTTCTCGGGCGACCGTGGATACATGAACATAACATTGTGCCTTCAACTCTCCACCAATGCTTCAAGTACGTGGATTCGCAAGGAGTTGTGAAGACTGAATTTGCTGATATCAATCCCTTCAAGGGTGTTGAAGCCTATTTTTCGGACTCAATACTCTACAAACAATAGCATGTGAAGGAGATATCAGATATAGCTGAAGATCAATCACCTGTTGAAGATCAGTCGGTCAATGAAGATCCTCCAGAAGACCAACCTTTGAAGATCAAGGTCAAAGGTCGAATCCAACCCCAACCTGTCAATGATCAACCTCTGATGATCAAGGTCAAAGGAAGAACTCTAGCTTCATCTGTGGAATCAATGAGTATTCCTGTCAAGAGCCAAGTTCAACCTCTTATGATCAAAGTCAAGGGACGTACTTCTCGTACGAATGATCCAGAACCACCATTGGTCATCAACCTTGACAAGTCTACGCAGAAGACGGATGATGGTCCGTTAATGATCAATCCGAAGCGTAGTAGTCAAATTGTAAATGATGTAAATATTGATCATTATGTACTTTCCAATATCAATGAAGATTTCCTTTTTGAGTATATGGCTGTCAAATTTGTTGAAAGAATGACTTTATCTCCTGATGATCAAAGTTATCAATATAAAGACAACATAGATACTGAGAAAATTTTATACATTGACCATAAGGAAAATTCTTTTCCTCCTCATGTTGGTGTTGGACCGTATGCTCAAAGGTTCTTAACATCTTCTCCCTATCTTCTTTCTGTAGCCGCTTCATCGCAAGCTTGTGTAACTTTTAGACGTCACGAAGAATCTTATTTCGTGATTTCGTCTGATAAGAAAAACAAGCACCAAATTGTGTTTGGCCTGGCTAGAAATATCCCTGTTATTTAGACGGATGATCTTAGAGATAAAGATAAAGGAAGAATCCGAATTGATAAATATAGTCAACAATCTCTCAAGATTATCCAGAATATGGGATATGATTTGAAGACTATGCAAGGTCTCAATCAAGGCAAGGGTAGACGATTACCATTATGTGTTGATCCGTTTTACCAGAAAACTCGTCATGGGTTAGGATATGATCCGTCCCACATATTTAATGATGATATACAAGAAGAATTCTCTTCTAGTTCTTTACAATCCTCAGAATCCGAAGAAATCCATTTTATTGAATCTGAATATGATGGAGAGGACTATTACGATGAATCTGAATGTGTATTCTCAGTCAACATGGTTCAAACTGAAGAGGAATCTGAATCATTTGAAAATGACCCTTGGGCTCAACAGATGGATACCCAATGGGAACTTCATTTTAAACAACGACAACCACCTACAGAGGATGAAATTCTCCAGATTGATGTTGGAGACGGAACTACATCCAAGCCAATATTCATAAATAAGAACCTTTCCGAAGATGAAAAGGAAGAGTTGATAAAATTGATTAAAGAATATATTGATATCTTTGCATGGAGTTATGAGGATATACCGGGTTTGGATCCAAAAGTTGCTACTCATAAACTCAATATTCTTCCTAATGCCAAGCCTGTGAAACAACAGCAACGGCGTTTTCGACCAGATATGATGGATGCAATTGAAGCAGAAGTAAAAAAGCTGATTACATGTGGCTTTTTTTGTGAAGAATAACACCCAGACTGGGTTGCCAACATTGTTCCTGTTATGAAGAAGAACGAAAAAGTCCGAGTTTGTATAGATTTTTGAGATCTTAATGCAGCTTGCCCAAAGGATGAATTTCCACTTCCAATTACTGATGTCATGATAGACAATACATGCGATTTTGAACGCATGTCTTTCATGGACGGATTCTCAGGATACAATTAGATCAAGATGTATCCAGAAGATGAGAAGCATACTGCTTTTCGAATACCCCTTGGGGTTTACTGCTATACGGTTATGCCATTTGGTCTCAAAAACGTCGGTGCCACGTATCAATGGGCTATGAGCAACATCTTTCAGGAACATCTACGGAAGACAGTTGAATGTTACGTAGATGATATTGCTATCAAAAGTCGATCAAAAGATGATCACATTCAAGACTTGAAGACGGTATTCGAGCTGATGCGTCAGCATCAACTGAAGATGAATCCTACTAAGTCCTTCTTAGGGGTTTCCAGTGGCAAGTTTTTGGGATTAGTCATTACTTCTCAGGGTATCCATGTTGATCCTGATAAAATTAAAACAATTCTTGAAATGTGTCCTCCCCGTAATTTAAAAGAATTCCGTGGCTTCCAAGGTCATATTGCTTATATCAGGAGATTTACATCCAATCTCTCAGGAAGATGCCAACCTTTCTCTCGTCTATTAAAGAAGGGTGTATCATTTGTTTGGGATGAAGCGTGTCAGAAAGCTTTCAATGACATCAAGCAATACCTTACAAATCCACCTGTTCTGGTACCACCAGTGGTAGGAAGACCATTTTTGCTATATATTTGAGCCTTAGATCATTCGCTTGGTGCTCTTCTTGTACAGAAAAGTGATATGGGTCATGAACAGGCAATTTATTATCTTAGCCGAATGATGGTCGGAGCTGAACACAAGTATGCTCCAGTAGAAAAGGAATGTCTGGCTTTGGTCTTTGCTATCCAAAAGACACGGCATTATGTGTCAGGACAGACTATTCACGTCATATCCAGAATAAATCCTATTCGGGTACTGATGAGAAAACCAAGCATTCTTAATTCCAGGTTAGCTACCTGGGCAATGTTGCTCACTCCTTATGACATGGTCTATGTACCTCAAAAATCAGTGAAGGGTCCAGCATTAGTTGATTTCTTAGTAGCTCACCCTATACCTGAGACATCAAAGCTATATGAAGATATTCCATATGAAGTTGTGGATTGCAACATGACTTTGAGGGATGATATATGGCAATTATACTTTGATGGAGCATCACGGGTTGGACCTAAAGGCAATATCGTCTTCGGAGTAGGAATCGTCTTGGTTTCTCCTAATAAAATGGTCATATACCGTGCTTATTCTCTCAATGAGCCATGCTCTAACAATGTAGCAGAATATAATGCTCTGCTGATTGGTCTCCAAGTAGCAAAACAATTGGATATTGAATTCCTGGAAGCTTATGGAGATTCTCAACTGATTGTTAATCAAGTTAGAGGGACTTATGAAGTCAGAAATCCTGATCTCATCCCTTATCGTCAAGTGGTAATCGAGTTGGTCCTTTCATTCAAAGGATTCTTTATCGAATTCGTACCGCGTTCTCAGAATGTGGAAGCTGATGCTCTTGCTAGCCTAGCTGCAGACTTAGTTGTTCCAATTCGAAGACAAAACACAATCACATTGTTGGACCGAGACATATTCTGTGTCAAAAATAATCTGGATATTGAACAGAGTTATATTACAGAGTCAAGTTCCCAGCATAGGGATTGGAGAAGTCCATTCATTGATTATGCGGTTCATGGGATTTTACCTGAAGATCTAAAAGAAGCTTCATCAATCAAGAGACGATCATTTCGATTTTATTATGATTCGTCTTTACATATGCTATACCGTCGTTCATATGATGGACTTTTGCTGCGCTCTCTCTCAGAAAGTGAAGCTGAATAAACACTTCGCGAAGCTCATGATGGTGTTTGTGGTGCTCATCAACCAGGTCCGAAATTACAAGACCGCATTCGAAGAATGGGATATTATTGTCCATCCATGATAGCAGATGCTGTAGATTATGCCAGACGATGTAAAGTATGTCAGATTCATGCTGATTTTATTCATCAACCGTCTGAATTCTTGCATCCTACAGTAGCTTCTTGGTCCTTCGAAGCTTGGGGCATGGACATTACTGGTTCGATTAATCCTCCTTCTGTCAAGGGACATCGGTTTATATTGGCTATAACCGATTACTTTTCTAAGTGGGCAGAAGCAGTTCCCCTTGTTGAAGTAAAAACATCTAATGTGATTAGCTTTATCAAACACTATGTCATTTATCGCTTCGGGATTCCTCGACGGATAATTCATGATAATGGACCACAATTTGCCAGTTAGGCATTTTATCGGTTTTGTGATATGAATCGAATTCAAAATCTGGCTTCTACGGCTTATAATCTAGCTGCTAATGGTTTAGCCGAAGCTTTCAACAAGACGATCATCAAACTTCTCAAAAAGTTCGTCTCTTCTAATAAACGTGATTGGAATGAGAAACTTGGAGAATGTTTATGGGCTTATCGAACAACAGTCCGAACTCCTACCGGTTTTATACCATTTTTATTGGTCTACGAATATGAGGCTGTCCTTCCACTGGAAATCCAGATTCCATCTCTTCGAATAGCCATTGCTAATGAGATAACTACAGAGAACAATGATCGCTTACGACTCCAAGAACTTGAAGGATTGGACGAGAAGCGTCTTCAAGCTCAACAGCATATTGAGCTATATCAAGCCCGTATATCTCGAACTTTCAATCGTAAAGTTAAATAGAGGGTATTCAAAGTCGGTGAATTAGTATTAGCTGTTCGAAGACCGATGGTGATGACTCATAAGAGCAAAGGGAAATTCCAAGCAAAATGGGAAGGCCCTTATGTTATTGAGACAGTTTTTTCCAACGGTGCCTATCAGTTATATAAGCCCAATGGAGATTTACTCATGATGCCGATCAATAGCAAATTTCTTAAGAAGTACTATGTATAAAAAAAAGAATGAAAATAAAATCTTTTTTATTTTTTGTTCAGAACAAAGGATTAAGGATGAGGACCACTGTCTTTTCTTATTGAATACATAGTCAGCCAATACATCGAAGACATCATTGCCTGAGTTCACAAAAAACTTATAGGCAACTATCCTCAACGCCTCTTCTTCAGTAGTTTTTCCTGGCTCTAATAAGAAAGCGAGGATGTCTTGGGGTGGCTTGGGCGTAGAAGAGCCTTCGCCTATTCCGGCTGAGCCTGACACAATTGGCTCAATGGGGCGCGTCTCGATGACGTCTTCAACCTTCATGGTAACTTCAGTCTTTTGCAGCACGTCCTTGGAAGACATTTCCAATATAGGAGTGGAAACAAAGATGAAACGTTACAAAGAGTTCTCATCTATTTATAGGAGAGAGCTATTAATGAACCGGTCTTGGAAATTGAAACAACTTTTCATTTCCGAAAAGACCTATCCATTCATTACATCAGATTCATCCATTTAATTGTGGAATTGAATTGATCTTTCTTTTCCCAAGAGAAACGCTGATTCATTCATTCTTTCATAATTTTGGTATATATCCTCAATGACGTCTGTCTTCTTATTTCCCCAGTTACCAATGTTTGGTTAAGCTGATTACTTGTCTCCTCAATGAGAAATATTAATCTTTTATCTTACCAGTTGGTATAAAAAGTTGGATTTGTTATTTATCATGTTCTCATAACCTCTGAATAAATATTAAGTCTGTTTGTATTTTGCCTATCTATCTTGTCCATTTGACCTCTGAATAGATATTAATCTATTTTTTTTGAGTTATTACAATCTGTCACGTCCATATTACCTCTGATAGTATTGTATACTCTAAAACAGAAAACGAGATTTCATTATCTATCATGTCCATATTACCTCTGGATAGATACAAATTATTGAGTATAGAAGACTTGTCACGTTCTTATTACTTCTGACAAATATACTAAAACAAACAACAGTTCGTTTCTGAGAATCATACGATAAGATCAAATTATCACTGATAAGAATTTTTGACTTATCAAAATACCATGAACATCGAAAAAGTTTCAAAGGAGAATTTCCCGCAGAATTGTCATTTCCATCCTCACTTTATCATCATAAGAGTCTATTACATTTCTTAGACTTTCTTACAAATCATAATGGAAATCTATTACATCTCGGATTTTCATTCTATACGACAACGATGACCTAATGGAGATCTATTACTTCTTTGGATCTTCTTCATCTTCTTCTTCATCGGATTCGTTGTTGGTGTCAATTCCTTGCTATCTGAGCCTTAATGGCAACCAGAACAGTAGGAATTAACTCTGGTCTTCTCTTTCAGACGAGAGGAGAATCCCAGAGTTTGGCAGCCTGAAGACGTGTTGCTGCCAATACAATTGGCGGAGATATGACGACCCTTCAGAATAGGTAGGAATGTATCCAGCATTGGGATACGATTCCTAGTTCTGCCGTGAAAGGAACTCTACTACCCAATTTCTCGGGTTAGAGTTGACTCCACCATCCAACTTTCCGTGTATAAAGGCTCTTCCTACCATCTGAGGAAGACCCTTCTATCCTACGAAGAGTTCTGAGTTGTCTGATTTGCGCGTCAAAAGCGCGTGAGCTCCCTGATGTGTGTGTCAGAAGAATGCTCCCCACAGCATCCATATCGCCAATGCCAGTTCTGGAAAAGTGCTTCAGCCAAGCTTCTGCAGAAAACAGCAAAGAAATTTTTTTAACAGAAGTGCCATCAGGTGCATACTGGCCAATCAAAGACAGACAATTGTACACTCTGTTCAGTTAAAGACAAATGCTTGTCTTCAATAGGTGCACCTTATCTATCAAGGATTTGCGCTTGTTTTTCAAGCGCACCTCATCTATCAAGGATTTGCGCTCGTTTTTCAGCAGGCGTGCCTTATCTATCAAAGATAGTCGCTTGTTTTCAACAAAAGCTTAAAGGAAGCCGATTGCGTACCCTGTTTAAATCAAAGAAAAGCGTGCTCTGCCCCTTTTATGAAAATCAAATACCTATTTCGATGAAATATGACACGCATAACATTGGATAAATGATGATTATACACAAAAAAGCTACTATTCCACGATGGGCTTACCATCAAGATCAGATGTTGTTGAATCAACGATTAATGACACGGTGTGTAGGGAATAATATCAGAAAGCGTCGCCATCATCAATCCTTTGTCGGAGGATGGAGTCTTGCAAAAAGTCATCTTCGAAGAAGAAGAAAAATAAAGAAATAAGAATGCATTCTTTAACTCAGCTATTTATAAAGGTTCAAAGAAGCAGATGGCGTGAGTCTATTTCGGGAAAGATCCTAATAAGAGGCACTCATAACCACAGAACAACTGCCACGTGTTGTTTTGTTTCTCTTGGGAATGAGCAAACATGGAAACAGTCAAAAGAGGTCGAGGAATGCTTCTGCATCACCGGATCCTTCGTAGGCAGTTGAGGGACCACCATTTATACGATCGAAGATCGCTGAAGTTAGTCCAAAGCACTCCATGAAGTTGCGTGCTCGCTGCGATTGATCGACCTCTGTCTCTATGTCAAGCCTTGATCCTTGAGCCTTTTCCTTGTCAGCCTTTATCTCTTTCTTCGGTGCCATGACAATATGAGGATGAGAAGTAAGAATGAAAAACTTTTCCTTATATATATATATATACAATCAATCAACCCTTCATATTCCCTATGGGAAACTGAACATTATCAATGCAACTCGGGGAGACGAAGAGGCGTTCGAATGTTTCGAGAGAAAATTTATTATGACAGTTGAGTATTGACCGGCGCTATTTTTTGACTTTTCATATTCAAAGTATTTCAAAATTTTTGAAGTCTTTTCAAATTCTGAAAACGTTGAAGGGGGTCTTGTAGGAGCGTAAAAAAATGCTCTATTTTGACTAAATCAAAGGAATTGAAGAATTTACACAAGCAACTCTTTTATGAGCTATTTTACGCCAAGGCCATTTGCATTGGACTTTACGCAAGCTACTTTACGCCAATGCAGTTCAATAAGTTTTACGCTCAGGGACAGACTGTTAGGCCGCATTTAATGCAGGAGATTTGATTTGACAAAATGATTATGCTGACAACATGCAAACACAGAAGTCGAGAAGGTCGGATTGTCACCAAACCCGATACTTGTCGTATGGTGTACAGAGAAGGCTATTTTACGCTCAATAAAATTACTCCTTTTTACGCACGATAGTTATGTGAGCTTTTAGGATCAAAACTATTGTGAGCGTAAAGTCTATTTGGGCTAAGTTTTACACTCAAGGCTATTTTAGCCACTTTACGCTGGAAAGTTTTATTTGGGTTGTCTTTACGCTAGTTGCCACTTTACGCTCGGAGCATATTTTGGGTCGTTTTTACGCCCGATCCTTTCTGACTACTTTGGAACGTGGTTTATCCATGTGGCTTTCATGCCACATTTATTGAGGAACGTGTGTACGTGCTCCCTATTTTTGTTGAAATAATGGGACACGTGTCAACATACGCAGAGGGTGACTTCCATCGTGGGTGACAGTTACCAGTGTAAAAACCCAATTTTGTTGTTTTTTACGCACAATGGGTCATGTCTATAAATAGACTTATTTTTTACATTAAAGGCATCATGAGCAGAGAGACAAGAGAATACATAGAGATCAGAGCCCAGAGAATTTGATTTTCTAGAGCATTCTTCTTTAACTTTTCTTCCAGAACAGAGTGAAGCAAAGCAGGAAAGCATTCGACCTCGCCATCAGTGCCCAAGTGCGTCGATACCTTTCTGGTGACTTAGTTCTTCCGGCTGTTCATCTTCTAGTAGTACTCTTCATCATCATTGTATGGTCCAAGGAACAAAGTGATCGCCTTCATATCAGACTTCCATAGCAATACTTCCCAGAACATTTGTACTTTCTGTACTTTTTCTTGTTTTATTTTCAAAAGCCAATTTTAGGCATTTTGTTAAGTGAAACAATTTATACTCTAGATAATGCTCTACAGTCATTACAAACACAAATAACGACTGTTAATCATGTAAATCGAGTCATCCTGTACGAAGGAGTCTGTTATATAGTCCTGCCTCGGAACCAGGACGAAAAACCTATCATCTTCGGCAAAGTCGAGCGTCACCAAGACCTTCTACCGATGGAGCCAGAACCGGACACCGACAGGATGCAAATTTATCGGTACAAAGATCGAGCCAAGTATCTCATCCAAAAGATGGGCTACAACCTGAAAAGCGGCCAGGGTCTAAACTATCGCAAGGGCCGACGTCTTCCCTTACCACTCCCTGTTCTGAAAGGAAAGCCACAAGATAATTATCACTGTACTCGAGGGGAGGGGTGGGCTACATCATTCCCCCAACAACCCCAGAAAGTTTAGAAACAGAAGACGTCGCACACTCTCACTCGTTTGAGGCTTCAACTTGAGACTCCGACACCAGCGTCGGCTCAATCTTCAGGAAGGTGTTGTCAGCCAATATGACGTCTGTGCATCCTTCAGAAGATAAAGACGACAATCAAACAATAGAGTTCTTCGAAAAAGAACCTTGGGCTCAACGCCTAGGCGCACAATGGGAATCTCGTTTTGAATTACGAGAACCCCCTACCGAAGACGAAGTCGAGCAGATCGACCTTGGGGATGGATCTTCATCCAAACCTATTTTATCTGCAAAAGCTTGGTAGGAAAGGTCCAAGAATCTTTGGTCTAACTGGTCAAAGAATACATCGACATCTTCGCCTGGAGTTACGAAGATATGTCGGGGCTCGACCCACAAGTCGCAATGCACAAGCTTACTATCTTACCTGATGCTAAGCCCGTTAAGCAGCAACAACGATGCTTCCGTCCCAACATTATGGACGTTGTTGACAAAGAAGTAGGTAAACTCCTGGCCAACGGGTTTATTCGCGAAGAGCAACATCCGGAGTGGGTAGCCAATATCGTCCCCATCACCAAGAAGAACGGAAAGGTCCGAGTCTATATTGACTTCCGAGACCTCAACTCGGCTTGCCCGAAGGACGAGTTTCCACTCCCGATCACCAACGTAATGATCGACAATACATGTGGCTTCGAGCGCATGTCCTTCATGGACGGGTACTCGAGCTACGACCAAATCAAGATGTTCCCAGACGACGAAATGCACACGTCGTTCAAGACTCCGAAGGGGGTTTACTACTATACAGTAATGCCCTTTGGCCTAAAGAATGCAGGTGCCACATACCAAAGAACTATGAGCACCATCTTCCGCCAGCACCACCACTAAATAGTCGAATAATATGTTGACGATATCGCTGTCAAGAGCAGTCTACGAGGTGATCACCTATAAGATCTAAAGACAGTCTTCGATCTCATACGGGCCCATCAGCTCAAGATAAATCCCGCTAAATCCTTTCTTGGGGTTTCTAGCGGCACATTCCTGGACTTTATCATCACAGCAAAAGGCATTCATGTCGACCCTGAGAAGACCAAAGCCATCCTTGACATGGACCCTCCGAAGAACCTTAGAGAATGTCAAGGCTTGCAAGGATGTCTCGCATTCATCTGAAGGTTTATCGCAAACCTTTCTGGGAAATGCCAACCCTTAACAAAGCTCATGAAGAAAGGAGTCGCCTATGTCTGGACGAAAGATTGTCAAAAAGCCTTCGATGACATTAAAGCTTATCTGACGAGCCTTCCAGTCTTGGTGGCACCCGTTGCAGGCAAACCATTTCTACTCTATGTCCGCGCAATGGACCATTCCCTTGGTGCTTTGTTGGCCTAGAACAATGATGCGGGCTATGACAACCCATCTATTACCTCAGCAGGACAATGATCGGGGCTGAACACCGGTACAACCCTGTCGAAAAGGAGTGTCTAGCTCTGGTGTTCGCCATCCAGAAGACTCGCCATTATGTCTCAGGACAGACAAATTCACGTCATCTCTCGAATCAACCCGCTTAGAGTCCTCATGACAAAGACGAGAGCGCTAAACTCCCGATTGGCTACTTGGGCGATACTATTGACACCATATGACATGGTATTCGTTCCGCAAAAGGCTGTCAAGGGCCAAGTACTGGCCGACTTCCTAGCCGCGTACCCAATTTCGGAATCGTCCAGACTCTATGAAGACATTCCAGATGAAGTGCGAGAATCAAACATTACCGAAGAGAAGCCCGTTTGGCTGATGTTCTTTAATGGTGCTTCAAGAACAGGCTCCAAAGGCCAGATCATCGTAGGAGTGGGGGTAGTCCTGATCTCTCCCGACAAGCTGGTCGTCCAGCATGCCTATTTCCTTTCAGAGCCGTGCTCCAAGAATATTGCAGAGTACAATACCCTCATCATGGGACTCCAGTTAGCAAAATAGCTGGTGGTAGAATACCTCGAGTCTTACGATAACTCGAAGTTTGTCGTCAATCAAGTTCGAGGAAAATACGAGGTCCGCCATGAAGACATGATCTCTTATCAAAAATTAGCATTGGACATCATCTCAACCTTCGCTGAATTCTTCATAGAACATGTGTTTCGGCTACAAAACTTAGAAGCCGACGCTCTGGCTGGCCTCGCTGCCTCATTAGCATCACCGGTCGGCATGCAACACTTCATTACAGTGGTGGGCCAGGATTTTGCGAGCCCTAAAAATAATCTGCTGTCTCTGACATTGATGCTGGCGAGAATTCAATACACAGAGGCAGTAGGTTTAAACTGTTTTTCCTTTGTGAGGACTAGTCCAGTCTCGAGTACTCAATCCGGTATTGAATCCATTATTTGAAATAGAGATTACAACACATGTTTTGCTCCGAAGAGCGTGCTAACCTCAATACCGTCGTGTTTTTATCCGAGGCCCACGATCAAACTTCACCAATCACTTTTCTGAGGAAAAAGCATTTATACGCCATGCTTGTACAACTCGAAAACTCCTAATCGGAAACCACCGACACTTAGAAGAGTAGAGTTGACTTAGAGATCTGAAGATTGAAGCTTTGAAAACTGAATAAAACGTTTTTAAGAATAGATAGAGAAGACAAAGAAGGATTGAGTGAATAGAAATGATAAAATCTTCTCTATTTATAGGAGTTTTTGAGACGGAGTTCTGGCAGAACTCGGTAGGGATAACGTTCATAATTTTGAATGTTGCAGATCCAAAGGAATAGGAATTTGCTGCTGACCAGAAGAAATCAAGTTGACCAAGTTCGGTCCGAGTTCGGACAGAACTCTGGCCGAGTTCGGTCCCTTTGGTTCTGGTTCAACCTAAGTTGGTTTTGATTCAATTGGGTTTGGTTCGGTTCAAGGAATGAATCAAGAGGTTTTAGATAGACTTCTAATTGCCAGTGATCCTGACTCACAAATAATCTAGACTCAATAAATAGAAAAATACCGAATAAATGTGAAAAATTCAATGATGATGAACTCTGAATTCTTCGTTTCTTTTCATATCAAAATTGAAATTAAAGTCAATTATCGAAATCAGTTTGACTATGGCTAAATGTGCCAACAATCTCCTCCATTTTGATAATGCGACAAAACTACGATTGATATTTAAAGAAAAGGTTTAGCTTGAATTGGAAGTAGACTTGATGAGTACTGAGGGTGCGGTAGCAGCTTTGGCTCGTCAAATTATGGTACAGTATAATGCTCCCCCGTAATGTACGGTCAAGTCTTGTTACTTTTCCGTAATAAAATATTTATGCTGAATCTGTATCTGTAGAGTCTAAACCAAATTTTCTTCTAAACCAAATTAGTAACAATAAACAAAATCACAGAATCATATCTTTTTCAAATTATCAATCTTATTACTCTCTCGTTTTATGAAAGTAGCAAAATGTTATGATAAAGAACCAACATAGTGATAAAATCGAAGACATGCATGTAATAAAGGAAGTACTAGCATAAACTGCAAACTGATAAACAAAGTGTTGCATACATAAGTCAGTAGTAAACTAAAAATAACATAACTGATAATGCTGGAAAAAAGCATTTATCACTAATATAAACAAACATAACTACTGAACTATCACGAGGAAGGAGATCCTCAACTATCATCCTCATCATCATCAGCTGCAGCACCAGCAGCACTGGAAGGACTGGTCTCAGCAGATCGGTTGGGGTCATAGCGAGCAGTCGTAGGGTCAAAGTAATGCTGGGCCTCGCGATCATCAAGGCGATAGCCAAGTCTGGTAGAATTACGAACCACAGGGATAGGGCCACTAGGGTTGTGAGCAAGGCTATATGACATATCCTAAACCGAGTTGGAGATGGCCTGAAGCTGGAGAGCAGTGCGAAAATCCATAGCATGGAACTGATCCAACGTGATAGTATGATGGGTCTCAAGTGTAACACCAGCAGGAGGATGAGTAGGCTGGGAGTCAGTAGACGTAGGGGCAACTGCAGGGGGTGGAACCTAAGCAGGCTGAGCAGGGCGATGATGCTCATGAAGAAAAGTAGGAGCACCATCCTCGGCACAGTCCTCAAGACTAACATCAAAATACTGAAAGATGTAAGGGAGGTGTAACGTTCCAGTCCCAAAATATGTAGGACCAGGTATACGAATACATGCCAGCAGCACTTCACCAATGGGCCAAGCTATACAACAAGCCCATTAGCGAAATACTTAAGCTGTAAATCATGATAACACCAAGAAATATAACACAGTCCACAGGTATACACATCTAATCACATCCACAGAGTCCACAAAGAGATCAAGAATAAATAAGAAAATGTCTCAAATATCCATCAATAAAAGTAATGAAGTCTGTGCGGATAAATCATCCCAAAATCATTAAAATAGAAAGAAAGTACAAATCAACTACAAGTCTGATGAAAAGAAAATGAAATAATGTAGCAAGACTAAAAATGATTATAACATGATCATGAAAAATCCTCTGGCACTATCTCGTCCTCTTGTGCCGGTACGCCTCCGGTCTCAGCTCCTGAACCGTAAACCTCTGGGTAGTCTTCACCTTCGTCTAAGCCTAGGAAATAGCCAAGTCCTCAGAGGAATAGCAAGGCTCACTAGCACCTCAGTAGGGTATTGTCCCCAGAACCTGTGTCGTGGCACCAAGGACAATCAATTCTCGACAGTGATAATCCTTCACTCTGTTACAGAGATAAATGTCACTAAACAATGGGCCACACGATAATAGGTCTGATATTGTAGTCAAGTTCTCCCCAATCCCCATGTCCAGAATCTAGAAATGTCAAGTCTATACATTCATCTCGAAAGTAAAAGCAATACTAATAAAGAAATTTGGAATGCTAACACGAGGTCAATACCACGAATAGTCATGTAAACCTCGTATCATGAATGTGTCGGTGTCCTGTGGTCAATCGTGTCAATGGACACTACAGTATGTACGTAATGCCTAATGTCAATACTCGATGTCACTATCATGACATCGGTACCCATCTATAAATGGACACTAAGTATCAACGTCCTACGTCATGCAATGCTAATAAAAAAAGATAGAAAAGAAAGATCTGTAACGATGGCAAGGCACGCTTGCTTGTAACTGCTGTCTGCGGGTAGGCCTGTCCAACTCCGGTGTCCTTGTCGATCCTCCCAAGCTCACCTATAATAATACACTATATTTAATATTCTATATCAACATACCATATATAAATTATATAAGTATTTATGACTCCTAGTTGTCATAACTTTGCCACGACACTACATCTATTATATAAGTACATATAAGTACCAAATCCTCTCGTAAATACTTTACAATTATAACAAAATAATATATTTAAATTCTGAAATTTATCTATAAATATTTATATATTGCTATAATGCTATTTTTAATAGGAAACCCTTTCACAAGAGGTCTTATGTCAATGCCACATATGACTTCCTTAAATCGACCCATTAATTTAGTTTTGAAACAATAATAAAATAAAAAAATTCTGTAAAAATTGCAGAAATTAGTTAAAATGGTATTTATAATGTTAAACCTTTCACAAAATAAAGTTTAATATGGATTCATGAAGGTTTGACACTTTTGGACACAAGGAAAACAGAATTTTTCGGAGTTCGGTGACATGACAAATGTCATGAATTTTTAAAAATAGCAAACGGATGATAAACCTAACTTTCAGATATGCGTCGGAAAGGTATCGATGTCTAGATTCTGAATAAAAATACTAGAAGGTTAGAAACTGAGATAGACAAAAAGTGGCCTTCAACAGAATTCATCAGTTCTGGATACCCTATCGTAGAATCAACACCACGGACAAACCGCTTGGAACTAGGGGATCCGGCGATCAGAGGTTGGACTAAACACACAAAGGTAACTCTCAGATATGGTTTAAGGAGAAAAAGTGGGTGAAACATCATCTACAATTAGACTAACCTGCTGTGACGTTTCAGACTTCGATTCGACGAAGTTTCGGCCCAAGTAGTACGTCGTGCACCTCTCTAATGGCCGCAAGGTTGCTCCTATAGTTGCTAGGGTGGAATAGGATGTTGAGAGGGACATCCAAGTGGGGGTGGTTGGCGCAAAAAATTGAAGAAAAATTATATTTTGTGAAGAAAGTGGGATCGGCTAGGGTTTCGGGTTTGGAGTGGTGGCCGCTAGGTTTGGGTGGGATTTGTGGAGTAGTGGGTGGTTATGAGAGAGGAGGATGGTTAGGGTTTGATAGGTATATATATATTTAGTGCATGGGCTTTGGTTTGATCTAGTTTGGATCGGATTTGGTTCTCCAAATCATACTATTATTAATAGGTTTCCTATTTTGGTTAGATGTTTGACCAAGCCAAATATATAAGGGAATATTGCATGTGGCTGCAATTTAATACTTAAAATTCCCTTAAATATATGTATACTTGGTTTTGGTACTCCTAGTTAGGCTCTAACTAGTAGGGTTGACTAGGTTAGGGTCCGAGTAGCATTACTAGTCAAATTGGACCCAAAAGTCAATTTAATAAGTCTCATGTACCATTTGCAAATAAGTAGCACATGAGAACTCGATTGGATGGTACACCCTATGCATGTGCATTGTGGACTTAAAATGGATCAAAATTATATATTGGGTCATACGGTTTCGATCTATGTCAAGTCCAAAAATTAAATTAGAAGTTGGCTTAAAATTACGTCAATGACTCAAATTGGCCTAAGTTAGCCCGAAATTGCACAAAGTCAAAGGAATGTTGAAAAAAAAATTGGATGGGACATGATATATCAAACTGAAGGTGGAAGAGTCTAGAATTTACATATGGAACTGGATTTGAGAAAACTATATTTGTTGTGCTTCAAAAATCAAAGCTACAGTAAACTACTAACATAGTCATCATTAACTTTAAAATATCCATATAAAATAATAAAAATAAATAAAAAATAAAATCCAAAAATCAGGGGGCTTACAGGAGGTACATCGCGTATAGAAGACGTCGCAAAGAGGTCTTGCGACAGCGTTCCATAGCAGTGATAATAGTCTTGGATAGACCGAAAGGGACATGGAAGTGAAGATGATAAATATCTGAGAGCTCTAGGTAAGAAATCTCATCAGTGGCAGTGTTCTTTGGAAGGATTGTGGAGAACACCATGCGATGGAGATCATAGAAATAATTGTTCAAATGCCTAGGGCGAAGAGTGCCTTTCGGTCGAGGATTAGGTTCACACAGCGAATCACGGAATGAATTAAAATAGTCCCTTCAAAAAACTGGACAGAAGTGATATCTACGAGTGCTTCCCCGTTGTTGGGTATATGAAGATTGATCGCTAAATCATCAGCATCAAACTCGATATCAATTCTACCAACTTTTGATTTTATCGTGCCGTTCATGACCAAGAAATTACTGTAAAACATGCGAATGGCATTGGTGTAAACGGAAAACGTAGATTGAACTAACTCTAGTAAATGATGATACTCAAAAACGCTAGAGCAATCAGAAAATAAAGTGAAGTTAATTGGAGCACCCGGACAAAATTTACTTTTATGGAAATCCATGAACCAAGAGTCCGAAGCATCTTGGGTCACAAAAATATATTCATCAAAGAAATATTCGTCGGGTTTCGAAGGAGTGTAAAGTAAAAACGAGGCCGCCTCATGAGGAGACGAGGACGAACCTTCATCAACTTTCTTTTTCTTTTTCGAAGAAATAAGAATTTTGGGAGCCATAGGAAATTGAAAAGGAGGTAAAAGAGAGATATATACCGAAATTGATGGTAGACAGTGGAAGAGAACCTCGAGAGAACTCCGGATCCAAAGTTTGAGGGCTTGAAAAGCTTAGAGGAGGAAGAACAAGGAGGTTAGGGTTAGGGTTTTTCGGTGTGGTAATGATGCTGTGATGGAGAAGATGATAGTAGAAGAGGTTTTAAATAAAAAGAGCTCGGCCTATCTAGCTTATGTTTTGAATTTCCCTGACCGAGTTCGGTGCGAGTTCGGTCACTTGGGATTCAGTACAGTAGTTGGAAAGTGTGTAATAGTTTTTAACATAAATACAAATTTAATTAAAAATATCTATGTTGAATTAAATAATTAAATATTTATTAATTAATAACACATAAATTGCTATGAATATTTTGGGTTAGCTGTAGGGGCCGTATCCCAGCTAGTGGTAGTCCGAAGACTAGTACACCGTGTCGCTTCAGGTTATTTACACCTGTGTGACAGAAGGGCCCTTTTGGCTTATAACCAAAATGATTTTAGATAATTCATGTTTATTAAAAAATAATATTGAATTATATTACCTCAACATCCAGAATTTCTAATTCCCTTAGTATAAAGTTAAAATGATCTTCAGCCAAAGGCTTAGTGATGATGTTAGCTAGTTGATGTTCAGTATCAACAAACTCTAAACTAATATCACCTTGCAAAACATGTTCTCTTAGAAAATGATGTCTAACTTCTATGTGTTTAGTGCGTAAATGACAAATAGGATTCTTAGTGAGATTAATAGAGCTAATGTTATCACAGTAATAGGAATATGATGAAAGAATAATTGAAAGTCCTCCAAAGTTTGTTTCATCCACAAAATTTGTGCACAACAATGTCCTACAGCTATATACTCAGCTTCAGTAGTTGATAATGCAACAGAATTTTGTTTCGTAGAAAACCAGGAGACTAATGACTTTTATAGAAAGTGACATGTTCTGCTGGTACTTTTACGATCGACCTTGCATCCAGCAAAATCTGCATCCGAGTAACCTATCAGGTCAAACGAATCAGTTTTGGCATACCAAAGAACGGTTGTCAAAGTTCCATTAAGGTATCGTAGGATACGCATAACAGCGCTTACATGTGATTCTTTAGAAAAAGCCTGATATCGAGCACATAAGCATATAGAAAATATGATGTCAGGATGACTAGCAGTTAACTACAGTAAACTACCAATCATACTTCTGTACTTACGTATGTCGAATGGTGCTCCACTTTCATCTGTATCAAGCTTTGTAGACGTCGCTATTAGAGTGCCAATAGGTTTGACATTATCCATATTTAATTTCTTTGGCAAGTCTTTTGTATATTTGGCTTGATTAATGAATATTCCTTGTGATAATTTACAGTCCTAGGAAGAATGTTAATTCTCCCATCATGCTCATTTTGAATTCACTCTGCATACACTTGGCAAACTCGTTACATAGCATTTCATTAGTTGATCTAAAGATTATGTCATCAATATATATCTGCACTTGTAAAATATTTGTCTAAAGATTTTATAAATAAAGTTGAATCAACCTTCCCTTTTGAAAAACCATGTTCAAGTAGGAAAGAACTAAGGCGCTCATACCAAGCACGAGTGCTTGTTTGAGACCGTAGAGAGCCTTTTGAAGCTTGAATACGTGATCAGGATATTTGACATCTTCAAAGCCGGGAGGTTGTTTTACAAAAACTTATTCTTTTATAAAACCATTTAAAAAAGCACATTTAACATCCATTTGAAAAAGTTTTGTAACGCCCCAGAACCAGAATACTGGAGAGCGGGGGCATACATAGCCAGCTACGTATATTGAAGTGCAACCCACCTCGCTATACGGTCATGTCTATCTAGATATATGAGGGTTAACTACAAGTCATCAGTCTCTTATGGTCATGAACAAGCCTATTGTCAAGTCTCAAGCAAGTAATAATAATACAAGATGTCAGAGCACCAAATATACAATAGTAACGCGTCCCATACATTACATATTTGGATGATCATGAAGCTAGTCATACAAAATATGAAGACTAGCAAGAGTTTCAGTTATACATGATCAACCCTAGGATTTGCCAATCATGTTATAGCCCATAGGCAGACAGTAAATAAAGGTGCAATACGAGCTAACACGTACTCGCCGGCTAAACGCCTCAAAAGAATATTTGTATAATAAAGTGGAAGAACAAAAGAAACCCACTCATTGCCTTGGTTACGCCTGGTGGTCACCATCTGGCTGGAAGATAGGGAGATCCTCTGGAGCTGCTCCGGTATCTGGCCACGCAAAACCAGCTGGGTCAGACCCCAGAAAGAGCAAGTGCCACAAAGGAGGCTTAACTTAAGAACTAAAGCCAACAGTTAGCACAAAACATAAAAAGTAATAAAACTGGAGATGTGGAAAATTATGATGATATACGATAAGATAACCATGGAACTATTCAGATAACCAAGTTACAACCCTTAAACCAAACACGGACCGGGGTTGTAACCCTTTATCTGAACGGAACTTGGTTTCTCACCACTTGTTGATAAAATAAAGCACAAGTAGTCAGTTCATGTTACAATCTTGTACAGAATCAGGACAAGACTAGACTGGGCTAAACTCCATCCAATCAATCATTGCCAAGCAATGAGTACGGCTTGATACTTTAACTAACTAGGGTTATCACATGCCTAGTTACTAGCAAGATGCAATGAGATTACTCCAACAGCCACAAGCCCTGTAGACCATCCAGATTATCCAGGTCGAATATACGTTCAAGAAGGGTGCAACACATGACAGTGTGCTGGAATTGTGCCTAACACGGCACAGGCTACAAATCCACTAACGCGCCCAGATAACGGGATTGCCTGTAGCTGGAAAATCTCTTCATGACTACTGGATTATTCTAGTTATTAGCCTTAGACAATTTCAGTAGATAACCCTGACCGTGGTACTCAGGGATCCGTGTCCTAGATATGATATAAGACAATACTGGTTCATTTGAACAAACACAATCGCCCACGGTGTCCAGGCCATTCATTCTTGTTATGTCAGGCTAGCTGTCGTAACAGCACATCAAGGTATATCATGTCAGGTTTGCTTATCAAGAGTGCACCACGACGGACCACTATCATGTCATGTTACTTGTCAAGAGTGCACCACGACGGGTCACTATCGTGTTCATGGATCATGTGCAGAATTTACATGGTACACGCATTTTATCAAGGGACCCAAGTTATACAGAGGGTCATGAGACATAAGCATAAAGGTAACATCCCAATATAAGAATAATAATAATAATAATAATAAGAGGACAAGGGCTATGGAAAGAGCCATGCGGCTCGAGGAAAGAGCACATGCGGCTGAGAGGGAACGGGTCATGCGGCTCGGCCTATGCGACAATAGGGTATCAGACGCATGCGGCTCGGGAAGGCAGACTCATGCGGCTAAGTCAAGCCATGCGACTATGGGATCTCATGCGGCAGGAGAGAACAGGTTCATGCGACTGGAAGGGGACGGGCATATGCGGCCAGGGAAAGGAGCACATTCGGCTCGAGGAGAACAGGCTCATGCGGCTGAAAGAAAACGAGCATATGCGGCAAGCACTGCCAAGAGCTATGCGGCTCGAGAAGAACAGGGTCATGCGGCTAGGTCAAGCTGAGCCATGCGGCTCGGGGACAGTATCATACGGCTCATGGGAAAGATCTCATACGGCTCGGAAGGGGACAAGGGCATACGGCTCGGGGAGAGCGGGCTCATGCGGCTAAAGAAAAGGGCGCATGCGGTTAACGACAGCAGACTTATGCGGCAGGGGGCTCATACGGTTGGAGCTAACTTGAGTCATACAGGTGAAGGCCATACAGCAAGGGCCAAAGATAGCTATGCAGCTGAAGCTGCCAGAGCCATGCGGCCAAAGGAAACTGCCGTATGAAAAGCCATGCGGTCAAGCACTGTTCTTCTTTTCCGTTTGTCCGAGAAGAAGAACCATGAAAACCATAGCTTCCAAGCTCCATGAATCCTTCATCTAAGGTCAGAATCTAGACTTCCATAGGTCAAAATAGGGCAGAAAGAAATTCTCTACAACATGGAACCATCAAAACTTGAAAATAACAGGGTTAGATAGACCAAAACCCGAGAAATTCGAAAATACAACAAGCTTAGATCTACAAGAAATGAACCATAAAAATTGAAAATGCTAAGTATTAAAGTGTCTTAGAATCTCGTGAGGAAGATAATGGAACAACAAAAACTGAGTTCCTCCATGAAGCAAGTTGTACTTTCCTAAGCCTCTCTGTAGGTAGAGAGAGTAATAGAGGAAGAAGAAATAATAAAGAAGAAGTAAATGAGGAGAGAGAAGGGGTTTGTGGCTAATAAAGGAAGAGAGTGGTGGTAGGTGGGGTTGGCACACATGCAAACCGAACCAAGCAATGAAATGTCAAAATAAACCATGCAATGAGACATGAAATACGAGTCAAATACGTACACGTATACCAAAATACATAATACGAACCACGGGCGCTACAAGTTTAAAACCACTAAAACTTGCAAAAGCACAAAGCATTCGAATGGACTCTAATCTAGCAACTGGAGCATATGTCTCATCATAGTCAATGTCATCTTCATGATTATAGCCTTGAGCTACTAGACGTGCTTTATTTCGTGTGACTGAGCCATTCTCATTTAACTTATTTTGGATCACCCACTTAGTACCAATGATCAGGTGATCAATTGGTCTGGGAACAAGTTTCCAAATTTGATTCTGTTCAAATTGTTTAAGTTCCTATTGCATATCAGAAATCCAAATTCATCAGAAAATGCTTCTAAAATATTTTTAGGTTTAATTTTGGAAATAAATGCAACATTTGTTATTACCATTGTCTTGAGCTGGAACGAGTACTTACGCCTCTTGATATATCACCAATTACCAGTTCTTCGGGATGGTCTGTTGAAAATCTCATTCGTTTCGGCAGACTTTCCAGATAGGACGTGGATGGCGTATCTTCTGATATTCCATTGGTGGAAGTTTCTTCATTGTCACTATTGTCTTGTCATTTGACGTTTAGCTTATCGAATGTGACATTGATTGATTCTTCAACAACAAGTGATTTCTTATTGAATACTCTGTATCTTTTGCTTTTCACCACATAACCCAAGAATATTCTTTCATCACCTTTTTCATCAAAATTTTCTAAGTTGTCTTTTGTATTTAGAATAAAACATCTGCAACCAAAGACCTTGAAATAGCTGATATTAGGAGTTCTATTAAACCATAATTCATATGGAGTCTTTTTAGATATAGGTCTAATAAGAACTCTATTCAATACATGGCATGCTATATAAACAACTTCTGCCCAAAAGTATTTAGGAAGATTATACTGGTTAAGCATAACTCTGGACATATCGCTAAGAATTATATTCTTCCTTTCTACAACTCCATTCTGTTGAGAAGTTTTGAGACAAAGAACTCATGTGATAATCCATTTGAATTACAATAAGATTTAAACTCATGGTTATTGAATTCTCCTCCCTGATCACTTCGAACACGAGTAATCGCCAATACTCATTTTGTACCTTTTTACAGAAAGATACAAAACTCAGAAAAGGCCTCATTCTTATTTACAAGAAAATAAACCCAAGTATATCGTGAATAGTCATCAACTATCACGTAAGCATAAAGCTTTTCGCCAAGACTGGCCATTCTACTTGGTCCAAACAAGTCCAGATAAATCAATTGCAGGGGTCTAGAGGTACTTACAACGTTTCTTGACTTGAAAGATGATCTAAATACCTTATTCTTCTCACAATCAGCACATACCATATATTCTTGTAAATTATTTGGGTAAGCCTCTTACCAGTTTCTTGGTGGACAATCTTACAATAGTGTCCATGTTTGTATATCCAAGACGCTTATGCCATATCCGGCTTTCCCCTTGCGTTGTAAATAGACACTTTCCTGCACTGTTAGTCTTTTCTACAGATATAAAACATATGTATTGTCCTCTCTTATTCCTTCAAAGGAAATTATTCCAAAAGTTTTATCATAAACAAAATATTTATTTTTAACAAAATTTATTCCATAACCGTGATCAGTTAACTGGCTGATACTTAGCAGGTTATGTTTCATTATGTTACTAAGTATACATTTTTAATAATGGGTGAGGGAGAGATACTTATGTCGCCAATTCCATTGATATGTCCTTTAAGGTTGTTTCCAAAGGAGACATAGCCTTCTTTCTTCATCGATAAAGTTGCGAACAATTTGTCATAACCTATCATGTGTCTGGAGCAACCACTATCGAGTATCCACTTACTTTTAGTGGAAGGAGGAAGGTCCACCTACAACACAAGTTGAAGATGTAACCTTTGGTACCCACTTTCTTGAGGTCCTGATGTGTTAGCTTTTGGAATCAATATATACACATTCATATCTACTAGCTTTCTAATCTTACACTGAGGTGACACATGTCCTTTTAATCCACAATAATGACATATAGAAGAAGTGTTAGTGCTAGGTTTTGTTCAAAATCATGCATATGAGTTTTTGAAATAGTGTGTGCATTCTTGTTGTGTGGAAACATATACATATAAGCATGATTTCAAACATTTCTAGAAGTGTTGTTAGTGTGGTGTTTGTGTTTAGCCTTCTAACTTGTATTTACCTGAGCATTTGGTTTAGCAACTTGTTTGCCCAGTTTAATCTCTAACTTTTTAGAGTTGTCATTGGCTTCATCTAATTCGGTCGTTAGTGCATCTACTCTTAGAATAGCAATGTTATACTTCTTTTTCTCTAATTCATAGAGATTGTTAAGTTTTACATTTTCTTGATTTGCTTTCTCAAGCTTTTTAAGAGAATCATGTAAACTTAGCTTTAAAGAAGTAATCTCATTGGTGTCACTAGAAGAATCTTTAATATCTTCTAACATTCTAGATTGCTTGGAAAATTCAGACTGTACAAATTTTATCTCTTTTTAGCACTTTTGTACATATCTATCATTTTCTTCTGATCGCCAATAGATCAAAAAAAGTATCACACAATTCATCAAAAGTAAATTCTTCATAGAGAGAGTTTGTTATTACCTTAGCATCTGTAGCCATGAAGCATAGGTTTGCTGAGTTCCGAGAGTTGTCTTCATCTTCAGAATCACTAGCTTCACTTTCAGACCAGATACTGGTCTTTGCATAGTTTTTGGTTGTTAATCTTCTCTTGCTTGTCTAATCATGTCTGCTTGTTTGATCTTTTCTGTTCCTCTCCTTATAACAGGGCAATCATTCTTTATAAGGCTTGTTCTTTTACAGCTGAAACAGATCGGTTCTTCGTCATCTTTGAAGTCCTTCTTGTTTGACTTCTCATATCTGAGGAATCGCCTGAAGTTTCTTGTAATCAGGGCCATCTGCTCGTTGTCTGAGCTGTCTGTCTCACTCTCATCGTCAGAGATTGTCTTGTGATTTGCCTTGAATGCTATTGTCTTCTCTTTTGGATTTTTTTCATCGAAGTCCTGAAGATCCAACTCATGTATCATGAGTTTTCCTGCAAGGATTTCAAGGCTCATTGTTGTGAGATCATTTCCTTCAATAATGGTCGTTGTTTTGGATTCCAGTTCTTTGGTAGTCCACGAAGAATTTTTTGGATCTTTTTATGATTACTGTATTGTTTGCTAAGGGAAGATAGAGGATTAACAATATCTAAAAATCGAGTAAACATCGCTGTAATAGTCTCATTAGGCTTCATTTTGAATGCCTCATACTCTTGTGTAAGTCGTGAGATTTTGGATTCCTTCACTTGTGAAGTACCTTCATGAGTAACCTCAAGAAGTTTTCAAACCTCTTGGACGTGGCACATGTAGAGACTCTATTGAATTCAGTTATATCAATAGCACAAAATAAAGCATTGATGGCTTTTGCATCAAGACTAGCTTGTTTCTTTTCATTGTCGGTTTATTGATCGAATGGTTTCTCAACTAAAACACCTACTACCCTAATAGGTAGAGGTTTATTATAACCATTGATAACTGTAAACCCCCATATTTTATTCCTAATTATTTTAATATTTTTATTATTTATTCTTTTGTTATATATTTTTTTGTATTAAGTCATTGGTTGTTAGTAAATAAGGTATAGGTATGTATGCTTGTACCTTATCTTATCAAATGTAGTCTACATTATACTAAAAAAATAAAGGAGAGTACTGTAGCCGCAGCTACAATGTACATCTAAGGGGCCGACCCCTTCTCTGATTTGAATGAGAATTCAAATCAAAATCAAATCCTTTGCAAATCTTTCAAATATCTAGATGACCCAATCCTACTCCTATTCTCGCTAGTCTAACCCTCGGATTGCCTGTACAGAGCCGATTTCTAATAGGAAAAACAAACAAACATCATAAATATAGATCGACACATGGGTTCTCCGAATTTTCTCTAAAAATCTAAAGCCATACCCGACCTTACGATCACCCAGGCTACCCCCTCACCCAGGCGACTCTCCTCGGCCCCTGCGCACCGCCACA
This sequence comes from Iris pallida, assembly GCA_029216955.1. NCBI lineage: Eukaryota > Viridiplantae > Streptophyta > Magnoliopsida > Asparagales > Iridaceae > Iris > Iris pallida. The sequence continues at coordinate 10,114,668 of JANAVB010031018.1, read as the reverse complement.
GCGGCACCGGAGCATCGCCCAACTGCTGAGTCAAACCCGAGCAGAGCAGACCCTGCTCAGAACTAGACCCCCAGGTAACCCCTTCTTCCTAATATTTCTTCCAATATACTTGATCGTTTTTACTTCTGCAAATTGCTATAGGTAGCCTATATAACCCTCATTGAACCCTTCAAAGGTATTCAATTTTTATCCATTGAGTTGGACATAAAATCGACACGAAGTTGAGTAAATTATGCCCCAAAAATAATGTATAAAAAGTTAAAAACTTAACTTGGAAGCCGAGTTTTGATCTGTACATTAGGGTTTTGGATAAACTAGTTGAAGTCAGCCATAAACAACATAACCGAGATTACGATGCACCTATTCAATCAGCATTTCAATTATTGTACAGAAAGTTATGTGTGGTTAAACTTGAAAGAAAAACTGTATTTAAAAACGGTGATTTTTATAAAAAAATCATCCGATACGACGTACGCCCCGATAAACCGGGCACATGGTCGTGCACTATACGTATCAAAAGACGCGTATGGATGTTGCCGACGTATGGAAACTGACAGAACTCGATTTCGTTGTGCATGCACGACGAAATCAGTACGTATCCGTCGAGATACACCCGTATCGGCCTTTTGTAAACTTGACCATAACTTCGTGTACGTTCGTCATATCGAGACAAACTTGCGCCAGCAGGACCGAATCAAAATTCTGGTCATGTACGCCAAGTTTGGTCCGATTCTAAGAAGATCGATCGGAACGCCAATTTGGCGAACCCGCAACTCGACCCAACGGTCAATTTTGTGCACGACTCATCGAAATCCAAAATTGGATACCGTTGGGTTTGACTCCTCAAACCAGATCCGTAGACAAGTAGTTTGACGACTTTAGAGATCGTAGACATTGGCACGCATTTCGGTACAAAATGGGTCCAACGGCGGACATCGTTTTGACCCAAAATTATAAATTTTACTCCAGTTCCAGAATTAGAATTTTGGACAGGCATTTCCTAGATATATCTTTTACACCAAAAATATTCTTGATGTTTATTTCAGCATCCGAAGCCGTTGTGGACATTGAGGTTTATTGCTGTCGTGACTGATTGCTTGGAGTTGTTATTTTCGCATTGCCAGGCAAGATACCTTGCCACCTTACTCTATGATTTACTTATTCTTTTTTTCAGTTATTTATGTTCAGCATACTTATTTATTGTTAGTATTATATCACTGTGCGTCCAAGTCACACTTGGGTGCAAAGACTATATCGGTCGTTTTATTTGTTTGTTTTACTCTCTTGCATTGACTTAGCCTAGTGACCACCCACTGATGATGAGGTATTGGTATATCTCATACGGCCTTAACACATGCTTTATCACGTGTTGTGAGTCACATGTAGGACACATACTCGTAGTCGGCTGGCCACCGATACGTCTAAAGTGCGACGGATAGGAGTAACTACCAATAGAATTTCATGCTAGTAGACTTGGCGGTTACTAGAGGTTCATATTAGTCATGGAGATGACGATACTAGCATTAGGTGGGGAGAACAATACCTGATGTATGGGCTTCTATTACACTTTCCCTTGTAACCCGGAAGCTCCGCTGGAGATACGGGTATGATTATCCACTCAAGTTGTCTACTGACGTTCTTGAACGTTATGTGCTTGGTCACTGGTGCCCGAGAGGGGACTATACCGGATCCTATTATTAGCCAGGGCTCATGCGTCGAAGGATTGTATCTCAACTGCATATTCACAGTAGAATGGTTAAGAACCCTTTGCATGCATTTTCCTTTTACTCTCTACTATATATCACAGTTTATATGGAATGGTATTTTCTTGTATCTTGTTACGTCTCGCTGAGGACCTGGTTATCTCTCCAGGATTAGATGAGTTTTCGTAGAAGTACGGAGTGGCACTGTATCCATCCTACATTGATGACGAGGCATCTCATGTTGGTTTCTAGTCTATTCATTTATTGAGACATTAGTGGATATTTTTACATCTCCTTTTCTTTCTATTTTGCGGAGGTTGGACTCCGATCTTGTGAGACTATTTTTATAGCTGTTTGGAGTGGATATGTCCATCCGGCTATATTTTGGTGTACTCATTTATTATCTGGACTCTATTATCTTCTGTGTTGAGCTGTGTTGAGATTAGATTATATTATTCTGACTTATGATTATTTTATATATACAACTTATGTACGTTTATGAAGATTCCATATGTTGGAGTATTCTTCGTATAGGTGCAGCTGGCATTCATGTACTCGGTCCTATGTATTTTGGGACTGGGGCGTTACAATAACAGTCGACCATAAATCAAAATCAAGTGACTTGAGAAAAAAGCTCATCCGTGTTCCAATACGTGTAATTTTTGTCATCAAATAAGGGTAGCCTATTTGTTGACTGACCTTCACCGTTGCTTGAAAATAGGGATGTCATATCTCAAGGAGTGTTAATTCCGACAAGAGATAACCTGCTGTGATACGAATTATAGGAACAATGTCACCACTAGAGGGGGTGAACAGATTGCAGAAGAAATATTTATTAATAAAAATTAACTCTAGCAGGTGAAGCAATATTAAATTTAAATACATGTAAAGCAGTAAAGGTTGAGGCAAGAATTCAATACGCAGAGACAACAGGTTTATACTGATTTTCCTCTGTGAGGACTAGTCCAGTCTCGAGTTTTGCTCCGAAGAACACGCCAACTTCAACACCGTCGTGTTTTTACCCGAATCCCACGATAAACTTCACCAATCACTTTTTTAAGGAAAAAGTTTTTATACGCCAAGCTTGTACAACTCGAAAACTCCTAATCAAAAACCACCGGCACTTAGAAGAGTAGAGTTAACTTAGAGATATGAAGATTGAAGCTTTGAAAACTGAATAGAAAGATTTTAAGAATAGATAGAGAAGATGAAGAAGGAATGAGTGAATAGAAATGACAAAATCTTCTCTATTTATAGAAATTTTTGAGACAGAGTTCGGAAAGAACTTGGTAGGAGTAACGTTCATAATTTTGAACGTTGCTGATCCAAAGGAATAGGAATTTGTTGTTGACCAAGAGAAATCAAGTTGACCGAGTTCGCTCCGAGTTCGGGCAGAACTCTGGTCGAGTTCTGTCCCTTTGGTTCTAGTTCAACCTAAGTTGGTTTTGGTTCAATTGGGTTTGGTTTGGTTCAAAGAATGAATCAAGATAGGTTTTAGATAGACTTCTAATTGCCAGTGATCCCGACTCACAAATAATCTAGACTCAATAAATAAAAAATACAAAATAAATATAAAAACTCAATGATGATGAACTCTGCATTCTTCGTTTCTTTTCATATCAAGATCGGAGTTAATGTCAATTATCAAATCGATTTGACTATGGCTAAATGTGCCAACATAACGGTCCACAATTCATCAGCCATGTATTCAGTAGATTCTGCTACAAGAATCGTATTCATAATGTGGCATCAACCGCCTACAATCGGGAAGTAAACAGATTGGCTGAAGCTTTTAATAAAACCATTATCAAGCTACTCAAAAAGGTCGTGTCATCCAAAGCACGACTGGAACGAGAAGCTTGGTGAATGCCTTTGGGCCTATCGCACGATGGTACGGACCCTGACGGATAATACACACCATTCTTTTTGGTCTATGGATGCGAAGCAGTGCTACCTCTAGAGATCCAGATACTCTCACTCCGAGTGGCGATCACGAACCAGCTGACGAAAGAAGACAATCAATTGCCGTCTGCAAGAGTTGGAAGCGCTGGATGAAAAATGCCTCTTGGCTCAACAGCGCATCGAACTTTATCAAACCCGTATTTCACAGGCTTTCAACAAAAGAGTCAAACAGAGGAATTTTCAAGTAGGAACCTGGTTCTGGCAGTCAGAGACGATAGTGATGACTCACAAGGCACCAGGAAAGTTTGAACCCAAATGGGAAGGACCCTTCATCATAGATACGGTATACTCAAACGGTGCTTACCGTCTCACACAACCAAATAGGGACTTATTCATGATACCCATCAACGGCAAGTTCCTATAGAAGTATTACTCCTGACATCCTTCAAAATGTACTTCTTCTCCCCAGCAGAGAATTTGTGAACCTGATCGCCAAGTTCACTCCCCTTCTTTGACAATCAAGTGTTTGGAAACCAATTATTTCGTTGCATCCCCAGTAGGAGAACAACCATGTCCACATCACCTCTGTTTCTTCTTTATACCCCCAAAGCAGAATTCTATACTACGTAGGATCATGCTCATTACTATGTTTACTATGTCCACATTACCTCTGAGTAAACATACCATACAACAATCCCCGCGTTGTTGCACGTCAATCATAGAACATCCACGTCCATATCATCTCTGAGTTGTTTTATGCATCCCTACAGAGTTCACTCCTACCACGTTTATATTACCTCTAAGTAGAAATGCTCTACCATTAACCCATATTTACCACGTCCATATTACCTCTGAGTAAATATGTCGATTTCCTCCTTTCTAACTTATTATCTGTACCTAGAAACCAAGGTACGCTAAGGATAAGTACACATAAATTCCCCAGTGGAATCCAAATCTCTATACTACCTCTGATAGGATTGTCACACCTAAACATCTCTACTGTCCTTGCTTCTTGTTCAAAGTATTTCAAAACTTGTCCAAAAGTTTTAAAAACTTTGAAGAAGTCTTGTAGAAGCATGAAAAAGGGATATTACTTTTAATCCCACATCAAAAAGGAGAAGGGAGAAGCCTTATTTCACTCTATATAAAGAGCCCCTTTGCCTCCTTTGAAAAAAGGGGCACCAAAATCAAAGAAAAAAAAGGGAGCCCGTTTCCAAGAAGCCGTTCGAGCCCCAAAAAGTTGAAACAGTACCTCTTCTTCTTCTGGATCGGCTGTAAGTTCTTTACTTGCCATATTGGCAAGAAAAAGTTGGGATACTACGAAAAAATCCAAGGCGGCACGGGCCATGCGCCTCAATGTGCTATGCCAACAACCAGCCAGAAACGTGCGCTGAAAACCATGCACACGACCAATAGCAGGATGTACAGAAGTTGACTCAGGTGCTTTCGAACCCGGAATGGGTCAACACTTAAAGTCCTCCTGTGAGACTCGTCTTACTGTATCGGTATTTATATACGGATACGTATTTTATACTGTGTTTTATATTTTCTTGATTTTCGGAACGCTTTAAAATTTTCCCAACTTACAGATTTTCTTTTGACCGACATACCACTAGTATTCCAGTTATACCGACGACATACATGTCACTTCGTTTTCCGTTATACGTATTTTAGTATACGTATATGGATCTGAGATTTGTCAAGT
>JANAVB010031018.1:9889872-10109345 GCA_029216955.1 Iris pallida | reverse complement strand
CCTCTCATAGCTACAGAGGTTTCTATTCCTCATTCTCCTTTACAGAGGTTTCTGCTTCTTCTTCTGTTGAACTACCTGTTAAAAGTTTGCTGCCCATTCATTTATACAGTCAGCAATCAGTCCTTCTCATGAAAAAGATGGGCTATGACTTTCAGAAGGCGGAAGGTTTGAGCTATGATAAAGGAATGCGACTTCCTTTACATATTCAAAGTCAAAAATCCACTGTTGGATTGGGTTCTGAGCTTCCTCGAAAGAAGAAGGCCAAAAAGAAGATTAAATCCTGCAATATGGTACTTTCTTCTTCTGAATCTGAAGAAGAAAGCTTTGCTGGTACAAGATCTGGGAAAGAGTACCATAAGGATTATGAGGGATCCTCCAAAGAAGCAGAAGACGTAGTGAAAACACTACCAGCTCAACCTTCTCCTGTTCCTGCTAAACCATTTGTGGTTAAGAAAGGGAAACCGAAAGCAGTACGCTTTGACGTACCTTTAAATCTGCTTCAAGTCAAGAGGTGGTGATGAAACCCTACAAATTTGATATTCTAGCCCAGTTAGCAAATACTCTGGCTAGACTATCTATATTTGAACTGCTTCATCTTTCTAAAGAAAGCAGGGAAACATTGAGTGAAGCTTTGCTACAAGCAGACTCATGCTTAGCTCAACTCAAGAGTCCTGATAATATACCAGTGTCGTGTCCACAATTTCATAGTGTGATGGAGGAAATTCCTAATATTACCTTCACACAAGAAGACATGCTGTTGAAGCATAACAAGCATGACAGGCCTCTGTGCTACACTGGGTATATCGGATCCACTGAAATTGACAGGATTTACATTGATCCTGGGTCTTCAATTAGCATAATTCTTCAGAGTATGCTAAGACCTTTGAGGATTCCTACTAGTGATTTGACTTACACTAGTACCACAATAGTTGGTTTCAACTCTGGCAAGAGTAAACCACTGGGGAAGATTCGTCTAAAGATTCAGATTGGTGATCTTCGAACCATGGCTACTTTCTATGTTATCAACTCCGACGTATCCTACAACATCCTTCTCGGGCGACCGTGGATACATGAACATAACATTGTGCCTTCAACTCTCCACCAATGCTTCAAGTACGTGGATTCGCAAGGAGTTGTGAAGACTGAATTTGCTGATATCAATCCCTTCAAGGGTGTTGAAGCCTATTTTTCGGACTCAATACTCTACAAACAATAGCATGTGAAGGAGATATCAGATATAGCTGAAGATCAATCACCTGTTGAAGATCAGTCGGTCAATGAAGATCCTCCAGAAGACCAACCTTTGAAGATCAAGGTCAAAGGTCGAATCCAACCCCAACCTGTCAATGATCAACCTCTGATGATCAAGGTCAAAGGAAGAACTCTAGCTTCATCTGTGGAATCAATGAGTATTCCTGTCAAGAGCCAAGTTCAACCTCTTATGATCAAAGTCAAGGGACGTACTTCTCGTACGAATGATCCAGAACCACCATTGGTCATCAACCTTGACAAGTCTACGCAGAAGACGGATGATGGTCCGTTAATGATCAATCCGAAGCGTAGTAGTCAAATTGTAAATGATGTAAATATTGATCATTATGTACTTTCCAATATCAATGAAGATTTCCTTTTTGAGTATATGGCTGTCAAATTTGTTGAAAGAATGACTTTATCTCCTGATGATCAAAGTTATCAATATAAAGACAACATAGATACTGAGAAAATTTTATACATTGACCATAAGGAAAATTCTTTTCCTCCTCATGTTGGTGTTGGACCGTATGCTCAAAGGTTCTTAACATCTTCTCCCTATCTTCTTTCTGTAGCCGCTTCATCGCAAGCTTGTGTAACTTTTAGACGTCACGAAGAATCTTATTTCGTGATTTCGTCTGATAAGAAAAACAAGCACCAAATTGTGTTTGGCCTGGCTAGAAATATCCCTGTTATTTAGACGGATGATCTTAGAGATAAAGATAAAGGAAGAATCCGAATTGATAAATATAGTCAACAATCTCTCAAGATTATCCAGAATATGGGATATGATTTGAAGACTATGCAAGGTCTCAATCAAGGCAAGGGTAGACGATTACCATTATGTTGATCCGTTTTACCAGAAAACTCGTCATGGGTTGGATATGATCCGTCCCACATATTTAATGATGATATACAAGAAGAATTCTCTTCTAGTTCTTTACAATCCTCAGAATCCGAAGAAATCCATTTCATTGAATCTGAATATGATGGAGAGGACTATTACGATGAATCTGAATGTGTATTCTCAACATGGTTCAAACTGAAGAGGAATCTGAATCATTTGAAAATGACCCTTGGGCTCAACAGATGGATACCCAATGGGAACTTCATTTTAAACAACGAACCACCTACAGAGGATGAAATTCTCCAGATTGATGTTGGAGACGGAACTACATCCAAGCCAATATTCATAATAAGAACCTTTCCGAAGATGAAAAGGAAGAGTTGATAAAATTGATTAAAGAATATATTGATATCTTTGCATGGAGTTATGAGGATATACCGGGTTTGGATCCAAAAGTTGCTACTCATAAACTCAATATTCTTCTAATGCCAAGCCTGTGAAACAACAGCAACGGCGTTTTCGACCAGATATGATGGATGCAATTGAAGCAGAAGTAAAAAAGCTGATTATATGTGGCTTTTTTTGTGAAGAATAACACCCAGACTGGGTTGCCAACATTGTTCCTGTTATGAAGAAGAACGAAAAAGTCGAGTTTGTATATTTTTGAGATCTTAATGCAGCTTGCCCAAAGGATGAATTTCCACTTCCAATTACTGATGTCATGATAGACAATACATGCGATTTTGAACGCATGTCTTTCATGGACGGATTCTCAGGATACAATTAGATCAAGATGTATCCAGAAGATGAGAAGCATACTGCTTTTCGAATACCCCTTGGGGTTTACTGCTATACGGTTATGCCATTTGGTCTCAAAAACGTCGGTGCCACGTATCAATGGGCTATGAGCAACATCTTTCAGGAACATCTACGGAAGACAGTTGAATGTTACGTAGATGACATTGCTATCAAAAGTCGATCAAAAGATGATCACATTCAAGACTTGAAGACGGTATTCGAGCTGATGCGTCAGCATCAACTGAAGATGAATCCTACTAAGTCCTTCTTAGGGGTTTCCAGTGGCAAGTTTTTGGATTAGTCATTACTTCTCAGGGTATCCATGTTGATCCTGATAAAATTAAAAATTCTTGAAATGTGTCCTCCCCGTAATTTAAAAGAATTCCGTGGCTTCCAAGGTCATATTGCTTATATCAGGAGATTTACATCCAATCTCTCAGGAAGATGCCAACCTTTCTCTCGTCTATTAAAGAAGGGTGTATCATTTGTTTGGGATGAAGCGTGTCAGAAAGCTTTCAATGACATCAAGCAATACCTTACAAATCCACCTGTTCTGGTACCACCAGTGGTAGAAGACCATTTTTGCTATATATTCGAGCCTTAGATCATTCGCTTGGTGCTCTTCTTGTACAGAAAAGTGATATGGGTCATGAACAGGCAATTTATTATCTTAGCCGAATGATGGTCGGAGCTGAACACAGTATGCTCCAGTAGAAAAGGAATGTCTGGCTTTGGTCTTTGCTATCCAAAAGACACGGCATTATGTGTCAGGACAGACTATTCACGTCATATCCAGAATAAATCCTATTCGGGTACTGATGAGAAAACCAAGCATTCTTAATTCCAGGTTAGCTACCTGGGCAATGTTGCTCACTCTTATGACATGGTCTATGTACCTCAAAATCAGTGAAGGGTCCAGCATTAGTTGATTTCTTAGTAGCTCACCCTATACCTGAGACATCAAAGCTATATGAAGATATTCCATATGAAGTTGTGGATTGCAACATGACTTTGAGGGATGATATATGGCAATTATACTTTGATGGAGCATCACGGGTTGGACCTAAAGGCAATATCGTCTTCGGAGTAGGAATCGTCTTGGTTTCTCCTAATAAAATGGTCATATACCGTGCTTATTCTCTCAATGAGCCATGCTCTAACAATGTAGCAGAATATAATGCTCTGCTGATTGGTCTCCAAGTAGCAAAACAATTGATATTGAATTCCTGGAAGCTTATGGAGATTCTCAACTGATTGTTAATCAAGTTAGAGGGACTTATGAAGTCAGAAATCCTGATCTCATCCCTTATCGTCAAGTGGTAATCGAGTTGGTCCTTTCATTCAAAGGATTCTTTATCGAATTCGTACCGCATTCTCAGAATGTGGAAGCTGATGCTCTTGCTAGCCTAGCTGCAGACTTAGTTGTTCCAATTCGAAGACAAAACACAATCACATTGTTGGACCGAGACATATTCTGTGTCAAAAATAATCTGGATATTGAACAAGTTATATTACAGAGTCAAGTTCCCAGCATAGGGATTGGAGAAGTCCATTCATTGATTATGCGGTTCATGGGATTTTACCTGAAGATCCAAAGAAGCTTCATCAATCAAGAGATCATTTTCGATTTTATTATGATTCTTTACATATGCTATACCGTCGTTCATATGATGGACTTTTGCTGCGCTCTCTCTCAGAAAGTGAAGCTAATAAACACTTCGCGAAGCTCATGATGGTGTTTGTGGTGCTCATCAACCAGGTCCGAAATTACAAGACCGCATTCGAAGAATGGGATATTATTGTCCATCCATGATAGCAGATGCTGTAGATTATGCCAGACGATGTAAAGTATGTCAGATTCATGCTGATTTTATTCATCAACCGTCTGAATTCTTGCATCTACAGTAGCTTCTTGGCCTTCGAAGCTTGGGGCATGGACATTATTGGTCGATTAATCCTCCTTCTGTCAAGGGACATCGGTTTATATTGGCTATAACCGATTACTTTTCTAAGTGGGCAGAAGCAGTTCCCCTTGTTGAAGTAAAAACATCTAATGTGATTAGCTTCATCAAACACTATTCATTTATCGCTTCGGGATTTCTCGACGGATAATTCATGATAATGGACCACAATTTGCCAGTTAGGCATTTTATCGGTTTTGTGATATGAATCGAATTCAAAATCTGGCTTCTACGCTTATAATCTAGCTGCTAATGGTTTAGCCGAAGCTTTCAACAAGACGATCATCAAACTTCTCAAAAAGTTCGTCTCTTCTAATAAACGTGATTGGAATGAGAAACTTGGAGAATGTTTATGGGCTTATCGAACAACAGTCCGAACTCCTACCGGTTTTATACCATTTTATGGTCTACGAATATGAGGCTGTCCTTCCACTGGAAATCCAGATTCCATCTCTTCGAATAGCCATTGCTAATGAGATAACTACAGAGAACAATGATCGCTTACGACTCCAAGAACTTGAAGGATTGGACGAGAAGCGTCTTCAAGCTCAACAGCATATTGAGCTATATCAAGCCCGTATATCTCGAACTTTCAAGCGTATATAGAGCAAGTCGGTGAATTAGTATTAGCTGTTCGAAGACCGATGGTGATGACTCATAAGAGCAAAGGAAAATTCCAAGCAAAATGGGAAGGCCCTTATGTTATTGAGACAGTTTTTTCCAACGGCCTATCAGTTATATAAGCCCAATGGAGATTTACTCATGATGCCGATCAATGCAAATTTCTTAAGAAGTACTATGTATAAAAAAGAATGAAAATAAAATCTTTTTTATTTTTGTTCAGAACAAAGGATTAAGGATGAGGACCACTGTCTTTTCTTATTGAATACATAGTCAGCCAATACATCGAAGACATCATTGCCTGAGTTCACAAAAAACTTAGGCAACTATCCTCAACGCCTCTTCTTCAGTAGTTTTTCCTGGCTCTAATAAGAAAGCGAGGATGTCTTGGGGTGGCTTGGGGTAGAAGAGCCTTCGCCTATTCCGGCTGAGCCTGACACAATTGGCTCAATGGGGCGCGTCTCGATGACGTCTTCAACCTTCATGGTAACTTCAGTCTTTTGCAGCACGTCCTTGGAAGACATTTCCAATAGAGTGGAAACAAAGATGAAACGTTACAAAGAGTTCTCATCTATTTATAGGAGAGAGCTATTAATGAACCGGTCTTGGAAATTGAAACAACTTTTCATTCCGAAAAGACCTATCCATTCATTACATCAGATTCATCCATTTAATTGTGGAATTGAATTGATCTTTCTTTTCCCAAGAGAAACGCTGATTCATTCATTCTTTCATAATTTTGGTATATATCCTCAATGACGTCTGTCTTCTTATTTCCCCAGTACCAATGTTTGGTTAAGCTGATTACTTGTCTCCTCAATGAGAAATATTAATCTTTTATCTTACCAGTTGGTATAAAAAGTTGGATTTGTTATTTATCATGTTCTCATAACCTCTGAATAAATATTAAGTCTGTTGTATTTTGCCTATCTATCTTGTCCATTTGACCTCTGAATAGATATTAATCTATTTTTTTTGAGTTATTACAATCTGTCACGTCCATATTACCTCTGATAGTATTGTATACTCTAAAACAGAAAACGAGATTTCATTATCTATCATGTCCATATTACCTCTGGATAGATACAAATTATTGAGTATAGAAGACTTGTCACGTTCTTATTACTTCTGACAAATACTAAAACAAACAACAGTTCGTTTCTGAGAATCACGATAAGATCAAATTATCACTGATAAGAATTTTTGACTTATCAAAATACCATGAACATCGAAAAAGTTTCAAAGGAGAATTCCCGCAGAATTGTCATTTCCATCCTCACTTTATCATCATAAGAGTCTATTACATTTCTTAGACTTTCTTACAAATCATAATGGAAATCTATTACATCTCGGATTTTTATTCTATACGACAACGATGACCTAATGGAGATCTATTACTTCTTTGGATCTTCTTCATCTTCTTCTTCATCGGATTCGTTGTTGGTGTCAATTCCTTGCTATCTGAGCCTTAATGGCAACCAGAACAGTAGGAATTAACTCTGGTCTTCTCTTTCAGACGAGAGGAGAATCCAGAGTTTGGCAGCCTGAAGACGTGTTGCTGCCAATACAATTGGCGGAGATATATGACGACCCTTCAGAATAGGTAGGAATGTATCCAGCATTGGGATACGATTCCTAGTTCTGCCGTGAAAGGAACTCTACTACCCAATTTCTCGGGTTAGAGTTGACTCCACCATCCAACTTTCCGTGTATAAAGGCTCTTCCTACCATCTGAGGAACCCTTCTATCCTACGAAGAGTTCTGAGTTGTCTGATTTGCGCGTCAAAAGCGCGTGAGCTCCCTGATGTGTGTGTCAGAAGAATGCTCCCCACAGCATCCATATCGCCAATGCCAGTTCTGAAAAGTGCTTCAGCCAAGCTTCTGCAGAAAACAGCAAAGAAATTTTTTTAACAGAAGTGCCATCAGGTGCATACTGGCCAATCAAAGACAGACATTGTACACTCTGTTCAGTTAAAGACAAATGCTTGTCTTCAATAGGTGCACCTTATCTATCAAGGATTTGCGCTTGTTTTTCAAGCGCACCTCATCTATCAAGGATTTGCGCTCGTTTTTCAGCAGGCGTGCCTTATCTATCAAAGATAGGCGCTTGTTTTCAACAAAAGCTTAAAGGAAGCCGATTGCGTACCCTGTTTAAATCAAAGAAAAGCGTGCTCTGCCCCTTTTATGAAAATCAAATACCTATTTCGGTGAAATATGACGCATAACATTGGATAAATGATGATTATACACAAAAAAGCTACTATTCCACGATGGGCTTACCATCAAGATCAGATGTTGTTGAATCAACGATTAATGACACGGTGTGTAGGGAATAATATCAGAAAGCGTCGCCATCATCAATCCTTTGTCGGAGGATGGAGTCTTGCAAAAAGTCATCTTCGAAGAAGAAGAAAAATAAAGAAATAAGAATGCATTCTTTAACTCAGCTATTTATAAAGGTTCAAAGAAGCAGATGGCGTGAGTCTATTTCGGGAAAGATCCTAATAAGAGGCACTCATAACCACAGAACAACTGCCACGTGTTGTTTTGTTTCTCTTGGGAATGAGCAAACATGGAAACAGTCAAAAGAGGTCGAGGAATGCTTCTGCATCACCGGATCCTTCGTAGGCAGTTGAGGGACCACCATTTATACGATCGAAGATCGCTGAAGTTAGTCCAAAGCACTCCATGAAGTTGCGTGCTCGCTGCGATTGATCGACCTCTGTCTCTATGTCAAGCCTTGATCCTTGAGCCTTTTCCTTGTCAGCCTTTATCTCTTTCTTCGGTGCCATGACAATATGAGGATGAGAAGTAAGAATGAAAAACTTTTCCTTATATATATATACAATCAATCAACCCTTCATATTCCCTATGGGAAACTGAACATTATCAATGCAACTCGGGGAGACGAAGAGGCGTTCGAATGTTTCGAGAGAAAATTTATTATGACAGTTGAGTATTGACCGGCGCTATTTTTGACTTTTCATATTCAAAGTATTTCAAATTTTTGAAGTCTTTTCAAATTCTGAAAACGTTGAAGGGGGTCTTGTAGGAGCGTAAAAAAATGCTCTATTTTGACTAAATCAAAGGAATTGAAGAATTTACACAAGCAACTCTTTTATGAGCTATTTTACGCCAAGGCCATTTGCATTGGACTTTACGCAAGCTACTTTACCCAAGCAGTTCAATAAGTTTTACGCTCAGGGACAGACTGTTAGGCCGCATTTAATGCAGGAGATTTGATTTGACAAAATGATTATGCTGACAACATGCAAACACAGAAGTCGAGAAGGTCGGATTGTCACCAAACCCGATACTTGTCGTATGGTGTACAGAGAAGGCTATTTTACGCTCAATAAAATACTCCTTTTTACGCACGATAGTTATGTGAGCTTTTAGGATCAAAACTATTGTGAGCGTAAAGTCTATTTGGGCTAAGTTTTACACTCAAGGCTATTTTAGCCACTTTACGCTGGAAAGTTTTATTTGGGTTGTCTTTACGCTAGTTGCCACTTTACGCTCGGAGCATATTTTGGGTCGTTTTTACGCCCGATCCTTTCTGACTACTTTGGAACGTGGTTTATCCATGTGGCTTTCATGCCACATTTATTGAGGAACGTGTGTACGTGCTCCCTATTTTTGTTGAAATAATGGGACACGTGTCAACATACGCAGAGGGTGACTTCCATCGTGGGTGACAGTTACCAGTGTAAAAACCCAATTTTGTTGTTTTTTACGCACAATGGGTCATGTCTATAAATAGACTTATTTTTCATTAAAGGCATCATGAGCAGAGAGACAAGAGAATACATAGAGATCAGAGCCCAGAGACTTTGATTTTCTAGAGCATTCTTCTTTAACTTTTCTTCCAGAACAGAGTGAAGCAAAGCAGGAAAGCATTCGACCTCGCCATCAGTGCCCAAGTGCGTCGATACCTTTCTGGTGACTTAGTTCTTCCGGCTGTTCATCTTCTAGTAGTACTCTTCATCATCATTGTATGGTCCAAGGAACAAAGTGATCGCCTTCATCAGACTTCCATAGCAATACTTCCCAGAACATTTGTACTTTCTGTACTTTTTCTTGTTTTATTTTCAAAAGCCAATTTTAGGCATTTTGTTAAGTGAAACAATTTATACTCTAGATAATGCTCTACAGTCATTAAACACAAATAACGACTGTTAATCATGTAAATCGAGTCATCCTGTACGAAGGAGTCTGTTATATAGTCCTGCCTCGGAACCAGGACGAAAAACCTATCATCTTCGGCAAAGTCGAGCGTCACCAAGACCTTCTACCGATGGAGCCAGAACCGGACACCGACAGGATGCAAATTTATCGTACAAAGATCGAGCCAAGTATCTCATCCAAAAGATGGGCTACAACCTGAAAAGCGGCCAGGGTCTAAACTATCGCAAGGCCGACGTCTTCCCTTACCACTCCCTGTTCTGAAAGGAAGCCACAAGATAATTATCACTGTACTCGAGGGGAGGGGTGGGCTACATCATTCCCCCAACAACCCCAGAAAGTTTAGAAACAGAAGACGTTGCACACTCTCACTCGTTTGAGGCTTCAACTTGAGACTCCGACACCAGCGTCGGCTCAATCTTCAGGAAGGTGTTGTCAGCCAATATGACGTCTGTGCATCCTTCAGAAGATAAAGACGACAATCAAACAATAGAGTTCTTCGAAAAAGAACCTTGGGCTCAACGCCTAGGCGCACAATGGAATCTCGTTTTGAATTACGAGAACCCCCTACCGAAGACGAAGTCGAGCAGATCGACCTTGGGGATGGATCTTCATCCAAACCTATTTTATCTGCAAAAGCTTGGTAGGAAAGGTCCAAGAATCTTTGGTCTAACTGGTCAAAGAATACATCGACATCTTCGCCTGGAGTTACGAAGATATGTCGGGGCTCGACCCACAAGTCGCAATGCACAAGCTTACTATCTTACCTGATGCTAAGCCCGTTAAGCAGCAACAACGACTTCCGTCCCAACATTATGGACGTTGTTGACAAAGAAGTAGGTAAACTCCTGGCCAACGGGTTTATTCGCGAAGAGCAACATCCGGAGTGGGTAGCCAATATCGTCCCCATCACCAAGAAGAACGGAAAGGTCCGAGTCTATATTGACTTCCGAGACCTCAACTCGGCTTGCCCGAAGCGAGTTTCCACTCCCGATCACCAACGTAATGATCGACAATACATGTGGCTTCGAGCGCATGTCCTTCATGGACGGGTACTCGAGCTACGACCAAATCAAGATGTTCCCAGACGACGAAATGCACACGTCGTTCAAGACTCCGAAGGGGGTTTACTACTATACAGTAATGCCCTTTGGCCTAAAGAATGCAGGTGCCACATACCAAAGAACTATGAGCACCATCTTCCGCCAGCACCACCAAAATAGTCGAATAATATGTTGACGATATCGCTGTCAAGAGAGTCTACGAGGTGATCACCTATAAGATCTAAAGACAGTCTTCGATCTCATACGGGCCCATCAGCTCAAGATAAATCCCGCTAAATCCTTTCTTGGGGTTTCTAGCGGCACATTCCTGGACTTTATCATCACAGCAAAAGGCATTCATGTCGACCCTGAGAAGACCAAAGCCATCCTTGACATGGACCCTCCGAAGAACCTTAGAGAATGTCAAGGCTTGCAAGGATGTCTCGCATTCATCTGAAGGTTTATCGCAAACCTTTCTGGGAAATGCCACCCTTAACAAAGCTCATGAAGAAAGGAGTCGCCTATGTCTGGACGAAAGATTGTCAAAAAGCCTTCGATGACATTAAAGCTTATCTGACGAGCCTTCAGTCTTGGTGGCACCCGTTGCAGGCAAACCATTTCTACTCTATGTCCGCGCAATGGACCATTCCCTTGGTGCTTTGTTGGCCTAGAACAATGATGCGGGCTATGACAACCCATCTATTACCTCAGCAGGACAATGATCGGGGCTGAACACGGTACAACCCTGTCGAAAAGGAGTGTCTAGCTCTGGTGTTCGCCATCCAGAAGACTCGCCATTATGTCTCAGGACAGACAAATTCACGTCATCTCTCGAATCAACCCGCTTAGAGTCCTCATGACAAAGACGAGAGCGCTAAACTCCCGATTGGCTACTTGGGCGATACTATTGACACCATATGACATGGTATTCGTTCCGAAAAGGCTGTCAAGGGCCAAGTACTGGCCGACTTCCTAGCCGCGTACCCAATTTCGGAATCGTCCAGACTCTATGAAGACATTCCAGATGAAGTGCGAGAATCAAACATTACCGAAGAGAAGCCCGTTTGGCTGATGTTCTTTAATGGTGCTTCAAGAACAGGCTCCAAAGGCCAGATCATCGTAGGAGTGGGGTAGTCCTGATCTCTCCGACAAGCTGGTCGTCCAGCATGCCTATTTCCTTTCAGAGCCGTGCTCCAAGAATATTGCAGAGTACAATACCCTCATCATGGGACTCCAGTTAGCAAAATAGCTGGTGGTAGAATACCTCGAGTCTTACGATAACTCGAAGTTTGTCGTCAATCAAGTTCGAGGAAAATACGAGGTCCGCCATGAAGACATGATCTCTTATCAAAAATTAGCATTGGACATCATCTCAACCTTCGCTGAATTCTTCATAGAACATGTGTTTCGGCTACAAAACTTAGAAACCGACGCTCTGGCTGGCCTCGCTGCCTCATTAGCATCACCGGTCGGCATGCAACACTTCATTACAGTGGTGGGCCAGGATTTTGCGAGCCCTAAAAATAATCTGCTGTCTCTGACATTGATGCTGGCGAGAATTCAATACACAGAGGCAGTAGGTTTAAACTTTTTTCCTTTGTGAGGACTAGTCCAGTCTCGAGTACTCAATCCGGTATTGAATCCATTATTTGAAATAGAGATTACAACACAGTTTTGCTCCGAAGAGCGTGCTAACCTCAATACCGTCGTGTTTTTATCCGAGGCCCACGATCAAACTTCACCAATCACTTTTCTGAGGAAAAAGCATTTATACGCCATGCTTGTACAACTCGAAAACTCCTAATCGGAAACCACCGACACTTAGAAGAGTAGAGTTGACTTAGAGATCTGAAGATTGAAGCTTTGAAAACTGAATAAAACGTTTTTAAGAATAGATAGAGAAGACAAGAAGGATTGAGTGAATAGAAATGATAAAATCTTCTCTATTTATAGGAGTTTTTGAGACGGAGTTCTGGCAGAACTCGGTAGGGATAACGTTCATAATTTTGAATGTTGCAGATCCAAAGGAATAGGAATTTGCTGCTGACCAGAGAAATCAAGTTGACCAAGTTCGGTCCGAGTTCGGACAGAACTCTGGCCGAGTTCGGTCCCTTTGGTTCTGGTTCAACCTAAGTTGGTTTTGATTCAATTGGGTTTGGTTCGGTTCAAGGAATGAATCAAGAGGTTTTAGATAGACTTCTAATTGCCAGTGATCCTGACTCACAAATAATCTAGACTCAATAAATAGAAAAATACCGAATAAATGTGAAAAATTCAATGATGATGAACTCTGAATTCTTCGTTTCTTTTCATATCAAAATTGAAATTAAAGTCAATTATCGAAATCAGTTTGACTATGGCTAAATGTGCCAACAATCTCCTCCATTTTGATAATGCGACAAAACTACGATTGATATTTAAAGAAAAGGTTTAGCTTGAATTGGAAGTAGACTTGATGAGTACTGAGGGTGCGGTAGCAGCTTTGGCTCGTCAAATTATGGTACAGTATAATGCTCCCCCGTAATGTACGGTCAAGTCTTGTTACTTTTCCGTAATAAAATATTTATGCTGAATCTGTATCTGTAGAGTCTAAACCAAATTTTCTTCTAAACCAAATTAGTAACAATAAACAAAATCACAGAATCATATCTTTTTCAAATTATCAATCTTATTACTCTCTCGTTTTATGAAAGTAGCAAAATGTTATGATAAAGAACCAACATAGTGATAAAATCGAAGACATGCATGTAATAAAGGAAGTACTAGCATAAACTGCAAACTGATAAACAAAGTGTTGCATACATAAGTCAGTAGTAAACTAAAAATAACATAACTGATAATGCTGGAAAAAAGCATTTATCACTAATATAAACAAACATAACTACTGAACTATCACGAGGAAGGAGATCCTCAACTATCATCCTCATCATCATCAGCTGCAGCACCAGCAGCACTGGAAGGACTGGTCTCAGCAGATCGGTTGGGGTCATAGCGAGCAGTCGTAGGGTCAAAGTAATGCTGGGCCTCGCGATCATCAAGGCGATAGCCAAGTCTGGTAGAATTACGAACCACAGGGATAGGGCCACTAGGGTTGTGAGCAAGGCTATATGACATCCTAAACCGAGTTGGAGATGGCCTGAAGCTGGAGAGCAGTGCGAAAATCCATAGCATGGAACTGATCCAACGTGATAGTATGATGGGTCTCAAGTGTAACACCAGCAGGAGGATGAGTAGGCTGGGAGTCAGTAGACGTAGGGGCAACTGCAGGGGGTGGAACCTAAGCAGGCTGAGCAGGGCGATGATGCTCATGAAGAAAAGTAGGAGCACCATCCTCGGCACAGTCCTCAAGACTAACATCAAAATACTGAAAGATGTAAGGGAGGTGTAACGTTCCAGTCCCAAAATATGTAGGACCAGGTATACGAATACATGCCAGCAGCACTTCACCAATGGGCCAAGCTATACAACAAGCCCATTAGCGAAATACTTAAGCTGTAAATCATGATAACACCAAGAAATATAACACAGTCCACAGGTATACACATCTAATCACATCCACAGAGTCCACAAAGAGATCAAGAATAAATAAGAAAATGTCTCAAATATCCATCAATAAAAGTAATGAAGTCTGTGCGGATAAATCATCCCAAAATCATTAAAATAGAAAGAAAGTACAAATCAACTACAAGTCTGATGAAAAGAAAATGAAATAATGTAGCAAGACTAAAAATGATTATAACATGATCATGAAAAATCCTCTGGCACTATCTCGTCCTCTTGTGCCGGTACGCCTCCGGTCTCAGCTCCTGAACCGTAAACCTCTGGGTAGTCTTCACCTTCGTCTAAGCCTAGGAAATAGCCAAGTCCTCAGAGGAATAGCAAGGCTCACTAGCACCTCAGTAGGGTATTGTCCCCAGAACCTGTGTCGTGGCACCAAGGACAATCAATTCTCGACAGTGATAATCCTTCACTCTGTTACAGAGATAAATGTCACTAAACAATGGGCCACACGATAATAGGTCTGATATTGTAGTCAAGTTCTCCCCAATCCCATGTCCAGAATCTAGAAATGTCAAGTCTATACATTCATCTCGAAAGTAAAAGCAATACTAATAAAGAAATTTGGAATGCTAACACGAGGTCAATACCACGAATAGTCATGTAAACCTCGTATCATGAATGTGTCGGTGTCCTGTGGTCAATCGTGTCAATGGACACTACAGTATGTACGTAATGCCTAATGTCAATACTCGATGTCACTATCATGACATCGGTACCCATCTATAAATGGACACTAAGTATCAACGTCCTACGTCATGCAATGCTAATAAAAAAAGATAGAAAAGAAAGATCTGTAACGATGGCAAGGCACGCTTGCTTGTAACTGCTGTCTGCGGGTAGGCCTGTCCAACTCCGGTGTCCTTGTCGATCCTCCCAAGCTCACCTATAATAATACACTATATTTAATATTCTATATCAACATACCATATATAAATTATATAAGTATTTATGACTCCTAGTTGTCATAACTTTGCCACGACACTACATCTATTATATAAGTACATATAAGTACCAAATCCTCTCGTAAATACTTTACAATTATAACAAAATAATATATTTAAATTCTGAAATTTATCTATAAATATTTATATATTGCTATAATGCTATTTTTAATAGGAAACCCTTTCACAAGAGGTCTTATGTCAATGCCACATATGACTTCCTTAAATCGACCCATTAATTTAGTTTTGAAACAATAATAAAATAAAAAAATTCTGTAAAAATTGCAGAAATTAGTTAAAATGGTATTTATAATGTTAAACCTTTCACAAAATAAGTTTAATATGGATTCATGAAGGTTTGACACTTTTGGACACAAGGAAAACAGAATTTTTCGGAGTTCGGTGACATGACAAATGTCATGAATTTTTAAAAATAGCAAACGGATGATAAACCTAACTTTCAGATATGCGTCGGAAAGGTATCGATGTCTAGATTCTGAATAAAAATACTAGAAGGTTAGAAACTGAGATAGACAAAAAGTGGCCTTCAACAGAATTCATCAGTTCTGGATACCCTATCGTAGAATCAACACCACGGACAAACCGCTTGGAACTAGGGGATCCGGCGATCAGAGGTTGGACTAAACACACAAAGGTAACTCTCAGATATGGTTTAAGGAGAAAAAGTGGGTGAAACATCATCTACAATTAGACTAACCTGCTGTGACGTTTCAGACTTCGATTCGACGAAGTTTCGGCCCAAGTAGTACGTCGTGCACCTCTCTAATGGCCGCAAGGTTGCTCCTATAGTTGCTAGGGTGGAATAGGATGTTGAGAGGGACATCCAAGTGGGGGTGGTTGGCGCAAAAAATTGAAGAAAAATTATATTTTGTGAAGAAAGTGGGATCGGCTAGGGTTTCGGGTTTGGAGTGGTGGCCGCTAGGTTTGGGTGGGATTTGTGGAGTAGTGGGTGGTTATGAGAGAGGAGGATGGTTAGGGTTTGATAGGTATATATATATTTAGTGCATGGGCTTTGGTTTGATCTAGTTTGGATCGGATTTGGTTCTCCAAATCATACTATTATTAATAGGTTTCCTATTTTGGTTAGATGTTTGACCAAGCCAAATATATAAGGGAATATTGCATGTGGCTGCAATTTAATACTTAAAATTCCCTTAAATATATGTATACTTGGTTTTGGTACTCCTAGTTAGGCTCTAACTAGTAGGGTTGACTAGGTTAGGGTCCGAGTAGCATTACTAGTCAAATTGGACCCAAAAGTCAATTTAATAAGTCTCATGTACCATTTGCAAATAAGTAGCACATGAGAACTCGATTGGATGGTACACCCTATGCATGTGCATTGTGGACTTAAAATGGATCAAAATTATATATTGGGT
This sequence comes from Iris pallida, assembly GCA_029216955.1. Classification (NCBI taxonomy): domain Eukaryota; kingdom Viridiplantae; phylum Streptophyta; class Magnoliopsida; order Asparagales; family Iridaceae; genus Iris; species Iris pallida. The sequence goes on along the minus strand of JANAVB010031018.1, from coordinate 10,092,737 downwards.
CATACGGTTTCGATCTATGTCAAGTCCAAAAATTAAATTAGAAGTTGGCTTAAAATTACGTCAATGACTCAAATTGGCCTAAGTTAGCCCGAAATTGCACAAAGTCAAAGGAATGTTGAAAAAAAAATTGGATGGGACATGATATATCAAACTGAAGGTGGAAGAGTCTAGAATTTACATATGGAACTGGATTTGAGAAAACTATATTTGTTGTGCTTCAAAAATCAAAGCTACAGTAAACTACTAACATAGTCATCATTAACTTTAAAATATCCATATAAATAATAAAAATAAATAAAAAATAAAATCCAAAAATCAGGGGGCTTACAGGAGGTACATCGCGTATAGAAGACGTCGCAAAGAGGTCTTGCGACAGCGTTCCATAGCAGTGATAATAGTCTTGGATAGACCGAAAGGGACATGGAAGTGAAGATGATAAATATCTGAGAGCTCTAGGTAAGAAATCTCATCAGTGGCAGTGTTCTTTGGAAGGATTGTGGAGAACACCATGCGATGGAGATCATAGAAATAATTGTTCAAATGCCTAGGGCGAAGAGTGCCTTTCGGTCGAGGATTAGGTTCACACAGCGAATCACGGAATGAATTAAAATAGTCCCTTCAAAAAACTGGACAGAAGTGATATCTACGAGTGCTTCCCCGTTGTTGGGTATATGAAGATTGATCGCTAAATCATCAGCATCAAACTCGATATCAATTCTACCAACTTTTGATTTTATCGTGCCGTTCATGACCAAGAAATTACTGTAAAACATGCGAATGGCATTGGTGTAAACGGAAACGTAGATTGAACTAACTCTAGTAAATGATGATACTCAAAAACGCTAGAGCAATCAGAAAATAAAGTGAAGTTAATTGGAGCACCCGGACAAAATTTACTTTTATGGAAATCCATGAACCAAGAGTCCGAAGCATCTTGGGTCACAAAAATATATTCATCAAAGAAATATTCGTCGGGTTTCGAAGGAGTGTAAAGTAAAAACGAGGCCGCCTCATGAGGAGACGAGGACGAACCTTCATCAACTTTCTTTTTCTTTTTCGAAGAAATAAGAATTTTGGGAGCCATAGGAAATTGAAAAGGAGGTAAAAGAGAGATATATACCGAAATTGATGGTAGACAGTGGAAGAGAACCTCGAGAGAACTCCGGATCCAAAGTTTGAGGGCTTGAAAAGCTTAGAGGAGGAAGAACAAGGAGGTTAGGGTTAGGGTTTTTCGGTGTGGTAATGATGCTGTGATGGAGAAGATGATAGTAGAAGAGGTTTTAAATAAAAAGAGCTCGGCCTATCTAGCTTATGTTTTGAATTTCCCTGACCGAGTTCGGTGCGAGTTCGGTCACTTGGGATTCAGTACAGTAGTTGGAAAGTGTGTAATAGTTTTTAACATAAATACAAATTTAATTAAAAATATCTATGTTGAATTAAATAATTAAATATTTATTAATTAATAACACATAAATTGCTATGAATATTTTGGGTTAGCTGTAGGGGCCGTATCCCAGCTAGTGGTAGTCCGAAGACTAGTACACCGTGTCGCTTCAGGTTATTTACACCTGTGTGACAGAAGGGCCCTTTTGGCTTATAACCAAAATGATTTTAGATAATTCATGTTTATTAAAAAATAATATTGAATTATATTACCTCAACATCCAGAATTTCTAATTCCCTTAGTATAAAGTTAAAATGATCTTCAGCCAAAGGCTTAGTGATGATGTTAGCTAGTTGATGTTCAGTATCAACAAACTCTAAACTAATATCACCTTGCAAAACATGTTCTCTTAGAAAATGATGTCTAACTTCTATGTGTTTAGTGCGTAAATGACAAATAGGATTCTTAGTGAGATTAATAGAGCTAATGTTATCACAGTAATAGGAATATGATGAAAGAATAATTGAAAGTCCTCCAAAGTTTGTTTCATCCACAAAATTTGTGCACAACAATGTCCTACAGCTATATACTCAGCTTCAGTAGTTGATAATGCAACAGAATTTTGTTTCGTAGAAAACCAGGAGACTAATGACTTTTATAGAAAGTGACATGTTCTGCTGGTACTTTTACGATCGACCTTGCATCCAGCAAAATCTGCATCCGAGTAACCTATCAGGTCAAACGAATCAGTTTTGGCATACCAAAGAACGGTTGTCAAAGTTCCATTAAGGTATCGTAGGATACGCATAACAGCGCTTACATGTGATTCTTTAGAAAAAGCCTGATATCGAGCACATAAGCATATAGAAAATATGATGTCAGGATGACTAGCAGTTAACTACAGTAAACTACCAATCATACTTCTGTACTTACGTATGTCGAATGGTGCTCCACTTTCATCTGTATCAAGCTTTGTAGACGTCGCTATTAGAGTGCCAATAGGTTTGACATTATCCATATTTAATTTCTTTGGCAAGTCTTTTGTATATTTGGCTTGATTAATGAATATTCCTTGTGATAATTTACAGTCCTAGGAAGAATGTTAATTCTCCCATCATGCTCATTTTGAATTCACTCTGCATACACTTGGCAAACTCGTTACATAGCATTTCATTAGTTGATCTAAAGATTATGTCATCAATATATATCTGCACTTGTAAAATATTTGTCTAAAGATTTTATAAATAAAGTTGAATCAACCTTCCCTTTTGAAAAACCATGTTCAAGTAGGAAAGAACTAAGGCGCTCATACCAAGCACGAGTGCTTGTTTGAGACCGTAGAGAGCCTTTTGAAGCTTGAATACGTGATCAGGATATTTGACATCTTCAAAGCCGGGAGGTTGTTTTACAAAAACTTATTCTTTTATAAAACCATTTAAAAAAGCACATTTAACATCCATTTGAAAAAGTTTTGTAACGCCCCAGAACCAGAATACTGGAGAGCGGGGGCATACATAGCCAGCTACGTATATTGAAGTGCAACCCACCTCGCTATACGGTCATGTCTATCTAGATATATGAGGGTTAACTACAAGTCATCAGTCTCTTATGGTCATGAACAAGCCTATTGTCAAGTCTCAAGCAAGTAATAATAATACAAGATGTCAGAGCACCAAATATACAATAGTAACGCGTCCCATACATTACATATTTGGATGATCATGAAGCTAGTCATACAAAATATGAAGACTAGCAAGAGTTTCAGTTATACATGATCAACCCTAGGATTTGCCAATCATGTTATAGCCCATAGGCAGACAGTAAATAAAGGTGCAATACGAGCTAACACGTACTCGCCGGCTAAACGCCTCAAAAGAATATTTGTATAATAAAGTGGAAGAACAAAAGAAACCCACTCATTGCCTTGGTTACGCCTGGTGGTCACCATCTGGCTGGAAGATAGGGAGATCCTCTGGAGCTGCTCCGGTATCTGGCCACGCAAAACCAGCTGGGTCAGACCCCAGAAAGAGCAAGTGCCACAAAGGAGGCTTAACTTAAGAACTAAAGCCAACAGTTAGCACAAAACATAAAAAGTAATAAAACTGGAGATGTGGAAAATTATGATGATATACGATAAGATAACCATGGAACTATTCAGATAACCAAGTTACAACCCTTAAACCAAACACGGACCGGGGTTGTAACCCTTTATCTGAACGGAACTTGGTTTCTCACCACTTGTTGATAAAATAAAGCACAAGTAGTCAGTTCATGTTACAATCTTGTACAGAATCAGGACAAGACTAGACTGGGCTAAACTCCATCCAATCAATCATTGCCAAGCAATGAGTACGGCTTGATACTTTAACTAACTAGGGTTATCACATGCCTAGTTACTAGCAAGATGCAATGAGATTACTCCAACAGCCACAAGCCCTGTAGACCATCCAGATTATCCAGGTCGAATATACGTTCAAGAAGGGTGCAACACATGACAGTGTGCTGGAATTGTGCCTAACACGGCACAGGCTACAAATCCACTAACGCGCCCAGATAACGGGATTGCCTGTAGCTGGAAAATCTCTTCATGACTACTGGATTATTCTAGTTATTAGCCTTAGACAATTTCAGTAGATAACCCTGACCGTGGTACTCAGGGATCCGTGTCCTAGATATGATATAAGACAATACTGGTTCATTTGAACAAACACAATCGCCCACGGTGTCCAGGCCATTCATTCTTGTTATGTCAGGCTAGCTGTCGTAACAGCACATCAAGGTATATCATGTCAGGTTTGCTTATCAAGAGTGCACCACGACGGACCACTATCATGTCATGTTACTTGTCAAGAGTGCACCACGACGGGTCACTATCGTGTTCATGGATCATGTGCAGAATTTACATGGTACACGCATTTTATCAAGGGACCCAAGTTATACAGAGGGTCATGAGACATAAGCATAAAGGTAACATCCCAATATAAGAATAATAATAATAATAATAATAAGAGGACAAGGGCTATGGAAAGAGCCATGCGGCTCGAGGAAAGAGCACATGCGGCTGAGAGGGAACGGGTCATGCGGCTCGGCCTATGCGACAATAGGGTATCAGACGCATGCGGCTCGGGAAGGCAGACTCATGCGGCTAAGTCAAGCCATGCGACTATGGGATCTCATGCGGCAGGAGAGAACAGGTTCATGCGACTGGAAGGGGACGGGCATATGCGGCCAGGGAAAGGAGCACATTCGGCTCGAGGAGAACAGGCTCATGCGGCTGAAAGAAAACGAGCATATGCGGCAAGCACTGCCAAGAGCTATGCGGCTCGAGAAGAACAGGGTCATGCGGCTAGGTCAAGCTGAGCCATGCGGCTCGGGGACAGTATCATACGGCTCATGGGAAAGATCTCATACGGCTCGGAAGGGGACAAGGGCATACGGCTCGGGAGAGCGGGCTCATGCGGCTAAAGAAAAGGGCGCATGCGGTTAACGACAGCAGACTTATGCGGCAGGGGGCTCATACGGTTGGAGCTAACTTGAGTCATACAGGTGAAGGCCATACAGCAAGGGCCAAAGATAGCTATGCAGCTGAAGCTGCCAGAGCCATGCGGCCAAAGGAAACTGCCGTATGAAAAGCCATGCGGTCAAGCACTGTTCTTCTTTTCCGTTTGTCCGAGAAGAAGAACCATGAAAACCATAGCTTCCAAGCTCCATGAATCCTTCATCTAAGGTCAGAATCTAGACTTCCATAGGTCAAAATAGGGCAGAAAGAAATTCTCTACAACATGGAACCATCAAAACTTGAAAATAACAGGGTTAGATAGACCAAAACCCGAGAAATTCGAAAATACAACAAGCTTAGATCTACAAGAAATGAACCATAAAAATTGAAAATGCTAAGTATTAAAGTGTCTTAGAATCTCGTGAGGAAGATAATGGAACAACAAAAACTGAGTTCCTCCATGAAGCAAGTTGTACTTTCCTAAGCCTCTCTGTAGGTAGAGAGAGTAATAGAGGAAGAAGAAATAATAAAGAAGAAGTAAATGAGGAGAGAGAAGGGGTTTGTGGCTAATAAAGGAAGAGAGTGGTGGTAGGTGGGGTTGGCACACATGCAAACCGAACCAAGCAATGAAATGTCAAAATAAACCATGCAATGAGACATGAAATACGAGTCAAATACGTACACGTATACCAAAATACATAATACGAACCACGGGCGCTACAAGTTTAAAACCACTAAAACTTGCAAAAGCACAAAGCATTCGAATGGACTCTAATCTAGCAACTGGAGCATATGTCTCATCATAGTCAATGTCATCTTCATGATTATAGCCTTGAGCTACTAGACGTGCTTTATTTCGTGTGACTGAGCCATTCTCATTTAACTTATTTTGGATCACCCACTTAGTACCAATGATCAGGTGATCAATTGGTCTGGGAACAAGTTTCCAAATTTGATTCTGTTCAAATTGTTTAAGTTCCTATTGCATATCAGAAATCCAAAATTCATCAGAAAATGCTTCTAAAATATTTTTAGGTTTAATTTTGGAAATAAATGCAACATTTGTTATTACCATTTGTCTTGAGCTGGAACGAGTACTTACGCCTCTTGATATATCACCAATTACCAGTTCTTCGGGATGGTCTGTTGAAAATCTCATTCGTTTCGGCAGACTTTCCAGATAGGACGTGGATGGCGTATCTTCTGATATTCCATTGGTGGAAGTTTCTTCATTGTCACTATTGTCTTGTCATTTGACGTTTAGCTTATCGAATGTGACATTGATTGATTCTTCAACAACAAGTGATTTCTTATTGAATACTCTGTATCTTTTGCTTTTCACCACATAACCCAAGAATATTCTTTCATCACCTTTTTCATCAAAATTTTCTAAGTTGTCTTTTGTATTTAGAATAAAACATCTGCAACCAAAGACCTTGAAATAGCTGATATTAGGAGTTCTATTAAACCATAATTCATATGGAGTCTTTTTAGATATAGGTCTAATAAGAACTCTATTCAATACATGGCATGCTATATAAACAACTTCTGCCCAAAAGTATTTAGGAAGATTATACTGGTTAAGCATAACTCTGGACATATCGCTAAGAATTATATTCTTCCTTTCTACAACTCCATTCTGTTGAGAAGTTTTGAGACAAAAGAACTCATGTGATAATCCATTTGAATTACAATAAGATTTAAACTCATGGTTATTGAATTCTCCTCCCTGATCACTTCGAACACGAGTAATCGCCAATACTCATTTTGTACCTTTTTACAGAAAGATACAAAACTCAGAAAAGGCCTCATTCTTATTTACAAGAAAATAAACCCAAGTATATCGTGAATAGTCATCAACTATCACGTAAGCATAAAGCTTTTCGCCAAGACTGGCCATTCTACTTGGTCCAAACAAGTCCAGATAAATCAATTGCAGGGGTCTAGAGGTACTTACAACGTTTCTTGACTTGAAAGATGATCTAAATACCTTATTCTTCTCACAATCAGCACATACCATATATTTCTTGTAAATTATTTTGGGTAAGCCTCTTACCAGTTTCTTGGTGGACAATCTTACAATAGTGTCCATGTTTGTATATCCAAGACGCTTATGCCATATCCGGCTTTCCCCTTGCGTTGTAAATAGACACTTTCCTGCACTGTTAGTCTTTTCTAACAGATATAAAACATATGTATTGTCCTCTCTTATTCCTTCAAAGGAAATTATTCCAAAAGTTTTATCATAAACAAAATATTTATTTTTAACAAAATTTATTCCATAACCGTGATCAGTTAACTGGCTGATACTTAGCAGGTTATGTTTCAATTATGTTACTAAGTATACATTTTTAATAATGGGTGAGGGAGAGATACTTATGTCGCCAATTCCATTGATATGTCCTTTAAGGTTGTTTCCAAAGGAGACATAGCCTTCTTTCTTCATCGATAAAGTTGCGAACAATTTGTCATAACCTATCATGTGTCTGGAGCAACCACTATCGAGTATCCACTTACTTTTAGTGGAAGGAGGAAGGTCCACCTACAACACAAGTTGAAGATGTAACCTTTGGTACCCACTTTCTTGAGGTCCTGATGTGTTAGCTTTTGGAATCAATATATATACACATTCATATCTACTAGCTTTCTAATCTTACACTGAGGTGACACATGTCCTTTTAATCCACAATAATGACATATAGAAGAAGTGTTAGTGCTAGGTTTTGTTCAAAAATCATGCATATGAGTTTTTGAAATAGTGTGTGCATTCTTGTTGTGTGGAAACATATACATATAAGCATGATTTCAAACATTTCTAGAAGTGTTGTTAGTGTGGTGTTTGTGTTTAGCCTTCTAACTTGTATTTACCTGAGCATTTGGTTTAGCAACTTGTTTGCCCAGTTTAATCTCTAACTTTTTAGAGTTGTCATTGGCTTCATCTAATTCGGTCGTTAGTGCATCTACTCTTAGAATAGCAATGTTATACTTCTTTTTCTCTAATTCATAGAGATTGTTAAGTTTTACATTTTCTTGATTTGCTTTCTCAAGCTTTTTAAGAGAATCATGTAAACTTAGCTTTAAAGAAGTAATCTCATTGGTGTCACTAGAAGAATCTTTAATATCTTCTAACATTCTAGATTGCTTGGAAAATTCAGACTGTACAAATTTTATCTCTTTTTTAGCACTTTTGTACATATCTATCATTTTCTTCTGATCGCCAATAGATCAAAAAAAGTATCACACAATTCATCAAAAGTAAATTCTTCATAGAGAGAGTTTGTTATTACCTTAGCATCTGTAGCCATGAAGCATAGGTTTGCTGAGTTCCGAGAGTTGTCTTCATCTTCAGAATCACTAGCTTCACTTTCAGACCAGATACTGGTCTTTGCATAGTTTTTGGTTGTTAATCTTCTCTTGCTTGTCTAATCATGTCTGCTTGTTTGATCTTTTCTGCTTCCTCTCCTTATAACAGGGCAATCATTCTTTATAAGGCTTGTTCTTTACAGCTGAAACAGATCGGTTCTTCGTCATCTTTGAAGTCCTTCTTGTTTGACTTCTCATATCTGAGGAATCGCCTGAAGTTTCTTGTAATCAGGGCCATCTGCTCGTTGTCTGAGCTGTCTGTCTCACTCTCATCGTCAGAGATTGTCTTGTGATTTGCCTTGAATGCTATTGTCTTCTCTTTTGGATTTTTTTCATCGAAGTCCTGAAGATCCAACTCATGTATCATGAGTTTTCCTGCAAGGATTTCAAGGCTCATTGTTGTGAGATCATTTCCTTCAATAATGGTCGTTGTTTTTGGATTCCAGTTCTTTGGTAGTCCACGAAGAATTTTTTGGATCTTTTTATGATTACTGTATTGTTTGCTAAGGGAAGATAGAGGATTAACAATATCTAAAAATCGAGTAAACATCGCTGTAATAGTCTCATTAGGCTTCATTTTGAATGCCTCATACTCTTGTGTAAGTCGTGAGATTTTGGATTCCTTCACTTGTGAAGTACCTTCATGAGTAACCTCAAGAAGTTTTCAAACCTCGTTGGACGTGGCACATGTAGAGACTCTATTGAATTCAGTTATATCAATAGCACAAAATAAAGCATTGATGGCTTTTGCATCAAGACTAGCTTGTTTCTTTTCATTGTCGGTTTATTGATCGAATGGTTTCTCAACTAAAACACCTACTACCCTAATAGGTAGAGGTTTATTATAACCATTGATAACTGTAAACCCCCATATTTTATTCCTAATTATTTTAATATTTTTATTATTTATTCTTTTGTTATATATTTTTTTGTATTAAGTCATTGGTTGTTAGTAAATAAGGTATAGGTATGTATGCTTGTACCTTATCTTATCAAATGTAGTCTACATTATACTAAAAAAAATAAAGGAGAGTACTGTAGCCGCAGCTACAATGTACATCTAAGGGGCCGACCCCTTCTCTGATTTGAATGAGAATTCAAATCAAAATCAAATCCTTTGCAAATCTTTCAAATATCTAGATGACCCAATCCTACTCCTATTCTCGCTAGTCTAACCCTCGGATTGCCTGTACAGAGCCGATTTCTAATAGGAAAAACAAACAAACATCATAAATATAAGATCGACACATGGGTTCTCCGAATTTTCTCTAAAAATCTAAAGCCATACCCGACCTTACGATCACCCAGGCTACCCCCTCACCCAGGCGACTCTCCTCGGCCCCTGCGCACCGCCACAGCGGCACCGGAGCATCGCCCAACTGCTGAGTCAAACCCGAGCAGAGCAGACCCTGCTCAGAACTAGACCCCCAGGTAACCTCCTTCTTCCTAATATTTCTTCCAATATACTTGATCGTTTTTACTTCTGCAAATTGCTATAGGTAGCCTATATAACCCTCATTGAACCCTTCAAAGGTATTCAATTTTTATCCATTGAGTTGGACATAAAATCGACACGAAGTTGAGTAAATTATGCCCCAAAAATAATGTATAAAAACAGTTAAAAACTTAACTTGGAAGCCGAGTTTTGATCTGTACATTAGGGTTTTGGATAAACTAGTTGAAGTCAGCCATAAACAACATAACCGAGATTACGATGCACCTATTCAATCAGCATTTCAATTATTGTACAGAAAGTTATGTGTGGTTAAACTTGAAAGAAAAACTGTATTTAAAAACGGTGATTTTTATAAAAAAATCATCCGATACGACGTACGCCCCGATAAACCGGGCAACATGGTCGTGCACTATACGTATCAAAAGACGCGTATGGATGTTGCCGACGTATGGAAACTGACAGAACTCGATTTCGTTGTGCATGCACGACGAAATCAGTACGTATCCGTCGAGATACACCCGTATCGGCCTTTTGTAAACTTGACCATAACTTCGTGTACGTTCGTCATATCGAGACGAAACTTGCGCCAGCAGGACCGAATCAAAATTCTGGTCATGTACGCCAAGTTTGGTCCGATTCTAAGAAGATCGATCGGAACGCCAATTTGGCGAACCCGCAACTCGACCCAACGGTCAATTTTGTGCACGACTCATCGAAATCCAAAATTGGATATACCGTTGGGTTTGACTCCTCAAACCAGATCCGTAGACAAGTAGTTTGACGACTTTAGAGATCGTAGACATTGGCACGCATTTCGGTACAAAATGGGTCCAACGGCGGACATCGTTTTGACCCAAAATTATAAATTTTACTCCAGTTCCAGAATTAGAATTTTGGACAGGCATTTCCTAGATATATCTTTTACACCAAAAATATTCTTGATGTTTATTTCAGCATCCGAAGCCGTTTGTGGACATTGAGGTTTATTGCTGTCGTGACTGATTGCTTGGAGTTGTTATTTTCGCATTGCCAGGCAAGATACCTTGCCACCTTACTCTATGATTTACTTATTCTTTTTTTCAGTTATTTATGTTCAGCATTACTTATTTATTGTTAGTATTATATCACTGTGCGTCCAAGTCACACTTGGGTGCAAATGACTATATCGGTCGTTTTATTTGTTTTGTTTTACTCTCTTGCATTGACTTAGCCTAGTGACCACCCACTGATGATGAGGTATTGGTATATCTCATACGGCCTTAACACATGCTTTATCACGTGTTGTGAGTCACATGTAGGACACATACTCGTGTAGTCGGCTGGCCACCGATACGTCTAAAGCGTGCGACGGATAGGAGTAACTACCAATAGAATTTCATGCTAGTAGACTTGGCGGTTACTAGAGGTTCATATTAGTCATGGAGATGACGATACTAGGCATTAGGTGGGGAGAACAATACCTGATGTATGGGCTTCTATTACACTTTCCCTTGTAACCCGGAAGCTCCGCTGGAGATACGGGTATGATTATCCACTCAAGTTGTCTACTGACGTTCTTGAACGTTATGTGCTTGGTCACTGGTGCCCGAGAGGGGACTATACCGGATCCTATTATTAGCCAGGGCTCATGCGTCGAAGGATTGTATCTCAACTGCATATTCACAGTAGAATGGTTAGGAACCCTTTGCATGCATTTTCCTTTTACTCTCTACTATATATCACAGTTTATATGGAATGGTATTTTCTTGTATCTTGTTACGTCTCGCTGAGGACCTGGTTATCTCTCCAGGATTAGATGAGTTTTCGTAGAAGTACGGAGTGGCACTGTATCCATCCTACATTGATGACGAGGCATCTCATGTTGGTTTCTAGTCTATTCATTTATTGAGACATTAGTGGATATTTTTACATCTCCTTTTCTTTCTATTTTGCGGAGGTTGGACTCCGATCTTGTGAGACTATTTTTTATAGCTGTTTGGAGTGGATATGTCCATCCGGCTATATTTTGGTGTACTCATTTATTATCTGGACTCTATTATCTTCTGTGTTGAGCTGTGTTGAGATTAGATTATATTATTCTGACTTATGATTATTTTATATATACAACTTATGTACGTTTATGAAGATTCCATATGTTGGAGTATTCTTCGTATAGGTGCAGCTGGCATATTCATGTACTCGGTCCTATGTATTTTGGGACTGGGGCGTTACAATAACAGTCGACCATAAATCAAAATCAAGTGACTTGAGAAAAAAGCTCATCCGTGTTCCAATACGTGTAATTTTTGTCATCAAATAAGGGTAGCCTATTTGTTGACTGACCTTCACCGTTGCTTGAAAATAGGGATGTCATATCTCAAGGAGTGTTAATTCCGACAAGAGATAACCTGCTGTGATACGAATTATAGGAACAATGTCACCACTAGAGGGGGTGAACAGATTGCAGAAGAAATATTTATTAATAAAAAATTAACTCTAGCAGGTGAAGCAATATATTAAATTTAAATACATGTAAAGCAGTAAAGGTTGAGGCAAGAATTCAATACGCAGAGACAACAGGTTTATACTGATTTTCCTCTGTGAGGACTAGTCCAGTCTCGAGTTTTGCTCCGAAGAACACGCCAACTTCAACACCGTCGTGTTTTTACCCGAATCCCACGATAAAACTTCACCAATCACTTTTTTAAGGAAAAAGTTTTTATACGCCAAGCTTGTACAACTCGAAAACTCCTAATCAAAAACCACCGGCACTTAGAAGAGTAGAGTTAACTTAGAGATATGAAGATTGAAGCTTTGAAAACTGAATAGAAAGATTTTAAGAATAGATAGAGAAGATGAAGAAGGAATGAGTGAATAGAAATGACAAAATCTTCTCTATTTATAGAAATTTTTGAGACAGAGTTCGGAAAGAACTTGGTAGGAGTAACGTTCATAATTTTGAACGTTGCTGATCCAAAGGAATAGGAATTTGTTGTTGACCAAGAGAAATCAAGTTGACCGAGTTCGCTCCGAGTTCGGGCAGAACTCTGGTCGAGTTCTGTCCCTTTGGTTCTAGTTCAACCTAAGTTGGTTTTGGTTCAATTGGGTTTGGTTTGGTTCAAAGAATGAATCAAGATAGGTTTTAGATAGACTTCTAATTGCCAGTGATCCCGACTCACAAATAATCTAGACTCAATAAATAAAAAAATACAAAATAAATATAAAAAACTCAATGATGATGAACTCTGCATTCTTCGTTTCTTTTCATATCAAGATCGGAGTTAATGTCAATTATCAAAATCGATTTGACTATGGCTAAATGTGCCAACATAACGGTCCACAATTCATCAGCCATGTATTCAGTAGATTCTGCGACAAGAATCGTATTCATAATGTGGCATCAACCGCCTACAATCGGGAAGTAAACAGATTGGCTGAAGCTTTTAATAAAACCATTATCAAGCTACTCAAAAAGGTCGTGTCATCCAACAAGCACGACTGGAACGAGAAGCTTGGTGAATGCCTTTGGGCCTATCGCACGATGGTACGGACCCTGACGGATAATACACCATTCTTTTTGGTCTATGGATGCGAAGCAGTGCTACCTCTAGAGATCCAGATACTCTCACTCCGAGTGGCGATCACGAACCAGCTGACGAAAGAAGACAATCAACGTTGCCGTCTGCAAGAGTTGGAAGCGCTGGATGAAAAATGCCTCTTGGCTCAACAGCGCATCGAACTTTATCAAACCCGTATTTCACAGGCTTTCAACAAAAGAGTCAAACAGAGGAATTTTCAAGTAGGCAACCTGGTTCTGGCAGTCAGGAGACCGATAGTGATGACTCACAAGGCACCAGGAAAGTTTGAACCCAAATGGGAAGGACCCTTCATCATAGATACGGTATACTCAAACGGTGCTTACCGTCTCACACAACCAAATAGGGACTTATTCATGATACCCATCAACGGCAAGTTCCTATAGAAGTATTACTCCTGACATCCTTCAAAATGTACTTTCTTCTCCCCAGCAAGAGAATTTGTGAACCTGATCGCCAAGTTCACTCCCCTTCTTTGACAATCAAGTGTTTTGGAAAACCAATTATTTCGTTGCATCCCCAGTAGGAGAACAACCATGTCCACATCACCTCTGAGTTTCTTCTTTATACCCCCAAAGCAGAATTCTATACTACGTAGGATCATGCTCATTACTATGTTTACTATGTCCACATTACCTCTGAGTAAACATACCATACAACAATCCCCGCGTTGTTGCACGTCAATCATAGAACATCCACGTCCATATCATCTCTGAGTTGTTTTATGCATCCCTACAGAGTTCACTCCTACCACGTTTATATTACCTCTAAGTAGAAATGCTCTACCATTAACCCATATTTACCACGTCCATATTACCTCTGAGTAAATATGTCGATTTCCTCCTTTCTTAACTTATTATCTGTACCTAGAAACCAAGGTACGCTAAGGATAATAAGTACACATAAATTCCCCAGTGGAAGTATCCAAATCTCTATACTACCTCTGATAGGATTGTCACACCTAAACATCTCTACTGTCCTTGCTTCTTGTTCAAAGTATTTCAAAACTTGTCCAAAAGTTTTAAAAACTTTGAAGAAAGTCTTGTAGAAGCATGAAAAAGGGATATTACTTTTAATCCCACATCAAAAAGGAGAAGAGGAGAAGCCTTATTTCACTCTATATAAAGAGCCCCTTTGCCTCCTTTGAAAAAAGGGGCACCAAAATCAAAGAAAAGAAAAGGGAGCCCGTTTCCAAGAAGTCCGTTCGAGCCCCAAAAAGTTGAAACAGTACCTCTTCTTCTTCTGGATCGGCTGTAAGTTCTTTACTTGCCATATTGGCAAGAAAAAGTTGGGATACTACGAAAAAATCCAAGGCGGCACGGGCCATGCGCCCTCAATGTGCTATGCCAACAACCAGCCAGAAACGTGCGCTGAAAACCATGCACACGACCAATAGCAGGATGTACAGAAGTTGACTCAGGTGCTTTCGAACCCGGAATGGGTCAACACTTAAAGTCCTCCTGTGAGACTCGTCTTACTATATCGGTATTTATATACGGATACGTATTTTATACTGTGTTTTATATTTTCTTGATTTTCGGAACGCTTTAAAATTTTCCCAACTTACAGATTTTCTTCTTGACCGACATACCACTAGTATTCTAGTTATACCGACGACATACATGTCACTTTCGTTTTCCGTTATACGTATTTTTAGTATACGTATATGGATATCTGAGATTTGTCAAGTGACCCGTGTTTTGACTTATCTTTCTTAGCCTTACCTTGGTTTAATCTTGTAATTGGTTTATTTTGGTTTGGTTCAACTTGGTATGAGTTAGGTTGGGTTGAGATGACAAGGGTTTTGTATAAAAACCAACTTCTCTCTCTCTCTCCTCCATTCATTTCATTTACTCCTTCTCCATTTGCTCCTCCTCCAAAACCTAGACAAGTACATCTTGACAAATCTTGAACAATGTTATTTTTGTTTGTTCTATTCTCTTTCTTGTATGATTCTAAGCCTCTTTAGAACTTGAAGTTTTTGGGTTTAAAGCTTATATTTTTGTGGATCTAAGTTTGTAACTTTTTCTATTTTTCTTGGTTTTGATCTCTTAAACTTTATTATTTTTGAAAACTAATGGTTCCATGTTGTAGAAAATTTTATTCTACTCAATTTTGGCTTTTGAACCACTTGATTTCGATTTATTTTGAGGAAGTTATGCCATTTTCTTGTTCATGGATTCCCCACACCTTTTGGTGCTGTCGGGACGATGAACAGTGCCGCACACAGTGTTTTCGCTGCCACGTGTTGTGCTTGCATGCAACATGCTCTCGCGCCGCGCAACTTGCATGTCGCGCACGATTTTCTGCCGTGCAACGTGCGCCGTGCTTGCACGCAACGTGTGCTGTAGACAGTTTTGGTCGCACGCGCATTGCAACTTGCGCGCCGTGCTTGCGCGCAACGTGACTCCAAATGACTATTTTTGCCCATTTGAGCTGTTTTGTAGATAAAATCTTAAAAAACTCAAAACATGAAAGTTGTAGATCTTTGTCTTGGCTTCAAGAATTTTCTTGTTTCACTTTAATCAGAGTTCATATGTGACTAATGATTTCAATCATAGTATTGATCTTTTTGGCATATTTTCTATACTTGACGTTTTTGAGGTTTTTTTCGACTATAATAAATTTCTTAACATGATTTGATGATTTGGTACAGTTAGAGAATGATTGTACACCCTTGTACACCTAACACTAGCACATATTCATTTATTGTTTTATGCCAAGTAGTTATTTTTATCTGTTCCTTCTCACATGTTATGATGCGCCTTTTATCAAGATCTTTCGTACATAGTACCCTTAAGTCTATGATTTGCTTATTCTAGATAGTGGCCCGTTGTGGTGCACTCATGCTACGCGTCCCTTCTTTGCTTATCTAGTTAGTGACCGGTTGTGGTGCACTCTTGTACATGCCTTCATTGTTTACTAGATAGTGACCCGTCGTGGTGCACTCTTGAACATGTCTTTCCTTGCTTAAATGATAGTGGCCCGTAGAGGCACACTCTTGACAAGTACTCTTTACGTGACAAGTAAACCTAACATGACATGCTTAATCAAGATGCTGTTGCGACAGCTATCCTCCCTTTCTAATGTAACTATTTTGGACACCGTGGTTGAATTCTTTGTGTATGCATGAACAAGCTACATGTCTTATCTTGCATCATGTCTAGGATATGGATTTCTGATTACCACGGTCAGGGATTCATACTGAATCTGACTAGGTTAATGACTAGATTGATAAAGTAGTTTATATAGAAAGATTTCCCAGTCACAGACGATCCCGTTATCTGGGCACTTTAATTGGACATGTAGCCTGCCGTCGAGTAGGGAACATTTTCAACACACTGCCATGTGTTGCACCCCCAAGTCACCTAATACAACTCTTTCAACTTGCAACTAGATAACCTGGATAGTCTACAGGGATTGTGACTGTGGGAATATCGCATTGCATCTTGCTAGTAACTAGCTTGTGATAACCCTAGTTAGTTAACGTATCAAGCCGTACTCATTTCTTGGCCGTAATTGATGGATGGAGTCAGTCCAGTCTAGTTTTGTCTAGGCAGTGTCTGTATGTTTATTTTAGTACATTATTATTATGCTTTACTTTTGTCGATAAATGATTAGAGACTAAGTTCTGCTCAGGAGGAGGGTTACAACCCCGGTCCTTGTTTGGTTTACGGGTTGTAACCTGGCTTCCGGAGTAGTTTCCTAGTCATCTTGTCATTTATCGTCCTATTCAGTACTCATACGCCATATATGATCCTTATGCTATACAATGATTAGAAACTAAGTTCTGTTCAGGAGAAGGGTTACAACCCCGGTCCTTGTTTAGTTTACGGGTTGTAACTTGACTTCTAGAATAGTTCCTAAGTTATTCTATCATTGTCGTTCTATATAGTTCTCACATGCTCACATGTTCAGCTATCTCAAAAGCTTTACGTGATCCCTATGCTAAGTCAACATGCTCTCATGACCCGGCTGGCTCACATGCTTACATGATAAATTAATTTTACATATTCTCAAGCTTCCGTTTACTTAACATTACTACACTGTATATTATGCCATATGTTAATTACTTTACGTCACATGATGCTTTACTTATTGTCTTTTCTATTCTCGGGATAAGTGCATTGGTAGTGCACGAGTCTCGATCCACATCTACTGATTTGTATCTCTAAACGTTGATATGTTAGTTATTGCTGGTTTTAGTTCATAGTTTGGCTTCCTTTGTGGTACATGCTATTTGGGGTCTGATCCCACTAGTTTTGTTTGGCCAGAACTGATAGAGGCGCCTGAAGGATCTTCCGTACCATTTACTCGACGGTGACCATCCGGAGCACCAGAGTACCTGAGTGGGTTTCTTGTTTCATTCACCCACTTGATATGTACGTTATTCTCTTGTGGTGTTTAGCCTTCGAGCACGTATTTAGCTCGTATTTTTGTTCTTGACATTTAGCCTACGGGCTAAAACATGATGTGCGTATTCTAGACTATAGCTAGAGCTTATCATGTATGACTATTACTCTTGCTAGTTCTCTATTTTGTATTACTAGCTTCATGATCATCCTTGTATATATGGTTTGGGACGCTTTACTATTGTATGTCTGATGATCATACTTCTTGTACTTTGTATAATTGCCTATGATTGAGATACCTATGATTGCTTAACCTAGGATTGACTGTTGGCTTGTATAAGTAACCCCCATGTCTTGACAGCTTATACATGATTTCAGCGTACTGGCGTACTTTGGTATTACGTAGCTGGCCTTGTCCGTCTCCACTTACCAGTATTCTGGTTCTGGGGCGTGACACCTCCTTCCACTTGGGTGCATTTCATGCGCCTGAACCAAGTCAGGGAGCAAATCTTGAGGTGTAAAACCCATGCGCCTATGTGGGCTATGCGCATAAAGTGGATTCCACTTGCAATACGTGCTGCTCTTCTAGTAATGATCTGGGTTCATTTCATGCGCTGGAACTGGATCAGGGGGTACAACATTCATATGACCACCCCGGAACTTGGCCTCACCATGCGCCTGAAGGGGGTGTGAAAGTGAAACTCTCCCCTCATAATTTGCGTAATGTGATAACTCATAAATGCAGATCATGAGAGCTGACCACCATGCACAACTCGCCCCTCGTGAAAGATACTTGTGCTACAGTCGCCATCAACTACTGCTGCCACAAAACAGTGGCTCCACCACCAAGGAAGTCTGTATTCCAGAGACTTCAATCTACTATACCTGTCCGATATTATCTTGGAAACATGATGCCAATTGAAGACTTTGTTACAACCTACTATCAATTAGGTGCCTCACTCTAATGTCTCAGCTAGGCGCATCATCTCAGCCCGACGCATTAGTCTGCCAGCGCATCACTCCCCCCATCAGAGTGAATCGTTTCCTCGTCAACGCACAGGCGCATCTGCTAGCCTGGGGCGCTTCCATCATAAAGAGGCTTGGGCACATCAAACCCAAATTATGCATTCAACTTGGCACCCAATGCCATCTCATAGAAAAATATTGCCGACAAGGGGATCGAACATAAACTATCGTGTCCATTTTCGACGCATCTCAGTTTTCTGAAGGAGTTCATCGTCAAAGCTTCTTCGAACAAGGAGACCAGCAATCCACAGTGCAGCGTCTCGCCAAGAAGGAGGACCGGTCGAGTTCATCTCTGTTTGGGATGAAAAGTGAAATGAGAAACACAACTTCTCTTCACGTTGCTACTTATAGGCTAGGGCAAATCAAACCCATGCGCCAAGTGGCAACTTTCCCGAAGTTAGTACAATGAACTTGCATTTATGGTGATGAATCTGCCTATTCATATTCAGCCAAGTCAAAACAACCATTAACGTCTTGAAGAACTCAACAGGCGGGCCAATAAGGATATGACATGCGGCAGATGTGCCGTCAGCCCCATGCGCTCTGTACCGATATGTCCAATGGGACATAAACCTATGCACCTAGTGGGGAATAAACTGATGCACCCACTTCAACTCGTCACCCATAAAGCATTTAATGCTGTGTGACAGAGTCGGCACCACATTCCTCGAAGACTGAACGGTTGGCAGCTTTTTACAGAAAAGGAAGAGCCGCCAACGTCATCTTTATCATTAAATTTTGTCGGTTACAACAGTCTATGCCACGTGGCTGGCCGATCACTCGAATGCTCTCCTACAGCCATGCGCCTAGAATTTTGTATGCACCTCAAAGCCATACGCTCCCGACTTACTCCTGATCCCAAAAGACAGAAGCCAAGTCTCTGTATGCGCCTCAGAAGCCATGCATCCAGACTTATCTGTGACCCCTAAAAGTCAAAGAACAAGTTGCCCTATGCGCCAGATCCTAGGTGCATCCAGACAGATCACCCTCCACCAAATCTGAGTTCTTTGAGCCATAAACACCCGCCATGTGTCATTTGACTCAGTTCTGCCTACGAATGGGTGATGACCACCAATGATCTCAGCAGCGGTGAAATCTTCGCAACTGCCGCGTGTCACCTCCACCGCAGCCCAATAGTGCAGTTCAAACAAGATTCAGCTTCAAATCAGGGTGAATCGTCTATGTGCCCCACAGCATCATCCACGTGGCATTCCCATGTACAGGCACATCCTACATATGTGCGCATGAGCAGACCAGTCTGCTGCCTGTAAATAGAAGGATTATTCTTTCATCTATACACACATACAGACAGATAGATCATCGTATCTACCTACATCTACCTACAGAGACGAGAAAAGGCATGTAACGTCTACTTCTCCTCCATACGCTCCGGCATCCAGAGCAGCCCAGACCTTCGAAGAATTCAAGATCATCGTCAGATCATCAACGGAGTCAACGCATTACCACTCGCTCCACCGATACAGTTTCCAGATAAAAACAAAAGTGTACTCCTAGAACTACGTCTAAGTCCTACATTCTATACTGTTCTGTTTGTAATTGAAATACCAAAGTTTTTTTTAACAAAATTTGGTCGCATTTTGGATGGCAAACAGTGACACGGTACTTAATCATCCCCTTGTGGACCTCTGCTAGCTGGGAACCGCCCCCTACAGCTAACCCAAGTGAATCAAAACTTGACAGACTAAAAAATTTGTCAAGATTGATAAGCAAAATCATTCAAACTATTACTCAGTTTTTTTAGCTATCATATTGATTAAATACACTACTTTGTAGAGCATTTGATTGTGACATTTTGATATGGCTAGTAAAGACGAATCATCTAGTACTAACCCAGCTAAATTTACTGGCTCCTACTTCAAAAGGTGGCAAGGTTATATAAGATTTTGGCTCACTACCCTAGGACTTATATCAGTAATTGATAGAATCACACATCTGTTAAATGATTCTGATGACAATGAGACTAACTAAGGAATACCCAAATCCTCTCACTTATGAAAACCTAAAACAAATAGATAATTACTATTTTCTCATAATTCTACGTGCTTTCTCTAAGTCACTATATGACATATTCCTTTGATATAAAAGTACTAAGATCACTGACATGCAGTGGAAGAAGAATGGGAGTTCACATATGGGACAACTTAGATCCTCGTAGGATGATAGGTTCATGTTACAAACTATCATAGCTAGGAGGATCATAGAGTCTGAAATATTTAAACATAGCTTATGCTAAAACTAAAATAGCTCAAACATCATATTATGCATATACAAATTTCCGTAAGCTTTTATAAATTGTGTTAATCAATCACCTATAGAACTGCTAATGCTTGATTCGTTTATTCTAAGATAAAGCAAGTACCTGCAGTTGCGCTTCAAGATATTAAAAAAAGCCTAAAAGGCAAAAGTGTGGTTCTTAACTATAATGTAAAAAAAGAACTTTATAGGTCTCTTGACGAAGAGTCTTTTTACTTTTGACGAAGAGTTTGTCTAGGAAATTAATCCTAGTAATATCGAAGGAGATAGGGTTAAGCCCATAAGTAAGTCACTAGCAGTGGCAACCCAACAAAATCTGATTGGAGATCCCAAGAAGTCGGTTCAATTGGTAGAAACTGTAATGCCCCGCTCCGTACGAGGCATTTGGTTGGCTTTGTCACTCCCCATTCCCAGAATGCGTATTTTAATACATGTACTGCTTGAATATATTTATTTAATATTTATCATGCATTTGTTCTGTATTTAATTCCTTTAATTTTATGCTAATTATTTTTTTGTATTTTATTTTCTGCTTTTATTTTGTTCTTGGTTTATTTTGGTTTATTTTGACTTGGGTTCGGCTTGGGTTGGTTTGTTTTGGTTTAGGGTGGTTCATCATGAACCCAACCCCCTACCTACCACCACCTCCATTTAAAGCCCAACTAGTTTCTCTCTCTTCACTTATTCTCATTTACTCTTCTTCTTCTCTATTGACATCTCCTCTAACCTAAGAAACCCATAGGCAAATACATCTTGCTTCCACATGAGAACCCATTTTTAGGGTTCATTTATCTTTCTCTCGTAATTCTAAGATAGTTTAGAACTTGACATTTTGCATTTTGAAGTTTTATTTTTTGTAGATCTAGAAATTTTCCATTCTCGGATTTTGGTGGTCTTGATCTATCAAAATTCCTTATTTTCGAGTTTTGATCGTTCCAGGTTGTTGAGATTTGTGTTATACCCCCATTTTGATCTATGGAAGTCCCATTTTTGGCTTAGATTGAAGGTTTCATGGAATTTGGAGTTCTGGAGGTTCCTTACGCCCATGTTTATTCGTGCCAGCGTAGTATCAAGCTCTACGTCCACGTTTATTCGTGCTAGCGTAGTATCAAGCTCTACGCCCACGTTTATTTGTGCCAGCATAGTATCAAGCTCTATGCCCATGTTTATTTTGTGTCAGCGTGAAATCTAGATTACGCAAGTCAAGACTGTTTTACGCGTAAAACAAAGTCTACTCTGCCTTGGCGTAAAACAAGTTTCACGCATAAACTTTATTCTTGTGGTGTACTCCTTTACGCGTACTTCCCTCACGGGTAAACTTTATTCTTGTGGCGTACTCCTTTACGCGTACTTTCTTCACGCATAAACTTGATTCTTGTGGCGTACTCCTTTACGCGTACTTCCCTCACGCGTAAACTTTATTCTTGTGGCGTACTCTTTTACGCGAACTTCCCTTACGCGTAAACCTTTTTCCTTTGGCGTACTCCTTTGGCTTGGCGTACTCCTTTGGCGTACTTCCTTTGGCATACTCCCCTGCCCGGAGGCTTCTTAGCACTAGCTTATCTTACCCCCTTGCCCGGCACAGAATGGCCCTGGCATCCATTGCCCTAGATTCTCATTTATTGGGCGTATGGCACCCCTTATTATATCCTTACGCCTTTTTGACATGAACTCGATATAATCATGATATGTTAATATTTTAATGCATATTGTTGTGTGGAGTGTGCCCTGTGTCTCGATTGGTTTATGGATACCCAGTATGACTGGAACTTAACCCTGAGAGTTATAGACTCGACCATACTAAATACTAGTTTAACTTTCATGATTTGTCACGAATTGACATTGATTGTTACCTCGACTAATGATTGATCATGCGTTCCTAGTTGGAACTAAGAGACTGGCTAGTCGTCTTATTGAAATTGAATGAGACACGTTCATATTAACCATTAACCATTACGATCGACTAGCCGATCCCGAACATTGGCATATGGACACGTGCAGACTTCAACTTATTTTCTACAAAAGCAGCATGTGTACCTTACAGTCAAGGCATGATTATTCTGTGGCTAGGTCTGATTGTTGTATTACACTATGTAAGACCTACAACCTAACCGCACAGGCATCGTTGTAGAGTTATGCATATCGTACTTTGTACGAAAGTACTCATTCTGAATGACCATGATCCACGGCATAAGATTTCAACTAATATAGAGACTATTAAGTTAAATAAAATAACGATTGCATGGAGAGAATGGATTTCCGAGTTCTTACATGGCAGTCACCTTGGGACAATTAGTGCCCCGACATGCCGGCTGGTTTTCACAGATACTGCACACCTGCCACACGGGCAGGGAGTGGTATTTATTTATATTTTATATATATATTGATGACGGACATTCCGCTGGGACACGTCTAATTTATGATTGGCGTAATTGATTATTGGGTAGACTAGCCTTGCTTGTACATTGTAAGAACTGAGAAATTCCTTATTGCATATTTCCAGGGCAACTTGGAACTTACAGTTAGCAAGCCGTAGTAGTTGTATTGCCGTTTAAATTGATTTGTTTGTGTACTGTACCTACTCTGTTAACTACTAAGAAGATCAGAATGTAAGGACATGACGGGTCAACTTCTGTCCTTGTTTGGTTGAGAAGTTGGTTTGAAGTGTCGTGATGTTGTGTGACTCCCAGTAGCAAGTAGAGATTTATTTATCATATTCTTAACTCTTACCACTGGTTCTAATTCTTCATGTCATGCTTCCTTTGTAGTACTTGCTATTAGAGGTCTAACCTCTCTGGTTTTGCATGGCCAGATTTAGAGCCAGCTCCCGAGGACTCAGCTTACTTCCACCTCCAGGATGGTAAATACTAGAGGGATGATCGCAGGAGGACACGAGTGGGTTTCTTGCTTCCCTGCTCGTTTTGCTATTTACTTTAATTTTTGCCGCTTGTCACCGACGTGTTAGTCGGACTGTCTTGCACTTACTTTTACATAATTGTAACTAAGTCAGACTGCAGCTGATAACGATTATGTATACCTTGTTATATCATCTGGCTATGTTTTGTAAAGCCAGGTCTTATTGAGGACATGGCAGGAGTGGGCTCAATGAAGGAGAGTTCATACGGCTCAAGTATTCATGCGGCTCGAGCGTCTATGCGGCGCAAACAAGCTCTATGCGGCTCAAAGAGGAGCCACATGGCCTACAAACAGCCCTCCCCCTTGTCCATTACTGCATTAAATGCCTTGACGGCTGACAGCTCTGACAAGGTGACAGTTCTGACACAAAGATATCATTATGACTCCCTCATAATGACGAACTCCTTGGGAAGCGAAGAAAATCTCTGACACGATCCCCCGAGAGTCAGAAACTGTCATGCGGCCTTGACACGTGGACAGTCGTATGTAGCTCACGAAGACTAGCCCCATGCGGCTCACGAAGATTAGCCCCATGCGGCTCACGAAGACTAGCTCCATGCGGCTCACGAAGACCAGCTCCATGCGGCTCTCGAAGACTAGCTCCATACGGCTCACGAAGACCAGCCCCATGCGGCTCACGAAGACCATCCCCATGCGGCTCACGAGGACTATCTCCATGCGGCTCATTCATGCGGTCATCCACACTCATGCGGCTCAAATCATTACTATGCGGTTCAAATGTTCAGGGGGCCACTCTCAACCAGCCTGGATACGTGGCCAGCCTTATGCGGCTCAATGAGGAACAACCTTCCTACGGCTCAGATTTCTACAATGGCTCGACACGTGGCATGATAGCGCGACACGTGGCATTAGATTGATCGAAATCTCTCAACAAATTCCAATAAAATATTGGGATCAAATCAGATCATTTGCAAACAAGCAAATTAAAGACACGTGTCAAGAAATCCGAGGTTGGCATGACAAATCAGGAGGATTTATGTCAATCAGCATTAATTACCCACAAAAGATTTGATGCAATCACATTTATTGCTCAAATCTCGATGAACGGCCCAGATCCAGTGATCCTTAGCCACCGACTTTCAAGAATGGGCAATCATTGTAAACCCTAATGAGGCCCCCCCACTTTTATAAATAGCAGGGTGCCATTCCCTTGCAAAGACACACACAGACATATACGGAGAGAGAAATAGAGATATACACAGAGACAGAGAGAGATATACTGAGAGAGACATAGAGAGCCAGAGAGCCTGAAGAGAGAGCATTTCTTCATCAATGCCCAGCAGTTCTTCTACAGAGCCAAGGCTGCACCCGATCGTCCAAGGAGTAAGGCAGAGCTGCCGCCGCTTTCCCGAGCCTCTACCGTCACCTCCCAGAATCTAAAATAAACAATTGTACTTAGATTGCTGCACCTAGGTTTTCGTCCCTAGGCTTTCTTTGTACAAGCGAGTTTGTATTGTGAAGTAAAAGTCCAGTCCTCCAATAATTGTTCTGTTTTTTTATATTTCATGGCAAACAAGTTCGAGCTACAGCAGAAGTTTATCAACCTCAAGCAGGCCGACAAGACAGTGGATGCTTATGCAGCAGAGTTCTGCAGACTGATTAGGTTTGTCCCGGAGATGGTAGCAACATAGAGCCAGAGGGCTATGAGATTTCAGCAAGGATTCCATCTTGAACTCTTACAATTGATAGAGGGGCACAGCTACCAGACTTTCGATGATGTATTGACGGCAACCCGGAGGCATGAGATCACAATCAGAGGATCACATCAAGGACTGGAGGTGAAAAGAGATCTCACAATCAGATTGAAGGAGAAGGGAGAGTAGCGCCCCGAATAACAGCACAATCTCATGGCATTCGCAATTACGATGTGGCGATACGAGGGCCAGCACCACCAACAAGACAGCAGCAGCAGCAGCAGCAGAGGAAGAACCAGCAACCCCCAGCGGGCTGCACCTATTATGGGAAGACAGGACATACTAGAGGTGTGTGTCGGGAATTGAATGGACAGTGTTTGATATGTAGAAGTCCAGATCATCGGGTTTTCACCTGTCCCATAAATTCGAGGTCAGGAGGACCAGTGCAACAATTTCCTGTGCTGCCATCACCAGGCGCAGGCCTGTATCAAGGACCAACGGTAGCAGTGCGACCGTTGGCACAACGCCCGTTAATGTCACAGGCTCAGATGTTTCGATAGCAGGGACCGCCGATGCAGCACCAACAACAAAGACCACCCCAGCATCACCAAGGCAGGGGCCAACAGCAACACCAGGCTAGGCCGCAGCATGGGAACCAACAAGGAGGTCGAGGGCTGGCATTCAATCTATCCTTGGAAGAGGCATTGGCATCGGGAGATGTTGTGGCAGGTAACATTCTCGTCGCCTCATATCTCGCAGTAGCATTGTTTGATTCGGGAGCATCACACTCATTTATATCTGCACAATTTACGACACGACTAGGAATGGAATTCGAGGCATTGCCAGGGAGGTTGAATATACTCACTGGTAATGGGCTCGTAGGAGTTAGTAGAGTTATTCTAGCATGTAGAGTTGTAGTTTACGGGCGTTCCTTACCCGCCAGGTTGATAAAATTTTCTGTTGGTAATTTCGACGTTATCTTAGGCATGGACAGGATGAAAGATAGTCATGCGACAATAGATTGTCGTAGAGGGAGTGTATCTTTTAATATTCCAGGCATGAAGTGGTTTACCTTAGTCAGATCAGAGATCTACCAACATAAACAAAGAGTAGTGACTACAATAGAAGAAGTTCAAGTCCCAAAGGTAATTGAAAAGTTTCTAGATGTATTTTCTGAAGAACTTCCAGGCCTACCACCGGTTAGGGATATTGAATTCAGTATAGAGTTGGCACCTGGAACTAAACCGATATCAGATCGAGTTTATAGAATGGCGGATTCAGAGCGGGCCAAGGTGTATCAGCATATAGAGGAACTGAAGGAGAAGAAGTTCATTCGAGTTAGCGAATCACCATGGACAGCACCAGTGGTACTTGTAGGGAAGAAGGATGGGTCATCAAGATTGTGCATTGACTACAGAAAGCTCAACTCGGCAATAGTAAAGAACAAGTACCCACTACCAAGGATCGACGACTTATTTGATCAGTTGAGCAGAGCAAGGGTTTTCTCCAAGAAAGATCTTCGATCAGGGTATCATTAAGTGAGAGTTCGGAAAGAGGATATTCCCAAGACGGCATTTTGGTCAAAGTATGGGCATTACGAATTCTTAGTAATACCGTTTGGTTTGACCAATGCTCCAGCAATATTTATGGATTTGATGAACCGCATCTTTATGCCGTACTTAGATCAATTTGTCGTTGTGTTCCTCAACGACATTCTCGTATACTCAGCTAGTGATGAAGAGCATGAAGATCACCTCAAGAAAGTGTTACAGGTTCTGAGAGAGAACCAGTTGTACTTCAAGCTCAGCAAGTGTGAGTTTTGGACGGATCGTATTTCATTCTTGGGGCACATCATATCAGGGGCTGGAGTAGCAGTGGATCCCAAGAAAGTAGAAGTAGTAGAAAGTTGGCTAATACCTAAGACCGTAGTAGATGTGCGAAATTTTTTAGGATTGGCAGGATATTACAGAAGGTTTGTATCAGACTTTGTAAGACTCTCAGCACCCATGACCCGCTTGACACGGAAGGATGTTCCATTTATTTGGTCGACAGAGTGTCAGGCATCATTTGAGAATTTGAAGCAGAAGTTGATCATGGCACTTATTCTTACATTATCGGTTGGACCCGGAGGTTTTACTGTATATTGTGATGCGTCAGGAAAGGGACTTGGGTGTGTCCTAATACAATACGGGAAGGTGATAGCGTATACATCTAGGCAACTTTGAGACCACGAGAAGAATTATCTGACTCATGACTTGGAGTTGGCAGCAGTAGTATTTGCTTTGAATCTATGGAGACATTACTTGTATGGTGATCGAGTGGACATGTTCACAGACCACAAGAGTCTGAAGTACATCTTCACTCATAAGGAACTGAACATGAGACATAAAAGATGGTTAGAGTTGATCAAGGATTACGACGTAGAGCTTCAGTATCGTCTAGGCAAGGCTAATATGATAGCAGACGCTCTTAGTAGGAGAGGTAGCACATTTATGTTGACATCACAAAAACACATTTTAGAAGATCTTTAAGAGATGGGCATCGAGGTTATACTTCCTAGTGATATAGGAATTCTGGCAAGTCTACAAGTTCAATCCGACGTGGTAGACAGGATCAAGGCAGCTCAGGTACGGGACCCAAAGATTCAGAAGCTTAGGACAGAATATGAGTCAGAACTCAGGATGGAGATAAAAATTCATGAAGATGGAGATTTGGATCACGTCTATGTGTGCCAAGTGGAGATATCAGACAGGAGGTCATGACAGAAGCCCACAGTTCTCAGTATTCTATACACCCCGGAGGGACCAAAATGTACAAAGATATCAAGCAGCACTTCTGGTGGAACGGAATTAAGAGGAAGATAGCTAGATTAGTTTCTCGTTGCTTAATATGTCAGCAAGTGAAGGCAAAACAACAGAGGCCAGCTATATTATTACAACCGCTTCCTATCCCTGAATGGAAGTGGAAGCATATCATAATGGACTTTATGACCGGTTTACCGAGATCACTAAGTGGTAAAGATGCTATTTGGGTGATAGTGGATCGGCTTACGAAGGTGGCATATTTTTTTCCTTTTAGAGTAGGGCAATCAACAGAAAAGTTGGCAAAGTTGTATATGCAGCAAATAGTCAGGCAGCATGGGATCCCTGTCAGTATTGTATCAGATAGAGATACTCGTTTTACATCACATTTCTGGAAGAGTTTACATCATAGCCTGGGTACCAAGTTAAGATTTAGTACGACTTACCACCCACAGACGGACGGACAATCAGAAAGAACAATTCAGACTTTAGAATATATGTTACGAGCTTGCACCCTAGATTTTGGAGGGTCTTAGAAGAGTCACCTGCACTTAGTCGAATTTTCGTACAACAATAGTTATTAAGCCAGTATCCAGATGACGCCATTCGAAGCACTATACGGTAAGAAGTGTAGGTCGCCACTGGCATGGGATGATATCGGGGAGAGGAAGATGTTAGGCCCAGAGATGATTGTTCAGACGGTTGAAGTGGTTAAGGGGATTAGGAAGCAACTTCGAGTTGCGCAAGATTGGCATCATCATTGGGCAGACCAGCATCGTAGGTCGCTAGAATTTTCTGTTGGGGACCACGTGTTCTTGCAGATCTAACCTACTCGTGGGGTCATTAGATTTGGTGTTCGTGGGAAGTTGAGTCCGCTATACGTAGGCCCATTTGCTATCCTCGATAGGGTAGGCAATGTTGCTTATCATTTATCCCTTCCACATTCGTTACGAGAGGTGCATGATGTGTTTCATGTATCTCAGTTGCGTAGGTATGTATCGGACCCAAGCCATATCCTCTGTAACGCCCAAGTCCCAAAATACGTAGGACCAAGTACGTGAACATGCCAGCTACACATATACGAAGAATACTCCAATATATGGAATCCTCATATATGCACATAAGCCGTAAATAAAATAATCACAGGCCAGAATAACGTAATCTAATCTCATCACAGCTCAACACAGAAGATAATAGAGTCCAAATAAATAAGAGTATCAAAAGATAGTCGGATGAACATGCTCACTCCAAACAGCTATAAAAATAGTCTCACTAGATCAGAGTCCAACCTCCGCAAAATAGAAAGAAATAAGATGTAAAAAGAATGTCTACAACTGTCTCAGATAAGGAATAGACTAGAAGTCAGAAGGTACTGCCTCATCATCGATGTAGGATATCTCCAACGCTGCTCCGTACTCCTGTGAAAAATCGTCTAACCCTGGAGAGATAACCAGGTCCTCAGAGGGACGTAACAAGATACAAGAAAATACCATGCCATATAAATTGTGATAATATAATAAGAGAAAAGGTATGCATGCAATCGGGTCCTGACCATTCTACTGTGAATATGTAGTTGAGATACAATCCTTCGACGTATGAGCCCTGGCTGAATATAGGATCCAATATAGTCCCCTCTTGGGCACCAGTGACCAAGCGCATGATGTTCCAAGAACGACAGTGGTAAACCTGAGAGGCTAAACATACCCGTATCTCCAGCGGAGCTTCCGGGTTACAAGGGAAGTGCAATCGAAGCTCATACGTCAAGTATTGTTCTCTCCACCCAATGCCTAGTATCATCATCTCCATGACAGACATGTACCTCTAGTAACCGCCAAGTCTTCTAGCATGCAATTCTATTGGCAGTTACCCCTATCCGTCGCACGCTCCATACGTATCGGTGGCCAGCCGACTACGCGGATACGTGTCCTACATGTGACTCATATCACGTGATACAACAAGTGTCAAGGCCGTATGAGATATACCAATACCTCAACATCAATGGGTTGTCACCAGACTAAGTCAATGCAAGAGAAATAAATAAAGTGAGAAAAACGACCGATAGTGTCGCTTGCACCCAAGTGTGACTTGGACGCATAGTTTAAATATCAAGAAATAAGAAATGCTGAAAATAACAACTAAAAATAAGAAATATAATAATCACAGAGTAAGGTGGCAAGGTATCTTGCCTGATGGTGCAAAGTGGCAAGTCCAGGTAATCACAATGTCAGCTAAGAAACGTCACAATCTCCAAACAACTTCGGACGCTGAAACAAACATAAAAAATGCACTCGGTGTAAAAGATATACCTAGAAAACGCATGTCCAAAAGTCTAATTCTGGAACAGGGGCAAAATCATAATTTTGGGTCAAAACGATGTCCGCCGTTGGACCCGCTTTGCACCGAAATGCGTGCCAAAGTCTATGGTCTCTAAAGTCGTCAAACTACATGTCTACGGATTCAGTTTGAGGAGAGGAACTCAACGGTATGTCCAGTTTTGGATTCCGATGAGCCGAGTACAAAATCGCCCGTTTGAGTGGGTCACGGGCCAGCCAAAAAGGGTTCCGATTCGACCTTCTCAGAATCGAACCAAACTTGGCACACAGGACCAGAATTTCGATCGAACCTGTTGGCGCAAGTTTTGTCTCGAATCGACGACTGTACACGAAGTTAAGGTAAAGTTTGCAAATTGGCGATACGGGGGTATCTCGACGGATATGGACTGATTTCATCGTGCACACACGACGAAACTGAGTTCCGTCAGTTCTCACACGTCGGCAACGTCCATACGCACCTTTCTATGCATATAGCGCGTGACCACGTCGCCCGGTTTGTCGGGGCGCACGCCATATCGGACAATTTGGAAAATTAATATAAATTAACAAAGGTTTTTTCTCAACTTCAACATCAATCTACTTTTTACTTGTTAATCAAAACGACGATCCAGAAGACGCGTTACGATCTCGATTATGTTGCCTTTTATTGTTTTCAATTATTTTCTTCAATATTTTACTGCACAGCAAGAAAATTGGACGACAAGTTGTCGTTTTAAAACAGTTTTTAGTATTACAGAAAATAGATTTTTCTTCAACTTCGTCTCGATTTTTCGAGCAAGTCGATGGGTTTTTTTCGAAATCCACCTGGTGGATTTCGAAGAGGGTCAAGTCTACTTTCCAGAAAATCTTACGGATCAAAAATTTATGCTACGAGTAAAAAGTTACGTCGTAGGGAAGTAGGGTACCTTGAGTGGGAAAACTGCTCCATGGGTGACGCGGGGCTGATTATCGATGCTCCGTTCGTCGTGCACAAAGCTCTGTCGCTGGTGAAACGAATTCTTAGGCGAAGAGGGTATGATCAGCCTCAACTTTTGTTTTGGAAGATTAGGGTTTTGAGGTTTGTGGAAAAAGTTACATATATAACAAGTGGGGCGAAAATCCTAATACCACTACTATTACTAATACTAATAACTAATGGGTTTGGAACTAAGGATCCCACGGGTTGGGTTTACTGCTGTAGCAAACAAACGAGATGGTGGGGGTGGGCCCGCCCACTCACGTGGGTGGGTTAGTTTTACATATTATTTTTTTTTTCTTTTTTCTTTTCTTTTTCTTTTTCCTTTTCTTCTCTATACTGTGGTCGATCCCCCACTTGGGCCGGCCACCACTGTATTTCTTTTTTTTACTACTATATATATATATATATATATATATATATATATATATATATATATATAATGTATATAAACACATAAAAATTCCTATAAATTGTAATTAAGTAACAAAAATCTTTTATAATAATTGTAGACTATATTTAGTAGCACTTCAAATATCAAGCACACAATCACACACACATATATATATATATATAAATATATATATATATATATATATATATATATATATATATATATATATATATATATATATATATTTTATATATATATATATATATATATATATATATATATATATATATATATATATATATACACCCATATATACCAACTACCTCTTTAATGCTAAATAATATATTAAAAATAATTTTTAAATCACTAAAATAATTAGAAAATATTGGAGGTTTACATCCTCGATCATTCTGAGCTGGTTGTTGGTACCAACCTGTCTTACGAGGAACAGCCGGTGTCCATTTTGGACTGAAGGGAGAAGATACTCAAGAACCGAACAATTAGCCTTGTCCATGTTGCTTGGGGTCATCACTCCTTAGAAGAGTCAACGTGGGAACGTGAGGATGATTTTCGATCAAGGTATCCGTACCTATTTGACTCATAAGGTATATTTCTTTTCGTGTATCTTAATTGTCTTGATTCTCATGCTTATCACCCTATGAGTAGAAATTGTTGGATGTCGTTGATTGATAAATGTAGATATATTACTTACTATTGATATTGTAAGATGACTGCTTGCTCGCTAAAATTGCTTGTACTTGGATTAGTTTAGCTCTGATGTTTCTATCCTGCTAGGATTTAAAATTCTGAGGACAAAATTTTTCTAAGAAGGGTAGAGATGTCACTCTCCGTTCCCAGAATGTGTATTTTAATACGTGTACTACTTGAATGTATTTATTTAATATTTATCATGCATTTGTTCTATATTTAATTCCTCTAATTTTATGCTAATTATTTTTCTGTATTTTATTTTCTGCTTTTGTTTTGCTCTTGGTTTATTTTGGTTTATTTTGACTTGGGTTCGGCTTGGGTTGGTTTGTTTTGGTTTAGGATGGTTCATCATGAACCCAACCCCCTACCTACCACCATCTCCATTTAAAGCCCAACTACTTTCTCTCTCTTCACTTATTCTCATTTACTCTTCTTCTTCTCCAATGACCTCTCCTCTAACCTAAGAAACCCATAGGCAAGTGCATCTTGCTTCCACATGAGAACCCATTTTTATGGTTCATTTATCTTCCTCTCGTAATTCTAAGATAGTTTAGAACTTGATATTTTGCATTTTGAAGTTTTATTTTTTGTAGATCTAGAAATTTGCCATTCTCGGATTTTGGTGGTCTTGATCTATCAAACTTCCTTATTTTCGAGTTTTGATCGTTCCAGGTTGTTGAAATTTGTGTTATACCCTATTTTGATCTATGGATGTCCCATTTTTGGCTTAGATTGAAGGTTTCATGGAATTTGGAGTTCTGGAGGTTCCTTACGCCCACGTTTATTCGTGCCAGCATAGTATCAAGCTCTACGCCCACGTTTACGCGTGCCAGCATAGTATCAAGCTCTACGTCCACGTTTATTCATGCCAGCGTAGCATCAAGCTCTACGCCCACATTTATTTCGTGTCAGCGTTAAATCTAGATTACGCAAGTCAAGACTGTTTTACACATAAAACAAAGTCTATTCTGCCTTAGCATAAAACAAGTTTCACGCGCAAACTTTATTCTTGTGGCGTACTCCTTTACGCGTACTTCCCTCACACGTAAACTTTAATCTTGTGGCGTACTCCTGTACGCCTACTTCCTTCACGCGTAAACTTTATTCTTGTGGCATACTCCTTTAAGCGTACTACCCTAACGCGTAAACTTTATTCTTGTGGCGTGCTCCTTTACACGTACTTCCCTTACGCGTAAACCTTATTACTTTAGCGTATTACCTTTGGTGTACTCCTCTGGCTTGGCGTACTCCTTTGGCATACTCTCCTGCCCGGAGGCTTCTTAGCACTAGCGTATCTTACCCCCTTGCCCGGCGCAGTATGGCCCTGGCATCCATTGCCCTAGATTCACCTTTATTGGGCGCAAGGCACCCCTTATTATATCCTTACGCCTTTTTGACATGAACTCGATATAATCATGATATGTTAATATTTTAATGCATATTGTTGTGTGGAGTATGTCCTGTGTCTCGATTGGTTTATGGATACCCAGTATGACTGGGACTTAACCTTGAGAGTTATAGACTTGACCATACTAAATACTAGTTTGGCTTTCATGCTTTGTCACGAATTGACATTGATTGTTACCTCGACTAATGATTGATCATGCGTTCCTAGTTGGAACTAAGAGACTGGCTAGTCGTCTTATTGAAATTGAATGAGACACGTTCATATTAACCATGAAACATTGCGATCGACTAGCCGATCCCGAACATTGGCATATGGACACGTGCTGACTTCAACTTATTTTCTACAAAAGCAGCATGTGTACCTTACAGCCAAGACATGATTATTTCGTGGCTAGGTCTGATTATTGCATTACGTTATGTAAGACCTACAACCTAACCGCACGGGCATCATTGTAGAGTTATACATATCGTACTTTGTACGAAAGTACTCATTCCGAATGACCATGATCCACGATATGAGATTTTAATTAACATAGAGACTATTAAGTTAAATAAAATAATGATTGCATAGAGAGAATAGATTTTCGAGTTCTTACATGGCAGCCACCTCGGGACAATTAGTGCCCCGATATGCCGGCTGGTTCCCACAGATACTGCACACCTGCCACACGGGCAGGGAGTGGTATCTGTTTATTATATATATATATATATATATATATATATATATATATATATATATATATATTGATGACGGACATCCCGCTGGGACACGTCTAATTCATGATTGGCGTAATTGATTATTGGGTAGACTAGCATTGCTTGT
The DNA here is from genome assembly GCA_029216955.1 of Iris pallida. NCBI lineage: Eukaryota > Viridiplantae > Streptophyta > Magnoliopsida > Asparagales > Iridaceae > Iris > Iris pallida. The sequence goes on along the minus strand of JANAVB010031018.1, from coordinate 10,057,813 downwards.
ACATTGTAAGAACTGAGGAATCCCTTATTGCATATTTCCAAGGCAACTTGGAACTTACAGTTAGCAAGCCGTAGTAGTTGTATTCCCGTTTAAATTGATTTGTTTGTGTATTGTACCTACTCTGTTAACTACTGAGATGATCAGAATGTCAGGACATGACGGGTCAACTTCTGTCCTTGTTTGGTTGAGAAGTTGGTTTGAAGTGTCATGATGTTGCATGAATCCCAGTAGCAAGCGGAGACTTATTTATCATATTCTTAACTCTTACCACTGGTTCTAATTCTTCATGTCGTGCTTCCTTTGTGGTACTTGCTATTAGAGGTCTAACCTCTCTGGTTTTGCATGGCCAGATTTAGAGCCAGCTCCCGAGGACTCAGCTTACTTCCACCTCCAAGATGATCAATACTAGAGGGATGATCGCAGGAGGACACGAGTGGGTTCCGTGCTTCCCTACTCGTTTTGCTACTTACTTTACTTTTTGCCGCTTGGCACCGACATGTTAGTTGGACTGTCTTGCACTTACTTTTACATAATTGTAACTAAGTCAGACTGCATATGATAATGATTGTGTATACCTTGTTCTATCATCTGGCTATGTTTTGTAAAGCCAGGTCTCAAGACTACAAGAAAAATGATCATTTACGGCGTGCAAATCACGCCGTAAAAGATCTTTTACGGCGTACATGTTGGTGCCGTAAAAGGCCATACCGTAAATGACTCTCTTTTTTACAACGCACATTCGAACGTTGTAAATGATCATTTCCATCTTTTTTACAACGCGCATTTGAACGCCGTAAATGATCTTCTCCATCTTTTTACAATGCGCATTCGAACGCTGTAAATGACCCTCCATCTTTTTACAACGTGCTTTTGAACGTTGTAAATGAACCTCTCTATCTTTTTACAACGTGCTTTCGAATGTTGTAAATGACCCTCTCTTTTTACAACGTGCTTTTGCATGTGGTAAATGACCATCTTTTTTACAACATGCTTGTGGTCTACGCCTGCAACGCCGAGGCATTGGTTAGGAGAACAGACGTACGTGCACGGATTAGACAAGATTTGAGAACAAATACAGTAACAACAATCAAAGAACTATAATATACACAATCTTTATATTGATCATAAATATGCAATTTGTACATCAAAATATATATTCCACCACAATATGCAGTTTGTACAACTTATATAACATTCTAAGCTATTCCACCACAATAAGCTGAATACAAGGAAAAAATCAGCTAGCCCCTAGGTCGAGCCAACCACAATGAGCTGAGTGCATGCAGACATGAGAAGTAATCACTGATAGCAAGTAGTGCACAAGCGGCTTGGCGGATTGTGAGTATCGGATGCATTTGCTACAGAGTATGCTACCGCAAGAGTTTCGCCTGCCATTCACAACGTTCTGGATGTTATTGAATGCAAGTTGAAGATAAAAATACTACAAGTAGAAACAGATAAATAAAACACTTGCTATGACGATCTCGTTGCTCAAAGCAAGATTTGCCTTTTTTGTCGATCGGGTCCCAGGAACGAACAACTAACAAATTCAAAGAGTTAAACTTCTGAAAAGTTCCTTCATCACCCTCAAAAACTGAACGACATTCGGATAGAACTACATGGATGTGGCATATATTCTCAAGTGTCTTTGCCAAAGCAAAACCGAAAGAATATATTAGGAGAAACAAGTCCCCTAGTAGCCATAACCACCAATGAAGTTAATCAAAATGACACACAAAAACGTCATCTCGAGTCTAATCCGAAGTGCATAGTGCAAAGTGTACCTCAAAATGTCAATTTGCGTCTAGGAATTTTTTTCAAAGAAATAGGTGAAAAAAGCCAATATTTATTGGAATTTTTTAACATTGCTATCATAGGCAAGAATCATAATTGTATTTTAAGACAAGGGTATCTATCAGAGGCAGGAATCATAATTGTGTACTTGTGTCGACTTTACAAGAATATTCTGTAGATTTTGCTAATCACCAGGGTCTAGATGAGCTTCAGGTTAAGCATTGCAATGGACACATATAGGACACATTAATTTTCGGTCATGGACTGCTTTGGCACCAATTTATACTGGTGTTAGAATATTTTGGAGTGTCAGTATACTTTGGAGTGTCTGTATGTGTCAGATATTACATAACTTGGACAAAGCTTGGAATAGATATTTAAACACATAATTACCTAATATAATTATAAACCTTTGCTCACATAGCAAGGACACAAGACTATAGAAAGTTACCTGTCGAAGGAAGTTCTCAATTGTTCTGAGTTTTCCCGTTGCGATGGCCATCTGACCCATGTAAATAGCAAGTTGGTCAGAACCGGAAAACGGACTAAGCGAAGCAGCAGCGAGTGTATCGGCTAAATATTGTTGCAAAGCTTCCATCCCCTACGATAAGGCATCCTCAGTCTGCTTATCATAAGGCATTCACAAAACACCATAAACTTTTTATAAAAAAAAGAAAACATACGCATCTTTATAATATAAAACTTGTGTTGCAGTTGTCTTTTCACACATCCACTCCTCAACCAACTTGCCCCATTTAAACAAAAAACTTAGCAGCACAATGAAATGTTGTTTATGTAGTGTGTGTACTGTAAATGACCTAACAATCACAGCTAGTCAGTTGGATTTTTTTCCTCTTCAAGAAAACTAAAAACTGCAATGTCAAGGATTATAATATGTGATAAAGTTTATTTTGTAAGACGTGTTTATAAGACTGGATGTATAAGTGAGGCTCACTCTTGTACCCTTTGAGAAGATCAACCTGTTACCTCAGCATATAAAAACTGATTCTTCAAAATGATGCACCATATGATAGAAAAACTGCATTTATCAGTAAGACTACAGATAAATATTTCGAGCACATAATATCCTTCTTAACAATGTTCCAATCCTTCTGATAAACAAATAAAGGAATATCATCAAGCATGGTAGATAAAAAAAAACGCATTTCTAACTTCTTAACAACTCGCTTACCATTAACATTCTAACAGTTACTTACAAGAAGGAAAAAATATAGGAAATTCTTACAAAATAACTGGTCCACAAGCAAGTCCATATAATTAAAAAGGAAATCCAATATATGAACATTACATTTCTTGTCCAATTCTTTTGAGAAAGATGAATTCACCGTAAATACCTACAAATGTTGATTACGAACAAAACATTGTCAATCTCCATCATCTTGTAAAAGAGGCTTGATACTAAAATACATAACGTGCATTTGAAAGCTCCTTGACTTGGTTTTGGACCTTCTAATTGCAAACAATTCATTAAATAAAAAGATTATGACAAGAATAAATTTTGTTACATAAATATAAACTTACTTTAGCTCTCTTAACAAACCTAATTTTGTAGGGTAGATAGATGTACTTTGGTCATAATTTTGTCATTAACGGCTGAAATTCGACATGCAGTTGAAAGCTTCATCTAATTAAACCTTATTCGACAACTACCATCTCCTTCGAAAGAATGTGATCAAGTAGGTGGAAAGCTCCAACATTCTCAACATAACAAAAAGTGATATATGCGTAATGTTTCCTTTTGATAAAAGATTTTTCGACAAATGCCTAATTTTCACACTCTAGGCACAATCTAATCTAATAAGTAACCAAAATAATATCACCCCAAAATTCACATAAAATTGACAATATGTCATTCATTGTTCCAGGAGAATAATATGTCATCACAAAATTCTAAACACAATGTCATTCATTATTCCAGGATGAACAGACAAATATAGTTCCGCAGGTGAAAAGAAGATTAAAAAGGTTTGCAAGTGTGTTCTCATGGTACAAGAAGTGTGTGTATCCTACGAAATCCCCAATTTTGAAATCCACAATTTTGACAACAATCAGAATCAAGAACATATAATTGATCTAACATATAAAATACATAGATCAAAATAAAGAACAAGAATCTAAAGATGGATCGAAGAAAAAAAATTACAATGAATTTATGGAGAAGAAATCGATCGATTCAAGAAATCGAAGTAAACCCTAAAATAATTCGCACGAGCACAGCAAAGTCCTTGTCGGGCATAAACGTTTTTCTAATTTCTTCGTCCCTTCTCCAAACCCTAATATAATTCCCAAAAAAATCTAAAATCAAATCCCTAAAATAACAAAATCCCTAAAATTATTTTCAAATTCTAAGAATAACATTTAACAATCAATCAAAATACTAAATTTACCAAGAAAATGGACAAAATCACAAAAAAAATACATCAAGGGTTTGAGAATCCATACCTCAGGGAATACATCAAGGAGTTGAGAATCCGTACCTCAGGGAAGAAGATCACATGTAAGAGAGAGAGAGAGATCCAAGAGTAAGAGAGAGCACAATCGAGAAGCCAAGAAAGAGAGTGAGAGAGAAGAAGAAAATAAGAGAGAAATAGAGTATCCATCGTAAATGAAAACTTGAGGGAATGGAAAAACAAGGGGGAAATAAAAAAATTGAACTGGAGAATTTTATAAGAAAGGAAACTAAAAAATATACATATATCTTTCACAACGTGCTGGAGCACGCCGTAAATGAGTGTTCAATCACAACGTGCACTAAAGCGTGCCGTAAATGAGTCTTCAATTACAACGTGCAAAAATATACGCCATAAATGAGTCTTCAATCACAATGCACAAAATTGCATGTCGTAAGTAAGTTTTCATTCACGGCTCACATGACAAACATGCTGTAAAAAAGTAAAATATCAGATATTTTACGGCTCACAAATTTGGACGCCGTAAATATATGTCATTTACAATGCGCAACCGTTGCACGCCGTAAAATGTGCGTTGTAAATGACCACTTTTCTTGTAGTGCAAGAACATTTTGACTGAACATTTGGGACGTCGTACTGCTCATTCTTACATGTTCTCTACTTACTGCTTTTCGTTGAATAATTGGGACAATAGATGTTGAGTAACCCTAGTGAGACTTTCATGTAGTATACACACCCTCGTCTTTTAGACAGCATTGATCGTATTATACGGTATTCATCTACCCGTAATACGTAGTTGGCTGAGTCATTCCCCCGCTCTCCGGTATTCTAGTTTTGGGGCGTGACAGGCTTGTTGGATGCGATCAGAACGTTGGACCGTAACTTGGGTTGAAAATTAAGAGAATTGAGACTGATGCAGTCTCTCTTAGCTGGCTAGACGGAATGGGTATTAGAACGTGGCTCGCTAGTGGAGCTACACTTAGTGGGAATATATGTAATCAAAACAGGAAGACTCTTTTATGCAAGTGAGTGGAACTGTCCTTCCTCCCTACTCCTTCAAGTCTAATAAAATAGAGTTTTGTGTTGCTATGAACTATCCCTAAATATTTCATGTGGTAGTTGCTAAATAATAGAGATGCTTATGCAATAAATTGTTGAAATGAATAACATATGAACATTTAACTGCTGAATGAATAACACTCGAACTGCTAATATGAAAGTGATGCCATAAAATGAATCGATATTATCCCTTATGCTACATGTTGCTGAAACAACTAGCTCACTTGAACAATGAGATGCTTTGTGAATGATAGAATAAAAAATGAACTGGATATGCTATAGATCTATTGAACTAAATAAAATACTGAATTATGTACACTCTGTGTAACTATTGCGTAGAAATAAAATGTTGTCTATTTTCATATAAGTAATGAAATGAATGATAATTGGCCCCTAATGAATTGAATGAAATGCTACAGGTCCCTTGAGAAATGATGAGGCTTGGGATCATTGAGATCACCAAGTGAAATGATGGTAATGTTGGAAATAAATAAGTCATTGAACATGACTTGGCTGAAATGAGATGATGCACTATTGCGTTTACTTTTTTTTATTATTTACAAAGTGTTTATGTGCACGATCGAGTCGGACATGCATTCGTATGATCATGGTCAACTTGTGCACAAGGTTTGGTTATATATTTTCTTAGATTGTACCCCGAGATGTTAGGGTGATCGATCCGGCCTATGAGGAAACATTGGCATGCTTTGGGAGCACAGTTATTGCGAGACACTCTTAGAGGCTAGCTACCTACTTTGACTAGACATTTTGAAGTCCTATATGGCAAACGTACGTATTGTTTTGACAATGCCAGTGGCCATGTAGTCAGGATGCACACTAATAAATGTTTTGTGCAGGTAGAGTAAGTATATCTGCTAACCTATATTTGAAGCAGGTACGAGGAGTCGGCTATCGGTAAGAAGTCACTTAAATGTGATATATTTAACACATCTCACTTTTTCGTCCGGATGGATCTGGGATCGAGTCACTAACTGGCTCGGTCCGGCGGCGGCCGCCCATCTCGCCACTGCGAACCTCCGCCTCTCCGACACCCCGGACATCACAAGATGGTCCCCTAGCTCGGACGGCCAGTTCTCTCTCATCTCCGCCAGGTCTATCGTCTGCGGCATCGGGACCCTATCACCCCTCATCGCTCCTTTCTGGCACGCATACATCCCCATCAAATGGTCGATCCTTATCTGGCGAGCACACTTACGGAAGCTCCCTATCGACGACGCCATCACCTCGTTTGGCTACAGCCTAGCTTTGAGTTGCCATTGCTGCACTTCCCCACAAACCGAATCAGCAGAGCACATCCTCACCTCCGGCGATCTGGCCACTAATATTTGGGCGACTCTCAGCATCAAGTTTAAGAAGGCCCTCCTCCACAGGGGCTTCAACGATCTCTTGTCCAGCTGGGGCGTGTCCCACGGACATCAGATCGTAGCTGCCGCAGGAATTTGGGTCCTGTGGAAAAACATGAACAAGTTTCGTTACGAGGGCCGACATCTTCCGCCACCTCAACTGTACAGGAAAATCATCAGACAGATTTTTAAGAACCGGAGGCGCTGTTCGCACTCTATGTCCACGTTCTGGGCCACCATAGAGTAGTTTCGATTTTGCTGTTTTGTCGGCTTGCCTAGCCGTTTCTTCTTTTGGCCAGCGCTTATCGCTCTTCTTGTATAGGCTTCGTCATTTTGCGCCTGATACATCAATAAAATTCCCCCTTCTTTAATATATATATATATATATATATGTTCAACTTGCCTGCTTAACATACTAAACGAAATGACGATGTGATGTTGCCTTTCCAATAAGAAATTCTATATATTGCTTAACATGTTAAATTCAGTATGCCAACATGTTGTATTGCTATGAAAATGCTTAAACATAACATACATGCTAAACGATGCTTTCTACAAGAATTATCATAACATGTTTAAGATGTTAATGCTAACGATACCTCAATGATAACACCAAGTATGCTATAATGATGCCTTCACATGAACACTGCTAAGAACATGTTTACATGCTTCACTATGACTATTGTCCATGAACTGTAAACTGATGCTAAGCCCCAAATAGGAAGATCGCTCTAATAAATGTTTGCTAAAATTGACCACTTAGTGTCGGTTTAGGCGAGTAGGCTAGTTCTGCTCGCCAGTACATAGATGATGTACTGACCCACGTTATGGACACTCTTTTTAGTGCTCGTACTTGAGAAATTCTGTACGCGAAGATTGGCTTGATCGGTCTCGCGGCTTTGAAGATTTGTTGGCCATGCAGAAGCTCTTCTTGCAAAAGATGATATCTTCTGTTTATAAAAGGCATAATGTATGGAACATTGTAATCAGTTATACTAGTGAGTTGTAAGCCAATCGGTATATCGAGTTGTAATCCAATGTATCAGAGTATCAAATGTAAGCTTTATGGTATTTGTTCAGTTGGCTATTAATATAAAGTGAGATATGTTATAAACTTTGTATTCTATTACAAGTCCTATACTCTACTTCAATTATCAATAAAAAGAATACATTTTTATATATCTCTGTGCGACTTCAAGTTATTCGCTTATCTCTGCTGTTATAAATCAGTGATATGTTTCTATTCAACGAGAAAGAATGTCCTTATTAACTTCAATTTGTCTGCTTCTGCCACTACGATGTGTTTCTATTTGAATATTTTTAATTATGTACCGTCTTTTCCTTGTACAGGTGCAATACCAGACTTGTATGGCATTATGCCCAAGCGAGGATGAATGATTCTGCGCGAATCAGAGCAAGGACGAACGATTCTCCAAATTGGAGCATGACAGGAACAAACTGGACTTTGGTGACTATTATGGAACACCGACCTGAGATTAAATTCTCTTAAACTAATGCCAAAAGGTTGTACGATTATGTACAATGATACTCCATCCTTATGGTGACAGTGTTCCAGTGTGATTTGGTTAGGATAATTTCTAAAACTCTTAATAGATCCAAGCATAGTTATGTAGGTTGACTCCAATCACTAACCCTTTGAGGACTTACCTATATGAGAGGTCGTGAAGTCCGCGACTATAGGATAGGACAATCTTAGACAACTCTCATGAATATGGAAAACTGTGCATGGCCATATAAAAGTGCCATCCGATAGGCCCAAGAATCTCTAGCATACTATGTGTGTTATTTTTTGAATCTGGTTCAAGAAGTCTGATTCAAGGCATAATCTATCACGCAATTCTTTATATAAAGACAATAGTCATTAAGTGAGATTTAAGGCTGTAGTCCATCTTATCTATATGTAGTATATATAATTGCCCAAAAATTCTTCATCTTTAATCCTTTTGAATATTGTTATCTTTGGTTTCGAAATTTGATTTTTTTTTTTTTTTGGGAGGAGGGGAATGTTGTTATTATTAGTAAAAAAAATTTACAAACCTCATATTATAAATATGGACAATTCACCATAATTATTTGGTCCACATAACCTATGTCTTTTGGTTATGTGGTGGCCCATGCAGGTCAGAGCATATCGTCTTAGTTACGTTACTGTACCGAATAAGCCTGCACTAGGATAAAACCTGATAGGATACGCAATCCATAATTGCCTGGACACTTCTTTTGAAATTTTCTTTTTGTTCTTGAACTTCGTATTTTGTACTCAACTATTTTTCTTTGCTTTCACATGTCATTGTTTCTCGTCCCTTTCTATTTCGGAGTGACGAATGCTTGTGTTTTATGGAATTTATTAGTAAGTAAATTGTGTAAATTAGTTGCTTAATACAAATTTTGGTTCCCTTATAGATATGAGGGGTATATTATATACCATAGGTATTTAGTGGCATTGAGTTTTAGCAACGAGTAGACAAAAGTTATAAAATTTTATGGTAACATATATTTTGATGGGGTAGTGTGACCAAATTTGGGTAAACGTCTTCAAGGCATTAATTGAAATGATTGATGAAGTTATTATGAATTTACAAAGTTGAATGAGAGTGGATTGATTCAATTTAAACTTTAAGGTAATTTTTATAAGATATAACCTTGTGTTATGAAAGATTGTTGGATTCTAAGGTTTAGGGCCTAAAAAATCAAGTTGTGCCATGTATTTACTATTCAGCAACCAAATTGCGCCCCAAAAATTAAGCTGTGCGACTAATAAGGAGCTCAGAAATCAAAGTGCGCCATTCATCAGGTTGCGCCACACATCAGACTACACCCAGTCATATTATGCCAAAATCTACATGACGTCTGACATTTAATGGCCAATATTACCTGACAGCACTGACAAGTGACAGCACAGTAGACGAGGAAAATCTCTTCAAATCCCTCAAATTGTGTCGCTCGAGAAGAATTGGTTGACAGCTGTCATGTATGTCTTATGAGTTGCTCCTAGGCGCAATCTAAAACAAAATCCTTAGTTACGCCTAGGCGCAAGCTGAGCAACTGTTTCTCAAAAGCTGCCACATGTCTAGGCGCAACCTTATCACATACAATTCAACTTGTTGACTGAAGCTCGCGCAACCTGATAAAGTTGAGGCAATTTTTATTTCCAAAGCAGGATGATGTGGTACACATGCCACATATTAGGAGCTGAGTACATTATGAGGAGTCTCAATAGCTTTACATGTCTCGGACTGAAGCTCGGACAGAGTCTCTGTAGACATGGTAGCTTGACTACTCCCTGCTCCCTATTCCGTCGGAGGTAGTAGAGTTACTGGAGTTTCATTTACTAATTCTGTTGCCACCTTAGACATTTCATGCTGCTCAGTGGTCATGGGTTCATTAACTTCAGGAAGATTGACATGTTCCTTATCATGAACCACATCCTCCTCGTCTTCAGCAGTTGAAGGATCTTCATCAACTGGGGTTTCTTATGATGATGGTGCATTTGCTAAAGTTTTTTTTTTCTTTAGTAATGTTGTTCCAATCATCATCATAAGTTTTATCATCAAAACGCAACCAGTCAGTGCGTCAATCATTACCTCTTCTGAATGAGTGGATACTTGAGCTTTTGGAGTATCATGTGGAGGCAAATCCTGCTTTGGAGATGAGCTTTTGGACTCGGGGGAGTTGGAGATGGAATTGTTATCCCTGCCGCGGCAAGTATATAATTGGCTGGAACATTTGCTGTCATGGTGATAACAGGAGGCTGGACATCTGTTGAAATAACCAATACAAGGAAAAGCAATTTAGATATATATCTTTGATAAAAAAAATTAGGGATTTTTTGACTTTCATCCCACTTATTAATATGACTTTGTACTTACATCCCACTTTTTATTTTTTTTAGACTTACATCCCACTTTTCGTCACTAAAAGTATTTTTCGTGACAAAACAAATACTTTTTGTGACAAAATGAATGTTTTTCGTGACGAAAAGTGGGATGTAAGTCTAAAAAAATTAAAAAGAGGGATGTAAGTACAAATTCATATTAGCAAGTGGGATGAAAGTTAAAAAATCCCAAAAAATTAACATATGAGGATATGTCACAATTTTGATATTACCTTCTTGAGATGGTTCTTCTTCGCAATTTCCAATTTTCTTCTGACTTCTTTAGGTATTGATACGTCAGGTTCTGCAACAACTTCAGTACGATCACCCTCCGGATCGATCAAGGAAGTAGAAGTTCCTCCTTCTGTAACCTTCCCATGTTTCTGAATAGAAGAAGGGGTAATGTCCTTCTCTCCAGAAGAAGAACTGAGAAGCAACTGTTTTGATTGAGAACGAGTTGTTCTCATTGTCGCTAGTTCATTAATAACCAGTGACATTCTTTTCCTCTTCTCCGGAGCCCTTGGAGAATTAGGTGGATTATCTCGCTGAGGAGAGGCCATCGTCTTCTTAGTTTTTTTCTCTTTTTTAAACCATTTACAAGAGATTTTTCCTTCCGCACCATTATGGATATGTCTAGAGGATCTTGAACAGGATCAGCATAGTTCATTAAAACTGATGCCTCCAGAGGTTCATCGGCAGGATCTTTGTCTTCTACATCCCGAAAAGACTGAAGAGTACGTTTTCCTTATTTAAATCTCTTTTCAGTTGCGAAGCTATATGCGGGATGAAAGTTTTCAGCGAATGTGTTCGCTGAAGTATAGAAGTTTGCGTACGAAAATAACATACATGGGCCTTGTGGAAGTTTGTAAGGCATGAAAAAGATAGCCTTTGTGCCACGGGCGTTGTAATAACTACAATCCCTAGCCCCATCAATGAGATAACACTTAGCTTGTAGGCAAGTGGTTGCATTACCTACGTGAAGCTGATCGTACCCGAACTGCCGTGCAAATTGACTCGGCAAATACGGCTCCAAATAGCATTCTTCTTCGAATCTGTAGACCAAGTGAGAGAGCCGGATTACCTTAAGCCATGAAAAGATGTTTGGGCTTAAACGGAGTGTTTCTTTACTTAAGTCCATCATTTGTGGAGGCATAGTTTCATACCCTAAAGGAGGTCCAACACACTGGAAATTCTATCCTGATCCACGGTTCAAGGCAAGTCGGCACTCTGAAAGAGCAGTATATTTCCAGTGAGCATTAGCGAAATGCCCGATAAAGTCTCCATCAGCAGTTCCCATATCAGGGTTCATCAAACAAGGATGGTGTAGCAATAACCATCCGAACAAATAAGTATATGGCATTTCAGTACGGGGAAAATCTGACCGAGCATCCTTATCTTGCAGCATAGTGTCCACAAAAGAACGCAATCCTGCATTCAGGCGGCAGGTCATGGCTGATAAGAGATCCATCTTATATCCGAATACAAGACGTATTGCAACAAACGGTACACCTCGAAGAAATCTGTCAACTACACTGGCTCTCGGAACTACAAAACGCCATAGCCATAAAGATAGAAAGCCTGCCAGCTGGGCTTCTGGAGACATAGGTCTGTAACCCTGTCTAAGGTAACTCTGGAAGACATCGCCAGCCTTAAACAGACCCGAGTTCTCAGTCAATGTGACATCTCCATGATCATGTTTTTCCATCAGATATTGTATATCACTCTTATCAAAATGTTCAAAGAAATGATGAGCACATGCTTGACTATCCAGTGGCTTGTCCTCCCATGCATGACCCAAGAACAGATATGGCATCCATTTAGTGATGTAGCAAGTACCCACAGTGGCACTTTTGTAGTAGAGTGAGCAGATTTTATAGTGACACATCAACTCTTAGAAAACTGTGATCATCTCAGGATTCTCCTTTGCCAAAGCATCTAATTCATCATTTGTGGGTACATATTCTTCATATGGGTTATCACCCATTGGTAGACGAGAGATATATTCCATCTCGCTAAAAGCAAATCCTATTTCCCCATGAGGAGTCATGAAAGTCCCAGTGCTTTCATTATATCTCTCAACTAGAGCCAAGAACATATGAGGGTTCGGGCGAATGCCATATACTGTAATGCAGATGGCATTATAGAGGACCATATCAATGAGCTTGTCTTTGAATTCATCCAAAATCTATATAGATAAGCTAATTCAACGCTTCATCTCTGGATTTACCAGACCTGTCATATGCATGGCACAGTCTGGATATCTTCCTTCGACTTTTGCAAATGCATTTGCAAAAATAGGTATTCTGACTGGAAGGAGCAAGGAAGAATCTTCAGGAGGAATACAGCTTGGCCTTAAACCTCTTAAATGTGTACTATATCTTTCAGAAGTACTGTAGAAAAGGTCTTCGTTCCTCGGACCCAATTTATAGCAGATTTTGTCGACTCTTGCTTGCTCAAGAGGAGTCAGATCCCATGACATCCTTCTCGGATAGCTGGCAAAAGCATATTGGGATAATGCCATAGACCTTGATATTTCTGTTAGGTACATGGCTTTGTCCTCCTTTAAAAAATTTCTCATATCTTTTCTTGTCTTAGGTTGGGAGGCCTTCTTGATGGCATCCCTGAATAAAAAAGCAGGTTTCTTGTGGACTGTAGTATCCAAGCTCTGAAGGGGTTCACCGTTCATTAAGTTCAAAAGGATTTGCTTATCTTGATTTATGAGCAGAGTTCTTCATGCTTCAGGACCGTCGTATTGAGGGAAAGTGATATGAGACAAATTCTCCCTATACTCTGGGATATTAAATGTTGAAGCAAATCTTTCTGCATTTGGGTCTTCCCTGAGATTAACTGCAAAGAGATATATGAACAAAAAAAAATTTTGAGTTGCACAAACATTCTGAGTTGCGCCACGTAATGTGTTGCACAGAATCTAAGTTGCTCAACATTCTGTGTGGCGCAACAACCCAAGTTGCACCATATGTTATGTTGTGAGAAACTCAAGTTGCTCAACATCTCAAGTTGCGCCACATACTGAGTTGCGCCTCAATTTTAGTTCTGCAATATTTTAAGTTTTGCGCAACAGCATACGTAATACGGTTCGTAAGAATGAACAGTGTTCTAGAAAAGGGCAACCATACCCTAAGAAGGGGTGGCGCAAAGTTTATGATACACCACACTAGAAAAAGAGGGGCGCAAATCATTCAGTGATGAAATCATCATCCATAGATCGAATCGGCTCGTCCTTAATCACCATCCATTGCTGGGTTGGCTGTCTCTCGTCGAAAAGAAGGCGGCGCATATTGTGGTGCACGAGTAAACGGAGCACGAGTTGAAGGGGTGGCGATGGCCTTCCCTTTGTCAGCAGTATTCTTTTGGGGGCCATGTCGTCGAGGAGATGGTCGAAAAAGAGGGTTGTAAGAGTTCAAAAAAAATTCTCAGAAGATTAAAAGTGAAAGTAAAGAATCACAGTGGGTTAAACAGGGATTATTTATAGCCAAAAGTCGGAATCCTAACAGTCACCCCAATTGTGCATGAAAAAAAATTGTAACTGGTCGCAACAGACTGCACGAGACTAGCGCAACTTGACTCAGTCAAAGCTTTTATAAATTCAAAGTATTTCAAAACTTTGAAATATTTTAAGTTTTGAAAACTTTGAAGGGGGTCTTGTAGGGCCTAAAAAATAAAGTTGTGCCATGTATTTACTATTCAGCAACCAAATTGTGCCCCAAAAATCAAGCTACGCCACTAATACGGAGCTCAGAAATCAAAGTACGCCATTGATCAGGTTGTGCCACACATCAGACTGCGCCCAGTCATATTGTGCCAAAATCTACGTGGCATCTGACATTTAATGGCCATCATTACCTGACAGCACTGACAATTGACAGCACAGTAGACGAGGAAAATCTCTTCAAATCCCTCAAATTGTGCCGCTCGAGAAGAGTTGGTTGACAGCTGTCCTGTATGTCTTATGAGTTGCGCCTAGGCGCAATCTAAAACAAAATCCTTAGTTGCGCCTAGGCGCAAGCTGAACGACTGTTTCTCAAAAGCTGCCACATGTCTAGGCGCGGCCTAATCACATACAATTCAACTTGTTGACTGAAGCTCGCACAACCTGATAAAGTTAAGACAATTTTTATTTCCAAAGTAGGATGACGTGGCGCACATGCCACTAATCTCTTAAGTCGTGTCTACTATCCTGTACACGACCACGCGCATCTCAATCACGTGATGCCACGCGTCTAAATACAATTAGTACACGATTGATTACCTGAATAAAAATTGGCGCAACATGAGGTTGGCGCAATCCAATGTGGCACAATCTAGCATCGTACACATCAGAATAACTGCTAAAACAGTTATTTCCAGAACTCTATAAATAGAGTTTTCAATCATTGATAAAGCATCACAGAGAGATCAAGAACTCTTACAAAATTGCTGCTGTATTCTCCAAAGGCTCTAGTCTTCAAGTTCACATAGTTCAAGAGATAAAGTGATAGTCTTCTGATCAGATTTCTACTGTTGTACTTCCCCAGAAATTATTGTACTCTTGTACTCTTTTCTTAGTTTGTAATAAAACTTTTTGTTTTTGCAAACATAAGATAGGTAGAAATTGTCTTGCCAAAGTCAAACTAGAAAGGGAAGTTTTATAGATTGAGGGTTGAACAATTAGATAGGGGTTGATAACACAATCAAGTAAATTAAATTTGAGAGATTTTAGTGCTTTTTACTTCAAGAATTTTTAGAAGAACACTTATGGTTTTTTAGTTAATGTGGATAAAAAAAGAATTGGGGATAGAGATTTGACTTGAGGATAAGAGTATCTTGATGATTGAATTTAAAATTTGGAATATATGTATATATTCAATTGATTTTAAAAAAATTTACAATTAGAGGATGTGTTAAGGTTTGAATTTTGAAGGGTTCAATTTGAAGTGACTAAATTTCGAGGACAAAATTTTTCTAAGTTGGGCAGATTGTAAACCCTTCTAAACAAATTAGATTAGTATTAGTATTTTTGGTTATTTATTAGAATTATACATAATTATTTGAGTGTGTTGTTTTTTTATTTGAATTTTATACCATTCGTCGTAGTTTAGCTATAAATAGCACAACACTAGCTATTTTCTTCCAACAAAATTTGTATCCATGACCTAGTCGAGCTTCTCAACATTTATACCATTCATGTTCCACTCAAGCACGTCTTCTTGTGCTTCATTTTTATAGTACAACATTCACATAGAAAACTGAAGTTCAATATTTGACCATATACCTATATCTGTTCCAATCGAAATTGGAAACACAACTTTGACCCGAAACCTTCGACGCAAAGGAGCTTCATGAACTAGACTAACCCTAGAACACACATGTAGCTTGTGTCCCACTCAAATGGACCCTAATATACTCCCTAAACTCCCACAAAATACTAGGACATTTTTCTAGAAAAATTGGTCTCGTGAGCTACACAAGTCTATCGGTTCGTCGAAATAGACCGAGAATAGAGCCAAATAGTACACAAACTCAAACCTAATATATAGAGGACTTAATTAGGTAAATACTAGAGGATTAGACCAATTTATTAGCTTCCTAAAGTGTGTGGACAACAGCATATATATACTTCAGTCCATATGTGTTAATGGGTGAGTAAGTGGTGTATGTGTTGGTTTTTAGCCCAAATAAAGTAACCAAATGACCACCGAACCATACCTAACCTAAGGAGGGTTAATTAACCTCAACATAGAGGCCTTAGACACAATTTAAGGCACATAAACAATAAAGTATAGCATCATACAAATTGGGTCAGTCCATAGGTTGTAGGTGGTGTATATGCATAGTTTTAGCCGATAGAAGTGAACCAATGTTCACTAAACCAACTCTCACTTATAGATGAATTAACTAACCTCAATCTAGTGTTCTTAGACACCACTTTGGACACCTAAACACTTGTGTACATCAGTGAATTGTTGTGTATAGTGGGCGGCCTAGTTGGCTAAATATAGGGAGTTGTGGGTTGTTTTCTAGCTACTTCCCACTCCTCCCATCACCTAGAATTAAGGCACAACTTGTTAGCCCAATGATTATATCGTGTTTTTGAATATGGCTAATCAATTAAGTTTAACATAATAATGTCACTAATATTCATATACTCACTAGCATGTTGCTACTTAAACTTAGCATTGTTCTAATTGTCCTATATCATATTGCCATGCTTGTATCGTACTGTAACATATTTTGCTCGTCTAACATGTATTTGTAGACATGCAGTAAGCATGATCAAACCATGACACAGGCAATAAAGAATTAATGATGGACCAAAGACGACGTCATACAAAAAGATTTCTCTGGACCGCCTAGCAACCTATCCGGGGCCTCGCATCAGGGGTTCCGCTGCCCGGTCAGCGAACATGGGTCGACGGGGCAGCGCCCCCCGTCGGGGGTTCGGGGGCAAAGCCCCCGAAAGGTATTCAGATTTAGATCTGCTTATCTTTGGACGATTGGTATCAAGCAAAAAGACATTTTCAGATCTGCTCAAATATCAGAAGAAAGGCATCATCAAAGGGCCCTTAGTTTTCCTTTTTTTTCAAGTCTGTAATCTTCAATTTATTGAGTCTAGGAGAATATGTACATTGAGTCGCACTGTGTCATCTCAACCCCTAGACATATGTAGTGCCCCGCTCCTCGCGGTCCACTATGTAATACATATGGCTTGCTGACTAAGTCTTGAACTGAGTATTTGGGGAAACCTTTGCCGGTATCGATTGATCACGGATGAAATACAACGAACCTTTCCAATTGATGGAGTGGCTTCTATTGAAATGAATCCAAGAGTTTTGTTGGATGTTTTCTTTTGCTGCTTGGTTTTGATGAATGCATTTTTGTGTTGGTTTCGATGATTGGTTTTCATTGTTCGCTTTCATCGTATTTCGCAATCATTCTGAATCTTGAGAGAAGGAGACCGAAGTATTCTAATCAACTGTTGGTGCCAATGTAGGACGCGTGAACTGTAAGTGAACAGCGCATGAAGTCCCTCCTTCTCTCAACTAAGATTCATGTTGGTTAGTTGCTCTAACCGGGCTTGCATTTATTTGATGCCCTAATAAAAATGATCTCTAGTCTACTCTTTTTTTGCATCCCTCTGATCAACGATACCAAAACAATAAAAGATAAGAATAAGAATGAAAGCTAACGAATGACTGCAAAAGAAATAAAATGCTATGGAATGTTATCGAATGACCGAATGAGAATTGAATGCTAATGAATGACCGAACGATTAAGGCTAGTTATGAACTGGTCGCTATCTGGTGCACTGTTAAGTTTTATCTGATAAAAAGAACAAGTCATGCATTGGTCCCGGACAACTTGTTAACAAGGTAATAGTCTCTCAACGATACTGGGGGTACCCGGGATCGATCGGCCTAGGAGAGATTGTAATAGCACCCCGAGATAAATGCTACACCTCGGAAATGTTGTGTCCTTAGTGACGAGCTGAACCTTGAGTCTCAGCGGCTAATCATGGGGAACAGACCCATGGACCACCATGTAGTTAGGATATACATATGAACAAATCCTTATTGCAAAGCCTAACACTGAACGATGACGGTAAAGAATGTTTCTTATATACATATGCAAATTGTGCTAACCTGTTTTGTGTAGGAATGACTGTCGGCGAGGGTAAGTTGATTTTGAAATATTTATGCTGTCATGTTTCTTATAAATTGTTAAAAAAACCTAGACAAGTAGAAAGATCACTAGTAAATATGTAGCTTCACATATTGAATTAGTGCAGATATTTGTGAGTTTTGACGAAGGGCCGCTCGCCAGTACATGATGTGTGTTGTCCTACGTTGTGGGCATCCTTTTCAAAAGCAAAGGTGACAGGAGAATTTCAAGTGAGGCACTAAAGCTCGTCTAGCCCAGTAGAGCTGTGACTGCCTCGAAGCTTCTTTTTATTTCCAGTCAAAGTTGCAAGTTTCTTTTCCTTTGAAGGTGTCTTTATATTTCCAGCATGTAATAAAGGGGTATAATGTATGGGCATTGCGACTATTTTTAAAAGAGAGTTTTAAAGAGAATCATGTAGTCAAGATAAGGAAATCTGAGTTTGCAAAGCTTTGTACATGTATTCCTATCAAGTTTATCAATAAAAGAAGTATCTCCATTTCAAACCTCGGTGTTCAATATTTGGTTTTCTGTAATGATTGGGTGGGTGCGTGTGTTTTTGCTTGACTAGTTGTTTTGTGCAGGAACATGATCTTGTGCAAACGCAACTTAGGCTTGCACGGCATCATGCCTTAGCGAGGACGAACGATCCCGCAGCGATCCAGGCAAGACGGACGACCCTAGCGGGATCGGGGCATGACAACATACCTCTCCAAGCTCTACCATACCAACAGACCAATTCCTAAACCAAGCCCAAGCTCTACCAAGCCAAACAAAGCCCAATGGCCATTTTGCCACCTATGAGGCATAGTTCGGCCGAACTCTGCCCCCACATAGAGTTCTGGCCGAACTCTGTCTCCTAATTTTTAGCACCCTGATTTTTAGGGCCTGCTTGGTATAAGCTGGCCAACGTTCAAAAATTTGAATTCTTGTGGCAGAATTCGGGTCGAACTCTGCCTCCCAGAGTAATATAAATAAGGCTTGATTTCTCTCATTTCAGATCATCTTTCTATCTCTCACTCTCAATCATCTCAGCCTTATACTACGTAAGCCTTACTCTTCCAATCTACTTGCCATAAAACTTTCTAAGCCCCAAGGTGCTCAAGTGCGATTCTTTTAGAAGGCTTTGTGCAAGAGCTGAAAAGAAAAGTCACTTAAAAAATTTTAAGTTTTGCCACCTGCGAAACTGTAAGAAGTTGACGTGCTCTTCTGAGTAAAGGCACGTGGTTGTACACTATTTCACAAATAGTGAATTTTAATCCTGAGCTAGAGTTCTCAAGCCTGGACTAGTCCTCCATGAGAGAAACCAGGTTAAAACTGCTGTGACTGCGAATGCTCTTCTGATCTTTATTTACTTTCGTATTTCTCTCTGATTTATTTACTATCTTGATATTTATTTTGTGGAGGTGATATAGAGTTAATTTTATTTGGTGATTATCGACCCAAACTCTATTCACCCCCCTCCAGAGTTGCCTACACGTTATTTCAATTGGTATCAGAGCAAGGTCTCTATTGTTAGGCTTAACATCCTTAGAGTAGATCCTTGTTTATTTGTATATGGTATCGTATTCCTCCTCTTCAAATAAAGACGGTTTTACTTCTAGTAGCATGGACAACCATGTTTCTTCTAAATACAAGAAATGCTCTAAGTGGAAAGCTATGGCTAAACAATCCTTAGAGATTCTTGAGGACTTTCATTCTACAAATGAAGAACTTTCAGAAAAGGTCATTCATTTAGAAGAATCAAATGAGTTTTTGAGAAATAAAAACAATGATTTATTATCAAGACTTGACTCTCACAACTCATCTTGTGTTTCTTTAAAGAGTTTGAATGATTCTTTAATTTTGAAAATTAAATCTCTTTCCTCATTAATAGAAGATCTTAAGAAGCAAGCACATGAGCTAAATCATTTGCATGATTCTTCTATTGACTCTTTAAAGAAACAAAATGATGATTTTATTTCTAGAATTGCTTTATTTGAAAAAGAGAATTATGCTTTAAATGCTAAATTTGATTCTCTTACTTGTTTGCATAATGATTTGCTATTAGAACATGATATTCTTGTGAGCCCTTGGCCCAATTTTTGTTATTATTTATTATAAATATTTAAAAATATTTATTACTAGTTCAACCTTTCCCTTTTGCATTTAAACCCTAGAAGGGGGTTTGTAAACAAAACAAATCCTAATTACAGCTAAGGGAGGCCCTTTTTTGCGAAATGCAAATATTAAGGGACCTTAGTGGAAATTGTTAATTCAAACTACTATTGATAAGCAGGGATTTAAAACTCTGCATTCAAACTCCCAACGGCCAAAACCTAGGGGAGTTTAGATATGATCAAATTCTTCTCCTCTCTATCTCAACAGGATTTGATCGGCCTCTATATATATGTATGTTAATTAAGGCCTCCGTCTCCCCTTAAACCCTAGAATTCCTGGTCGAGTTCTTCCCAGTTCTTCCATCTCGAAGTCGAGGCAACTTTCTGCAGGATCGAAGCAATCGAACCATCAACAGGTAACTCTTCTCCACCCTAAATTCGATTCAATAAGACTGTTAACTCACGAGTACACCAATGAAGGCAAGGTATTTGTAGTAATTTATGGAAGGGATTAGTAACAATGGGGGAGAGTAGACCAAGACTGGGGTGTCCCAAATCACCACCTGTGACTTGCCCTGTTATACCGAGCTCTGCACATAGGCAGGTTAGGACTACTCCTATAGGCCTTTAGCAATCATAATACAGTGGAAATTGCCTTGGCTTAGGGTCTAAGGTAGGTATTAGGACTACCTATAGGTGTCAGAGCCTAGAGGGAACCCAAGTTTGAGTAGAAGACACCTGTATGTAATGTATCGAAGGCACATTAGATTTTACTTGGATCCTGGTATTGTGGTTATAGTCAATTGATGGGTACAATTGGGTATCAGGAATAAGGAAGTGTGCCAGAACCTAGATTTCACAGGGCCTAGTATATGGGAACCTACAATAGTATCATGTACCTAAAGGTAAGTGAGATTACTTGTAGGTTGTGTATCTAGGGGTAGAGCCCAATAGATAGAATCAGCTATGTATTGGACTTTGGTAATATAATGGGGTTCCTATATTAAGGAAGATGTTTGGGAACATGTGGCATAGTAGACTAGAAATGGAAGAGAGTGTCAAGTTGATGGGAAGAATTAATTGATATCAGGAAAAACAGAGAGAGATCTAGGATAGTTGCAGGACACAGTCTTGGAGTTGATGCATTTGATATTGGCCTTAGGCCATGGTTGCCAGTGCTACCTAGGTTCACCAGGTCAGTGAGCAGTAGTGCCCTGCATTAGAGTTCAGGCCCACATTATTTTGGGTTCATTCAGGAGTATGGCTCGAGTTTGGTATTAGTATCAATCCTCCTTAGATTTAAGTTCAGACCTAGTACTCCATATGTTGTTCAAACCCCATCCTCTGTATTATTCTGTCCTTGTAAACATTAAACCACTTGATTTTGGTTCTGTCCCAAGGATATACATGTTTTGTACATATTACCTGGATATCAGTCCATTCCATGCTCAGGTAAACACTTTGTCTCCTTGATGCCCAAGTCCAGTTTGTGACTGAGACACTTAGAGTGTCAGTCCATATGCACATCTACAGGTGGACATATGTACATAGCAGTAAGGGAGAGATGTCTTTACATGGCCAAAACTTGAGAAATCAACTGATGCTTGAACCATTGTTAGAGCCCCTAGATGCAAGAAAGTACTCGTAGCAGGGCCTTTTAGGACTGTACAATAAATATTGGGGCTGTGGTTTCATATCAGGACAGAGTGATCCATTGTGCACATAGGTACTTACACCTATCCAGACATCCATGTGAACCTCCATTGTGTTCCATGGATACTAACTGGTGAATCTCCTTGTATCAGATTTATATCCTAGTGTAATCTAGTGGGGAGGACTCATATAACAGTAATAGAGGCAAGAGAAAGGGAGTGGGTCAGGATGTCCACACTAGAGAATAGCACGTAATGTAGCACATCTGAACTTGACCATTAGAAGAGCAGAACAGTATTAGTTTGGTATCACAATTGGTTCCAGTTGAACAGGGAGCAGTAGGGGTATACTGCAAACTGGCCCCTAACCAATGTATGCTTAGATGAACTTAGTATACCTTCTTCTCAATTCTGATACTCCAGGCAAGATATGTTATTCAAATAACATATCAGTTATAGCTTGTGTGCCTCAGTTAGAGTAAGGAAGATTAGAGCAATAATATCACCAATTGTCAGTCCTGTACAGAGTTTTAGTCCTATTAGGAAGAGAGTTCAAGTTTTCCCCATCATATCAGCATACCCCATTAACCCTCATATTAGAACCCTCTCTTCCCATGCTTAGCTCGATATATATAATTCTTAGTTGTGTTCCTACAATATGTATCAGACATGCTAATTGTCCTGTTGTCACCAATGTGCTTTGATTTATGAATAGCTGAATTTACCTACTAAAGGGTAGCAGTTAAGAGAACTCTGCTAAGTCCAGGAGCATGGGAACTGACAACACAGGTAGCAGGTTAGTGGAAACAATAGGGACATCCTGTACATAAGAGTACAGTCTTGGGTGACTCTCATAAGCACCAGTTGGGTATAAATCCTTGTGTGCAAGTACAACATATAAAAGGGTACATATGGGTAAATAATGATTGGGTTAGTCACAGTTTCATGGGCAAGCAGGTGTACAGATAAAGGTTGGATGTAGAATACAGGGAAGTTGGTAGGCAGGAGAGAGTAGAGAGAAGTGTGGCCTGCATTGAAAGTAGGTTGGGGGTTTAACTAGACATATAAGGGAGGATAGATATGAGAGCTCGGGATATTGTATGTATCAGTCTTTTGATTAGATGTGGAACTTGCATTATGTATCAGTTGGTAACTTATAGTAGCAGCAGGACAGAATGAGAGGACTAGGTTGATTTTCTGTAAACACAGGTCAATAGTGTAGGGATGGGCACGTGTGTATCACCATGTGATGTATGTGTGTGAAGAAGAGTAGAGTGGGTCGTAGACTAATTTCTGATACTATAGTGTGTATCCTATACTAATGAATATGTATAGGAGAGGCCTATATGTGTATGTTAATTATTGGGTTAGAAAGTGAATAGGCAATGTGTATAGTAGATAAGACAGGTATGATGTGGGGACCTGTTGATAGCAGGGGTAGACACAAGGCCTAAGTTATAGTTCTTATATGTGTGCATCCATTAGAGGCTAGAGTATCACTATAGAAAACTGTTAGGATTCAACTCATTTAAGTTCAACCTTTGCATTAGTCCATATTGCATTAGAGTAAGCCTTAGTTTAACTCAGTTGCATTAGTCCATAATGCATTAGACCATATTGCATTAGAGTTCACTCTCATCTATTTAAGTTCAGTCCATAGTGAATCATTGGGCAGTCCTTGTAAGCCTTGGTTTAACTCAGTTGGGGTGTTCAGTCATCTCATGTTGATCAGTCCATCGCAGGGTGTTCCAGCCCTTTTCATTTACAGTCCCCATTAAACTGAGTTCAGCCCTTGTATTCCTTCAAACAGTCCATACCTTTAATTACAATCTAGTTACTTTAGATGATTAGTCCCCAACTATCTAGGTTCTTATTAGTTACTATAGTAGTAAGAGAATCATAGAAAGCTAAGAACCAAATGATAAGTTCTCCTTGTTGTATCATCTATTAACATTACAATTTCATAAATAGGTTAATTGGACTTTAAATCGGTGCTCGATCCGTACCAGCAGCTCAGGACCACAGGCAAGTATACCTTGTATTTCGTTACAGCTTTATTTACATGCTTATCGGCTTTCGTTATTCAGTTGATTGCTGACATGTGCTTCATCATTGCTCACAGTTAGCCTTGTAGCTTTATTGGACATGCTTTTCACTTGTACTGGTTTGAGTTGTATCGTAGGACGATCACGTTATAAATTGAACTGCTATTTCCTTATTTTGATTATTTACAACCTGTGAGTCCACACACGGGGCGAGGGTTGATCGTTTGCACCTGCGAGTCCACACACGGGGCGAGGGTGACTTGTCTTGAAACTAACCTACGAGTCCACATTCGGGGAGAGGGTTGGTATACCATTGATCTCTTGTTTACTTGTTTTCCCTGCAGTTCATTTATGCGCAATCATTCATACTTTCATGTCTCGTGTTCGTTTAGTCTTTTCCTGTTTGTATCCTGGATTTCTTCTATGCATGATAAACTGTTAGAAAGGCTTGTATATTATGTATCTTGCTAGTCCTCTGAGGACCTGATGATCTCTTTAGGTTAGCTGCACGTGAGCTAGGTGGAGACGAGCAGTGTTGAGCCATCATTCAGAACACAGTATTGTGGCGTTGATGATTAGCATAGTTTATTTCAGTTGTATCATTCATGTCTTACTTTATTTCGTCTACTGGTGGTGGATTTATGTCCACCGGACGTGACTTGAACCATTTGAAATTCAGTTTATATTATGCAGTCCTTTATTTCAGTTGTATTTATTAGATTCAGATGTGACTTTACTTTCTGTGGATAAGATCTAGATTACCTTGTTGGACTTAGTTTCTGTGACTTGTATATACTAGACAGCGTTCTACCGCCGGCACTGCGGCGTAGGCTAGACTTGGACACGTCTCGTATCTGAAAAGTGGGTGCGGGTCGTGACAAGTTTTTTGGTGGCCCATGCAAGTCTACGTTAATCACTTCAGTAACATTACTGTACCTCGTGAGCCTGCAAATAGGACTAGACTCTTAGAATCTCATCCACGTGTCTTGACTCACTATTGATCTCTATTTTTCATTGAATCCTTGACTTGCATCCTGCTTGGAATCTTCATACCGTCTAAAGTTTTCTTTTATTGCAGTAAATGGATTCTCAAGATAGAAACAATGTTTCCTTAACACCCTATCGACTACAGGTGGATTCTTCACCTACATGACCCCGCCGACACAGGAAGGCCAGCTTACTCATCAGGGCGACCCGGCTCAACCATAATACTCGATATTCCGCAGAGATGACATTCCACCACCAGCACAAGTTCTGCATCCAACATCTACCATGCACCCTGCACCGGCGATGTATCCAGCTCCTATGATGCATCCAGCACCTGCCGTATACCCAGCACATATTCTATCTCCGCCACTTACACTGGACAACGTTGCTCTTCTCGTAATCTTCCAGCAGCTCATCACTTCCCAAACACGGCAGGCCGACGCCTTCCGCGATACCTTGAGAGAGGCTCTCCAGACTAGAGATGCTCCACGACCGTGCCCTGGAACTTCCAAGAATTTTATGGACCTTAGGCCCAGAGAATTCATAGGGACAGAAGGGATTCTCTACGCGGATGAGTGGTTAGAGAACGTAGATCGAAATCTCCGGATGGCTCGAGTTCCCGAAGACATGAAGATCGAGTCAGCTAGCATGCAGCTTTACGACATCGCCCCCACGTGGTATAGAGACGAGCCTCGATTCACCGTACCAGACGTGACTTGGGAGGAGTTCAAGGAACTATTCAAGACGAAGTTCTATCCTGAAGCAGCCCACGAAGAGTTGGAGAACGAGTTCGAGAGCCTGGAACAGGGTAACCTCTCCGTCGACGAGTACACCGCAGAGTTCTCCCGCCTCAGTCGCTTCGCAGATGCCTTGACCCCTATAGCCAAAGCCAAGAAATTTAGGAAAGGACTTTCACATGAAATCCGCATCGCCATCGCCACCAGTCAGGTCACCATACATGAAAGAATCTTAAAGGTCGCACAGGCGATAGAAATAGAATTGAAGCGTATGCGAAAGAGAGACAGAGACGCACATGGTGGAAGCAGTAGCCAATCGAGGTCGGCAAAGCGACCCAACGTCCCAAAGAAGACCGCAGTGCAACAGTATCAACAACAGCCACAAGCAGCCCCATATCAAGTGCAAGACGTTCCTACCGGCCAGTATTGCATGAAGAAGGGCCACATCCAAGAACAGTGCCGCAAATGGTTAGGGTTGTGTTAGACTTGTGGTTCCAACCAACACATATCTCGATTTTATTCGAAGAGAAACGCGACTGCCCCACCACCACCAACCGCCCGAGGAGGACAAGCTTATGCCACGATCATGGAGAACCTGGCAATACCACAAGGAGGAGCTGACGAAAGTTCATAATAGATCTTAGTAATAGTATCATTGAGAGTCCTATATTAGATTTTGTGAGAACTTGGAAATAGTTTAGTAGCAGCAAGTTTTGACTATTCATTACGTTAGATCATAGTTTTATTGGAATTTTGAGGATGAAATTATTTTAAGGTGGGTAGGTTTGTGAGCCCTTGGCCCAATTTTTATTATTATTTATTAATATGAATATTTAAAAATATTTATTACTAGTTCAACCTTTTTCGTTTGTATTTAAACCCGAGAAGGGGGTTTGTAAACAAAATAAATCCTAATTACAGCTAAGGGAGGCCCCTTTTTGCGAAATACAAATATTAAGGGACCTTAGTGGAAAGTGTTAATTCAAACCACTATTGATAAGCAGGGATTTAAAACTCTGCATTCAAACTCCCAACGGCCGAAACCGATGGGAGTTTAGATATGATCAAATTTTTCTCCGCTCTATCTCAACAGGATTCGATCGGCCTCTATATATATGTATGTTAATTAAGGCCTTCGCCTCCCCTTAAACCCTAGAATTCCTGGCCGAGTTCTTCCTAGTTCTTCCCTCTCGAAGTCGAGGCAACTTCCTGCAGGATCGAAGCAATCAAACCATCAACATGTAACACTTCTCTACCCTAAATTCGATTCAATAAGACTGTTAACTCACGAGTACACCAATGAAGGCAAGGTATTTGTAGTAATTTGTGAAAGGGATTAGTAGCAATGGGGGAGAGCAGACCGCAATACTGGGGTGTCCCAAATCACCACCTGTGACTTGCCATGTTATACCGAGGTCTGCACATAGGTAGGTTAGGACTACTCCTATAGGCCTTTAGCAATCATAGTACAGTGGAAATTGCCTTGGCTTAGGGTCTAAGGTAGGTATTAGGACTACCTATAGGTGTCAGAGCCTAGAGGGAACCCAAGTTTGAGTAGAAGACACATGTATGTAATGTATCGAAGGCACATTGGATTTTACTTGGATCCTGATATTGTGGTTATAGTCAATTGATGGGTACAATTAGGTATCAGGAATAAGATAGTGTGCCAGAACCTAAATTTCACAGGGCCTAATATAAGGGAACCTACAAGAGTATCATGTACCTAAGGGCAAGTGAGATTACTTGTAGGTCGTGTATCTAGGGGTAGAGCCCAGTAGATAGAATCAGCTATGTATTGGACTTTGGCAATATAATGGGGTTCCTATATTAAGGGAGATGTCTGGGAACATGTGGCATAGCAGACTAGAAATGGAAGGGTGTGTCAAGTTGATGGAAAGAATTACTTGATATCAGGAAAAACAGAGAGAGATCTAGGATAGTTGCAGGACACAATCTTGGAGTTGATGCATTTGGCATTAGCCTTAGGCTATGGTTGCCAGTTCTACCTAGGTTCACCAGGTCAGTGAGCAGTAGTGCCCTGCATTAGATTTCAGGCCCACATTATTTTGGGTTCATTCAGGAGTATGGCTCGAGTTTGGTATTAGTATCAATCCTCCTTAGATTTAAGTTCAGACCTAGTACTCCATATGTTGTTCAAACCCCATCCTCTGTAATGTTCTGTCCTTGTAAACATATTAAACCACTTGATTTTGGTTCTGTCCCAAGGATATACATGTTCTGTACATATTACCTGGATATCAGTCCATTTCATGCTCAGGTAAACACTTTGTCTCCTTGATACCCAAGTCCAGTTTGTGACTGAGACACTTAGAGTGTCAGTCCATATGCACATCTACAGGTGGACATATGTGCAGACCAGTAAGGGCGAGATGTCTTTACATGGCCGAAACTTGAGAAATCAACTGATGCTTGAACCATTGTTAGAGCCCCTAGATGCAAGGACAGTACTCGTAGCAGGGCCTTTTAGGACTGTACAATAAATGTTGGGCTGTGGTTTCATATCAGGACAGAGTGATCCATTGTGCACATAGGTACTTACACCTATCCAGACATCCATGTGAACCTCCATTGTGTCCCATGGATACTAACTGGTGAATCTCCTTGTATCAAATTTATATCCTAGTGTAATCTAGTGGGGAGGACTCATATAACAGTAATAGAGGCAAGAGAAAGGGAGTGGGTCAGGATGTCCACACTAGAGAATAGCATCTAATGTAGCACATCTGAACTTGACCATTAGAAGAGCAGGACAGTATCAGTTTGGTATCACAATTGGTTCCAGTTGAACAGGGAGCAGTAGGGGTATACTGCAAACTGGCCCCTAACCAATGTATGCTTAGATGAACTTTGTATACCTTCTTCTCAATTCTGATACTCCAGGCAAGATATGTTATTCAAATGCCATATCTGTTATAGCTTGTGTGCCTCAGTTAGAGTAAGGAAGATTAGAGCAATAATATCACCAATTATCAGTCCTGTACAGATTTTTAGTTCCATTAGGAAGAGAGTTCAGGTTTTCCCTTCATATCAGCATACCCCATTAACCCTCATATTAGAACCCTCTCTTCCCATGCTTAGCCCGATATATATAATTCTTAGTTGTGTTTCTACAATATGTATCAGACATGCTAATTGTCCTGTTGTCACCAATGTGCTTTGATTTATGAATAGCTGAATTTACCTACTAAAGGGTAGCAGTTAAGAGAACTCTGCTAAGTCCAGGAGCATGGGAACTGACAACACTGGTAGCAGGTTAGTGGCAACAATAGGGACATCCTGTACATAAGAGTACAGTCTTGGGTGACTCTCATAAACACCAGTTGGGTATAAATCCTTGTGTGCAAGTACAACATGTAAAAGGGTACATATGGATAAACAATGATTGGGTTAGTCATAGTTTCATGGGCAAGCAGGTGTACAGGTAAATGTTGGATGTAGTATACAGGGAAGTTGGTAGGCAGGAGAGAGTAGAGAGGAGTGTGGCCTGCATTGAAAGTAGGTTGGGGGTTTAGCTGGCCATATAATTTAGGACAGATATGAGAGCTCGGGTTATTGTATGTATCAGTCTTTTGATTAGATGTAGAACTTGCATTATGTATCAGTTGGGAACTTATAGTAGCAGCAGGACAGAATGAGAGGACTAGGTTGATTTCCTATAAACACAGGTCAATAGTGTAGGGATGGGCACGTGTGTATCACCATGTGATGTATGTGTGTGAAGAAGAGTAGAGTGGGTCATGGACTAATTTCTGATACTATAGTGTGTATCCTATACTAATGAATATGTATAGGAGAGGCCTATATGTGTATGTTAATTATTGGATTAGAAAGTGAATAGGCAATGTGTATAGTAGATAAGACAGGTATGATGTGGGGACCTGTTGATAGCAGGGGTAGACACAAGGCCTAAGTTATAGTTCTTATAGGTGTGCATCCATGAGAGACTAGAGTATCACTACAGAAAACTGTTAGGATTCAACTCATTTAAGTTCAACCTTTGCATTAGTCCATATTGCATTAGAGTAAGCCTTAGTTTAACTCAGTTGCATTAGTCCATAATGCATTAGACCATATTACATTAGAGTTCACTCTTATCTATTTAAGTTCAATCCATAGTGAATCATTGGCCAGTCCTTCTAAGCCTTGGTCTAACTCAGTTGGGGTGTTCAGTCCTCTCATGTTGATCAGTCCATCGCAGGGTGTTCCATCCCCTTTCATTTACAGTCCCCATTAAACTAAGTTCAGCCCTTGTATTCCTTCAAACAGTCCATACCTTTAATTACAATCTAGTTACTTTAGATGATTAGTCCCCAACTATCTAGGTTCTTATTAGTTACTATAGCAGTAAGAGAATTATAGAAAGCTAAGAACCAAATGATAAGTTCTCCTTGTTGTATCATCTATTAACATTGCAATTTCATAAATAGGTTAATTTGACTTTGACTCAGTGCTCGATACGTACCAGCAGCTCAGGACCACAGGCAAGTATACCTTGCCTTTCGTTACAGCTTTATTTACATGCTTATCTGCTTTCATTATTCAGTTGATTGTTGACATGTGCTTCATTATTGCTCACAGTTAGCCTTGTGGCTTTATTGGACATACTTTTTACTTGTACTGGTTTGAGTTGTATCGTAGGACGATCACGTTATAAATTGAACTACTGTTTTCTTATTTTGATTGTTTACAACCTGCGAGTCCACACACGGGGCGAGGGTTGATCGTTTGCACCTACGAGTCCACACACGGGGTGAGGGTGACTTGTCTTGAAACTAACCTGCGAGTCCACATTCGGGCGAGGGTTGGTATACCATTGATCTCTTGTTTACTTGTTTTCCCTGCAGTTCATTTATGCGTAGTCATTCATACTTTCATGTCTCGTGTTCGTTTAGTCTTTTTCTGTTTGTATCCTAGATTTCTTTTATGCATGATAAACTGCTAGAAAGGTTTGTATATTATGTATCTTGCTAGTCCTCTGAGGACCAGATGATCTTTTCAGGTTAGCTGCACGTGAGCCAGGTGGAGACGAGCAGTGTTGAGCCAGCATTCAGAACACAGTATTGTGGCGTTGATGATTAGCGTAGTTTATTTCAGTTGTATCATTCCTGTCTTACTTTATTCCGTCTACTGGTAGTGGATTTGTGTCCACCGGACGTGTCTTGAACCATTTGAAATTCAGTTTATATTATTCAGTCCTTTATTTTAGTTGTATTTATTGGATTCAGATGTGACATTACTTTCTGTGGATGAGATCTAGATTACCTTGTTGGGCTTACTTTCTATGACTTGTATATACTAGACAGCGTTCTACCACCGACACTGCGGCATAGGCTGGACTTGGATACGTCTCGTATCCGAAAAGCAGGTACGGGTCTTGACAATTCTTAAGACCAAATCCATGCATGCTCACTCTAGAGATATTCATCATTCTAGTATGTCACATGTTCATAATCATGCTCATTCTGATACATGTGCATACTAGTATTAGGTGCTTCTATTGCTCTCGTATTGGACACATAAGTGTAACTTGTCCTATTTGTAGGAGTTTTTCTACCAATAGTAGAGTAAATAGTATTTGGGTCCCTAAAGCTAACAAATGTGGATCCAAGTTTATTTTGATACCAAAGTCTTCGCCTAATGTTATAGGTGGACCTACTTATATCAGAACATAGCACCAAGGAGCATGTTGGTGGTTGCAAAGCTCAGGGGTCATCTTTCAAGCAATTGCACCAACACAAGTGTGACCACTAGAGCCACTTTGGTAACATGCTAAACGATTCTCTTTAAATGGTTTATATTTGTAGAATCTAGCATGTTTCTCTTGATATCTTGCTACTAGCTCACAATTACATCCTTTAGTTGCTTATTATATAAATCAATTGAGATATAATACTAGCATGCTTAGTTAATTTTCTTATTATTTCTTTTATCTAGCATGACTAGTTACTTAGCTTAAATGATTAGTTCACACTATATAGTTTATCACTCATTTTCTATTAGTGTGACACGTTTACATATGCATGCTCGCTATTCTTTGTCTTTATTTATAAAACATGCATATCACTCTAGTTTATAGGAGCCTGATTCTTGAATTTTGTTTTAAAGCTTGAGCCTCCATTTTTAAAGTTTCTAAGATAATTACTTCTTACCAGTTTCTCTTTAATATGCCCTATTTTACTTAAATCGATTTTTGTGAGTATATGCACAAGCTTATTATCACTTGATAAGTATATACTTATACTTCTTTTTAATCTTGTGCTTGCATAATATATTCATTATCAATTCTCATATTTTATTTTGATTATCCTCTTGAGAATCAATTATGTCTTTGCCTAATAAAGTTTATTTATACATGACTATATATATCTCCATTTCTATGTAGTTCATGTATTTCCTATATTGATATCTATTTTTTGTATAAATATCTTTATATGGGCATATGAGTTAAGCTCAAGTTTCATATTATTTTAAAGAGTATCTATTCATACTTGTGCTTACCTCATACTTTAGCTATTGATTATTTTTTACCAAATTTGTGTTATCTTTTCTTGAATCAACTAGCTTCTTTCTTAAAGCCTTCTTTTGATGATATCTTCTTGGCATCTTTTTTTTTTGGTTGACTTTATGGATACATATCTTTTACTTGATTCTTGTATATTTTCATGTATGCCTATATATATATATATATATATATATATATATATATATATATATATATATATATATATATATATAGTTTTATCTATGTGATTCCAAATGTTGATATTTATTTATTCAAATACCTTTAAGTTGGAATGTTGAGAAAAGAAATGTTTATTAGTGTCTTGTTCGTGACTTTTATGGAAGTTCTTTTAAGGATTGCATGGTTTTATGCTTTACCTTGTTAAAATTACCGTACTTATTTTGAGTATGTATCTTCTATATATTTATCGCCATAAGTGCATTATGAAAATGTTTGTTTTGAAATTTTTCTTAGCAAATTTTGATGATCATTCTTTCATTGTTATTTGGGTATTTACCTTTCTTATACTTAGGGATTTTGGATTTTGATGTTGTTTGATGATACTGCATATATTCCTTTAAATCTAAGTTCTTAAAAGTAAAAAATATTTTGGGAACAAGCTGAAAGGGTCCTTCTGTCATACAGGTGTAAATAGCCTGAAGCGACACGGTGTACTAGTCTTCGGACTACCGCTAGCTGGGAACCGGCACCTACAGTTAATCCAAAGTGATCAATACTTTATAGACTTAAGATTTATTAAGATCTACTTGCAACCATTATCTACTTCTGGATCCACCCCTAAGTTCCAGAATACATTATCATATCTAGCCCTATATTTTGAGATATAAATATTTTATTATTATTGCCCAATGATGCTTTTGTAGCACATAAGAATACATGTAATTGATATATCTTACTTCTCATGTCCTTAGCTACTATGGTTTGAGCTTATGTGTTGAGATTTCTCATTTCTAGAGAATACACTTATTTCATAATGGCTATAATATTTTGCATTCTCTAGATCGATCTATTAGTTCATTATCTTTAGTTAACCTCAATACTTGGCAAAGAGATTTATTTCATTGTGTTTTCATGAATATCCTTTTAGCCTCATTTTGAGAAGAGCATATATAATTATTTTATTTAAGTTATCATCTTGCTCTTATCCTTGCTCAGCAAAGAGTATATAAATCATTTTGATCATTCCAAATGTATTACCCTTATTGTGAACTCTATGCTTAAGCATGTATCTTTAGTGTTAGTGACTTAAGATTTAATGAGCACATTTATCATGTTAATGGCCTACCTCATTAATCTTAATTAGTTATGTAGCTTGCTTATTTACGATGTATTGATTAAGCTACATAACTTTTGTTCACTTTCACTCATCTAGCTATCTTCTTGAATTTCAATCTATATGTGATATGCTAGTTTACAAAAACAAGATTTATGAATTTTCTTGATGAGATTTGTATTCTATTTTAGTGTCACTACCACATTTTAGCTTGAGGGTATTTTGGTCATTTGGTGAATTTTTTAATTTATTTTGATTTATTGAATTGGTGATTGCTATTTTTGACTTTGGCTAATTGAGACTTTGTAGACCAACCTAGAAGTTGACCCTAGCTATGGTGACTTGGTTAGCATGGTGTGACCCTAGTCTAACTTAAGTTAACCTCATTTTAGTCATTTAGAAACTAGCTTGAAATAGGAGAAATAATGATAGGTGCAATGACTTATGACTTAAGGATTTAATTCCGTGACTTATGAAACTTGGCCCATAGGTCCATTAGTGAAACCCTAACCCTAACTGTCACGACCTGCACCCGCTTTTAGGACGCGATCTCGTGAGCAAGCCAGCTACGTATCGAGCGGACTCCAGCCCAACTCGAGTACGTATAAGCTGTCCAGAGTAGGGTATCATGTATAATCTAAACTGTATCTCAATCCACAAGAATCAAATAAAACAAGAATGAACAATTATGGGTCATGGTCTACAGCCCATTAGCATATTGTCCGATTAGACTCCAAGAATGATATGAGTCTATAAATAAGCAGAGTATATCATGGTACTGAATATAAAGCACGAAAGGATAATAAAGCAATATCACAAGCAAATACCTGTATCATGCATCGCAATCCTCTACCATCCCGCTCTGCTAACTAACTCCATACAATCGCTAAACCTGAAGAGATCATCAGGTCCTCAGAGGACTAGCAAGATGCATAATATACAAGCCAACATGTAACAGTACAAATATACAAAGAAGTAAAGAACAATCAAGGATATCCAACGAGACTAAATGAACCAAGACTCAAGATCTAAACACAAGGATCCTAAGACACTGGCATGCCATACTAGAAATGGCTAATAGGTCAAGGCTATAGACTACAGTCAAGGCAAGTACTCACAATCTATAGTGTCTCAATTGCAGTCAAGGCAAGTACTCACAACCAAGACGGTAGCCAATCCTAGTATAAAAATCCTATAGACCGTAGTCAAGATAAGTACTCACAATCTATAGAATATCAAAGTCAAGTCCTACTCAAGTCATGTCAAGTCAAGTCAAGTTATAATCAAGTCAAGGGAATCGTGGTGCAGGACTAGACGACTCTATCAAGGAATACATATGAAACTAACACAGTGTAACTGTAACGCCCCAGTCCCAAAATATGTAGGACTAGGAAGGT
This sequence comes from Iris pallida, assembly GCA_029216955.1. Taxonomy (NCBI): domain Eukaryota; kingdom Viridiplantae; phylum Streptophyta; class Magnoliopsida; order Asparagales; family Iridaceae; genus Iris; species Iris pallida. The sequence continues at coordinate 10,022,876 of JANAVB010031018.1, read as the reverse complement.
AGACATGCCAGCTGTATACATACGAAGTACATGGGCCTCGTATGCATACATAAGCTGTAATATGCAGTAGAAACCATAATGACTAATCTCATCCACAAAATAAAAAAAATAAAGATATCATAAATCAACTATAGAAATGTAATTGTACAATATGTTGGACGGAGACAAATCCACTACCAACAAGTAAGGAAAGAATACATGAGAAAAGAAATGAATTTGGCGAGCGAAGCGAAGACGATCTAATTGCAATCATCCTCGAAGAAATAGCGAGGACTACGGCTAGAACTAGTACACCTGCGAAAGACAAAAGCACACACCTGGCGAGATAACCAGGTCCTCAAAGGGACATAACAAGACACATAATATCATGCCAATAACTGAATAAATAAAGCTCAACAAAAAAGTATATGTGACTACACAAACAAAGGTCCTTAACCATTCTATGTGAAAATGTATTTTTTGAAGACAACGTTCCACATAGGGGACTTCCGAGTCTAGAAATACAGGCGTTAGCGTTTCAACCAAGGCACTAGTGGCATCCAGAGAAAAGTAAATGCACGGCCACTAGCTCTTGGGTGAGTTACTAACGACAGCTAGACGAAGATAAATGCACGGCACATTTGTGTTTCAACCGAGGCACTAGTGGCATCTAGAGAAAAATAAATAAATGCACGGCACACTAGCTCTCGGCTGAGTCACAAATGGCAGCTAGAGAAAAGTAAATGTGTGAAAGCCCCTGCGCCTAATAACTGTCTTCCCCCTCCTTATGCACTACTCGTGCTGAATCCACACTACGATATTTCTAATAACCGCTAAGTCTTCTAGACAACTATATTAGCGGTTATATCCTAACGCTCGTCCTATACGCACCGATGTACGGTCGGTACGCAAGTTCGAATCTATATGAGACACGTGACATCGTGGCATACAGGTGTCGTGCCAATGAATGCGGCACAAACCAAGGACGGTCCCTTAACTCTAGGCCAAATGCAACTAAAATATAATAATTTGCAAGAACAATTTATATTTGCTAGATATAAAAAAAAACATGCATGATATTGAGCAATTTAAATAAACAGTAAGGCAAGGTATCTTTCCTGATGTGTCGCCTGGTGTGGTACAATAATTCGACAAGTTTCGAATGTCTAATAGTCATGGTTGATTGGTAGCAGTCCAAAGGCACAAGGAAAAATAAGGATGTTGGATTAGTCATGATTAGTGATGATGACAAAGAGGAAATTTTGCGTAAGTGAATACATATACTATTTTTGGAAGGTATTCTATACTACTTAAAAATATATTTTATTAGTTAAAATAATTTTGATAAATAAAATATTAGGAAATTTTTGTATAATTTGAAACTACTATTTAGTTATAATATTTTGGAAAATATCATCTAGAAAACGATTTTAGGACTAAAAATATAATAGGGATATAACCAAAACTTAAAATATAGCGGTAGGCTTTAGTCATAATATTTATCTTTTTAGAAAATACTAGTATAAACCCAAAAATAAAATATTAATAATGTTGATACCATTGGTAATAATATCTATGCTAAGTTTAAATATATAATCATAAATATATAGATTTCAAATTTTAAAAATAATCCTGATTATAATAATAATACTAATAATAATAGTAACAAATAATAATCATAATACAGTAATAATAATTCTAATAATAAGAATAATATTAGTAATAATTATAATAATAATAATAATAATAATAATAATAATAATAATAATAATAAATCTGCTGTGGTTTTCTTCTCAAAACTGAATTGATGAAACAACAAAAGAAAAGAATGGGGAAGAGGGTTCAGAGGAAGAGAGAGAGAGGAGAGCGAGTGTGAGAGCGAGAGGGGGAGAGCGGGGAAAAAGGGTTCTCACCTTGCTGCTCTGCGTTGGCGAAGGAGGGGACGAGGCGTGGAGAGGCGGTGGCGCTATTCTCTGGCGGAATCGGCGACGGCGAAGGAGGTTTCGGTGGGCGCTGTGCCGGTGGAACCAGCATTGGGCGGCGGAAGGAAGACGAGCGGTGGAGGTGGCGAAGGCTGACGCGGTGGATGAAGGGAGCGGTGGAGATGAAGACACGGCGGCGGCCGTGGGGGCTTCCGGCGATCGCCGGCGCGGGACACGCGAGGCGGAGGAGGCGGATGGGATGAGGCGACGCCGGGATTCGGTGGTGGGTTTCGCGGACGCCGGCGACTGCTCCGAGGCGGTTGATCGAAGAGGGCGCAGACCGATCCGGCGGGAAAGGGTTTCGCGGACGCCGGCGACTGATCCGCGGCGGCTGGTGGCTCCGACGGAGCTCGGCTGGTGGTCCACGCCCGGAGGCGCGGAGCGAGGCGGTCCGCTGTGGCGCTCGCCGGCTCGACACGGAGGCGCAGCCTGGATTCTTGAGCGCGGCGTGGAATCCTCTAGGTAGGGTTAGGGATTTTTCTTTTGTTCCGATTTGTATTTTTGATGGATTCTTGTCCGCATTGTTTGGACACGAAGGAGAAGGTTTTGTTGATCGTGTCCAAGTGTCGGACATGAGGAATACTGCAATATTATAATTAGAATGGCACGGATATGGTGGACACTGACACGGACATGACAACACGATGATAATGGTGGTGGTGCTGATGATGACGATGGCAGGGATTGTGGCAATTTTCCGGCAAGGACGTGGAAGGAGTTTATGGAGGTATTCTGGCCGAGTGTAGCCGGACATGGGGTGTGGCTGGAGTTTACTGTGATGAGACAGAGGGGTGTCGGTGGTGATGTTGGGGATGGTGGCATGGCAGGTTGATGGTGGATGGTAATGGTGACGGGGTGATCTGTGGGGATGTGCGGTGGTCGGGAAGTCCGAGGCCGGGTATGGAGAGGAGAATGGGAGGTGGTGGTGGTGGCGTGATTGTGTTGCTCTAATAGTGGTCGAGGGGTGTTGGCGAGGCGGGAGGAATCGATGGAGGCAGGGAGAAGGACACGAGCGGGGATGGGGTGGTAGAGTAGGGTTAGGTTAGGGGTTTGATTGTGTCGGGATTGTCGACACGGGGAAAGGTTCATGTATATGTAAATGTTGGAATAAGATGTGGGAGGGGAAACATGGACACGATGCACGTGGGTGGTGGAAATTATGGAAGAGTACCTGCCTATTTATAGGATGTGGGAATTCCCATTTGGATAGGATTAGAATAGTTTAAACCCAATTAGATAATTCAATCTACTAATTTAAATCAATTCAATAAATTTAAATCCAAATCTAAATTAATTTAAATCTAGATAATCAAACTCAAATTAAATATAATTTCTATCCTTAATTTTAAACTATTTTAAATCAATCCATAAAATCTAATACAAGATTTAAATTGCCACAAAAATTTTAAATTATATTTTCCAAAAATACTAATAATAATAATTTCGAAAATAATAAATAATAAACATTTTTAAATATCTTTTTTAATAATGAAATATTAATATTAATAAAATTTTAAAATTACATTTTTATTTAAAAATAAACTAATAAAATATTTATGAAATATATGTATGCACTAAGAATATTATTTATTATTAATAATTGCTATAAACCAAAGGCTTTTTATAAATAAAATTATAAACTTAAAAATTTTGGTACGATAGCTAAAAATAATTATTACATATATTATTTGAAACGAGAAAAATAGAAAAAAAATGTTTTTCTAAAAATATGTACGCTCGCACATAATCGCATTCGTCGAGCAAATTAAAAAAAATGAATCTTCGCGCACGACGTACAATATAACTACGCGACGTATAATACAAAAAAAATAATCATTACTAAATTTATTAAAAAAAATAGTAAAAAAATTTAGGGGTTTTACAGTAACAGATAGAAATATCATAACAGAAAGGAACGAGAATGTGCAGGCAACTAGAAACATGTAAAGTAAAACTATAACAGGATGTGCGTAGTAGACATGGAATAAAGCAATCATGAACGTAAGAAAAGAACAGCAGTGAGATAATGAACATGCATATAAATTATACTGTACAAGCTGGCAAGGTACACTTGCCTGAAGGTTTGTACGGAGAACCAACAATGTATCGCCAATCAACAAGTCAGAAAGTTCAAGTCATCACAACTGTCTCCGAAAGCTGAAATAAACGTTACCAATGTTCTCAGAATAGTCAAATTAGCTAGGATTTCTGTCCTTAAGTCAAATTCTGGACACAGGGGAAAAATGGTAATTTTGGGCAAAAACGGTGTCTGCCGTTGGACCCGCTTTGCACCAAAAAGTGTGCCAGAGTCAATGGTCTCTAAAGTCGTTAAACTATATGTCTAGGAATCCGGTTTCCTGATACGAACCCAACCGTATGTCCAAAATTGGATTTCAGCGGGCCGTGCACAAAATCGCCCGTTGAATTGGATCGTGGGGCCCGCGAAACGACGATCCAATCAACTATCTCGGAATCTGACCAAACATGGCGTACATGACCAGAAAAATGATACGGTCCTGTTGGCGCAAGTTTCGTCTCGATCTGACGAGCATGCACAAAGTAATTGGAAAGTTTGCACAGAGGCCGATACGGTAAATTTCGACGGATATGTATCAAATTCGTCGCGCACACGCGACCAATTTTAATTCCGTCAAAGCCCACACGTCCACGAAACCATTAAGCACCTTTCGATGCTTTCAGTCCGCGACCACGTCGTCCGGATTGGCGGGACGCATGTCGTATCGAAGGTTTTATTTGAAATTTCACAATTATTTTCTTAGGTTTTTTCTGATTTTAAACAACTATTAACTTTCTACTCAATTGATGAAATTCCAAACTACCAATTTTATTCTACTGTCTTATAGGTTGTCTAAAAGGCTCTTCAAATAGATTCCTAAAATTCTTATTAGATTCATCAGGGATCGCCTTCAAACAGGAGCATATGCCAACCCAATTCTGTCAATACTACAGTGGTTTTATGTCGATTTTGTGAATCGACCGATCATCCCCATTGGGATCTATTCATTAGGATCTCTAAAGGGTCATATGTGGTTCCTATAGCAACTTACGAAATCAAAAACAATGGAGAACACGTGAAGAAATTCGGTCGAAAAGTGTACCTCACTGTTGTCGACAAACAGAGTAGCGCTCTGTTTTCGGTCGGCCACCGCAGATTGGGCGGCGCTCCGGCGCCTGTCACGGCGGTGTAGGGCGGCACGCGCGTTCGTCCAGAGGTGGGAGGTCGACTGGGGTGATCGTGCGGGGATGAGATGTGGAGTTTAGGGTTTGGTCTTCGGGTTTGCTCTCTTGATCGCGCACTCTCCATATATAATGCGGCTGTGTTTACAGGAGAATCAGGTTTTTTTTGGTGTACACTGATGTGAGGCTGGGCCTTCTTGGCTGATGTGGGGCTGGGCCAGGGTTTTGCTTTGGAAGGCTTGGGTTTTTAATTGGCTGGGATGTGGGCCCTAGCCCGAGCTCAGCTGGGCTGCCTCTCATTTATTCTCATTCCTTTTAATATATATATATATATATATATATATATTTTTTTTTTAATATATATATATATATATATATATATATATATATATATATATATATATATATATATATATATTTATATTTATATTTTTATATATCCCTATGAACATATATACATATATATTTACACCCATATAAATATGTATTTATCTATACATACACACACACTTATAAATATATATGTATATATGTTCATAGGGATATATAAAAATATAAATATAAATATATATATATATATATATATATATATATATATATATATATATATATATATATATATATATATATATATATATATATATATATATAAAATATATATATATATTTATATATACATACACATATCCACATATATAAAATATATTTATATATACATACATATATATATATTTATTCTTTTGATAAAGAATAAAATAATAAAAACTAATAATAATAAATAGTTTATACTCAATAACTACAATAATAATACTTATTTCATAAATAATCTAGAATACTAAATAGTATATTTTATTATTATAAATCTAATAACAATATAAATAACAATAATAATGATACTAATAAGAAAAATCTATAATAAATGTACAGACAAAATATGTAGTCTAAATATCCCAACATGCATAAGGGTAATTAGGAAGGTATTTATCCTATTTCTAAAAATAGAATATTAATTCAGTAATAATAAATTATATAAATCCTTTATATACGAAATGCCTATTTAGAAATCAGAAATAATAAATGCAATATGTACGTCTACATGGACGTCGTTGATCGTACTGTATTGACTACATGGGCTTGGCTCAGTTCGGTTCTAGTCCAGACTGGTTTGGTACAACCGGATCTTCCACAAGTCAATAAACCTTAATAATAAATAATTAAATAATAAATAAAATCTTCGGTAAGGGTTAAGTCGTAACTTGGCCTGGTTTTCCTAGTTAGAACAATCATATGAGTCGGCCTTCCCCTACCATATATATATATTCATAGTATAGTGTCTTATTTATAGATATAAATCGTTTATCATTTAATAACAAAAAAGTAATATTAATGATAATAAAATTCTAATAACAATTAAAATAGCCCAAAAGTCGTTTCTGATGGATGTAACATGCACACTACTTATCTGGCTCCAGAAGATCATATAAATTTTGTAAAACACTATTTAATAATAATAATGCCTATAAACTACCTATAACAAATATTTAGAAAATAATTGCCAATTCCTAGAAATATATATACAAAAATATTTGTTTTTACCAAACATGTCTACAAGGCTGTATATGGTCCCACTACATGCCTACATGGGCTTGAATTTGACTTTGGCCCAATCTGGACAGGTTCGGTACAGCCGGGTTCCCTAAAGTTCAATAATAATTAAATAATAAATAAAATCCTCGGTAAGGGTTAAGCCGTAACTTGGCCTGGTTTTTCTAGTTAAGACGTCGCTATGGCTCGGCCTTCCCTACCAGGGCTAATACACTAGTCAAAGCAAGTCACTGCACTATCCGTACCATAATTTCTAATCACCTTGTACTTCAAAACTCAACCGTAGCTAAATTTATTTACCGTAATAATTAACTAAATAATTATTTATAAAAATCTAAAAATTACCATTTAAATCAAATAAATAATAAAAATATTTCAAAAAAAATTCGGGAAGAGGAGTAACACTGCAATAACACCCCTCTTGATGAGATCGTGTACTGTCCTGTGCTTCAACCGTACAGTCCTCTTCTTCCCGGTGAAGAGGTCATTTAATGCCACCGCTACAGTCGCCTGGTTGTCGCAGTATATCGGTATCGTCGATATTTGCGTCCCAACCACTGGAAGATCATACATGAGCTCCCGAAGCCATTCTGCTTCCTCCGTTGTGGTATCAAGTGCAAAGAACCCAGATTCCATGGATGACCGTGAGAGCATAGTCTGCCTCTTCGATTTCTATGATATAGCAGCTCCACCCATTGTGAAAATGTATCCACCTGTGGACCTCTCGCTCTCAACTTCTGATCACCAGCTGACATCACTGAAGCCTGATGGAACTGGGGATTCCCATGACCCTTACTGCGGTGTGCATATTGATCGATAGAAAGTTAAATAGATTTAATACGTATTTTAACCCTTCATAGGTGGAAACTAAGGTTCACGAATTATACCTGCGGTGGGAAGAAGAAAAGTAGTTCTTGGAAATCTCGAGCGGACGACCCTAAGATCTTCTACACGTATTCCTTCCTCGAGTTGGACGTCGTGTGGGCGACGATCTCCCAACCTTTTCTTCTCCTTGGCAGCCCTCTCTTTCTCTCCTTACGTGAATCACGAATTTAGAGAAAGCTTCAGATTTCTGATCCGTCATTTGGCGTCCAGAGAATACAGGATATATATAGGCTACGGCAGGGACCATGAGAAATAATTAGGGTTAGGCCTCCTAACGGATCTGGATATCCCGTGTTCAGTCCAAACACACAATCCAGGGCCATTAACAATATCTCGGTCCACTAATGAGCTATTGTTGCACTACCTCCCTAGTCCCAAATTATGTTTGTGGGCTCCTTTTATTATATGCTCGTTTGGCTCCCCATGTTAAGATATCGAATGTCCGTCAATCAAGTTAAGTTACTGACAACTATATTGATTCGACATCTTTTATCCTTAAGTAGTACCGCTCAACTTTATTTGTCATGTTGGATATAATCTACCTGCAGGGTTTACATAACAATCCTTATGAGCTCCTTAAGGGGACATCATCAACCCGATGTATTGGGACATGGATTTCATTTATAATCAACAACCCATCATACATACAATATTATTACCCAATTCATAGAGGTTGTTGACCCATAATGAATCTCACTCCTTCATGAGTCAAAGTAATGCACACTGCATATCCATATCTGTTATTATATCCAAATTAAGAGCACAAGCATCTATAATAACAGAGGTGTTTGTTCACTTCTGTAGTCAGTACAAAGAGAACAACCTCAAATGGTCATGTTTAATACACATAAAGTGTACTAGTATAAACCTATAGTCAAGATAGACTAATACCATATTACACTACAACATTTCCAATAGATTGTCCAAGTCCATCTAGGTTGTGAACTATTTATATACTCCATAGGGAACTAATAATACGATCTTCTGTGTGACACCACACACCATATTATCTACAATATAGAATATCAGAAATTTGTATTAACACTTGTAACAAATACAATATGCAAACATTTGCCCATATGATTCTCATTCAAAATTTAAGAAAATAAGGTTACTACAAAAGTGATAATTTTAGTATATAACCCTAACAATCTCCTACTTATACTCAAAGCATTGCTTTTCAGTATACTGTTATAAATCTCCCACTTATACTTAAAGCCATGCTGCTACACATCTGACTCTCATTCCCTCAACATGACTATCAAAAGCCTTAGCTGGTAAGCTCTTTGTAAAGGGATCAGCTAGGTTGTCGGCTGATGCTATCTTGATCACAGCAACTTTTCCTTTCTTTACGAAATCTCATATCAGGTGGTACTTGTGCTCAATGTGTTTACCTGTCTTATGGGCTTGTGGTTCCTTCGAGTTTGCAACTGCACCACTATTATCACAATAAAGTGTAATAGACTTAGGCAAACTAGGTACCACATCTAAGTCCAACAGAAAGTTTCTGAGCCAAATCGCTTCTTTGGCTGCCTCAGAGGCTGCCACATACTCGACTTCCATGGTAGAATCAGCAATATATTTTTGCTTGATACTCCTCCACACAATAGCTCCACCTTCCAAAGTAAATACATAACATGAGGTAGATTTCATGGAATCCCTATCTGACTGAAAATTTGAGTCTGTATACCCCAAGGGAACTAAACTATCTGCCTGGTAAACTAGCATATACTCTTTAGTCCTTTTCAGGTACTTCAAAATATGCTTTACGGCAGTCCAGTGCTCTTGTCCTGGGTTAGATTGATATATGCTGACCATGCCTACGACAAAGCAGATGTCTGGTCTCGTATATAGCATTGCATACATTAAGCTTCCTACTGCTGAAGCATAAGAAACTGCTTTCGTGTTCTCTATCTCTTTAGGTGTCCTCGGACACTGCTCCTTTTATAGAGTAATTCCATATCTAAAAGGTAAGAAATCTTTCTTAGAATTTTGCATACTAAAACGAGTTAGTACAGTATCGATATAGGAAGCTTGGGATAAGCCCAACATCCTTTTCTTGCGATCTCGTAGAACTTTGATCCCAAGGATGTGACCTACTTCTCCCAAGTCCTTCATATCAAACTGTTTGGATAACCATACCCTTACATCAGATAGCACCTTCACATTGTTTCCAATGAGCAAGATGTCATCCACATAAAGTACTAGGAATATCACCACGTTTCTGTCACACTTTCTGTATACACATGATTCATCCTGACATTGATCAAATCCATAGGATTTTATCACCTGATCAAAACATATGTTCTAAGATCTGAAAGCTTGCTTAAGTCCATAAATGGACTTCTTGAGCTTGTAAACAAGATGCTCTTGGCCCTTTTCAATAAACCCGTCTGGTTGCTTCATATAGATGTCTTCCTCAAGACTTCCATTAAGAAAAGCTGTCTTGACATCCATTTGTCAAATCTCATAATCGAGATGAGCTGCAATAGATAAAAGAATCCGGATAAACTTAAGCATGGCTACTGGAGAAAAGGTTTTCTCATAATCGATACCCTCTCTTTGAGTAAAACCTTTTGCTACAAGCCGAGCATTAAAGGTTTCAACCTTACCATCTGATCCTCTTGTTCTCTTATAGACCCACTTGCATCCAATGGCTTTTACACCAACGGGTGGTTCTACAAGCTCCCAGACCTGATTAGAATCCATAGATTCTATTTCAGATATCATTGCTTTTTGCCAAGACTCTGCATCTTTATCTTGGAGTGCTTCATTGTAGGTACATGGATCATAATCTTGTTCCTCAGGGACGAAGTCTGACGACTCTCCCAAGAACATATATTTATCAGGTTGTATCACAACCCTCCCACTACGACGAGACACTATCAGTTGTGGTGTAACATTTGTGACACGTTGTGCAGTTATTTGCGGTTCATCCTCTTGTACTATTGGTATTGAAGTACTTGATGTCTCACCTCTCAGTTCTTCTAGAACAACTCTACTTGTGGGTTTATGGTTCATCACATAGTCTTCCTCTAAGAATCGGGCATTGGTGCTAACAATGACCTTCTGATCCTTAGGACTATAAAATAAACCTCCTTTCGTTCCTCTTGGATAGCCTACAAACAAGCGTACTTCTGTACGAGATTCTAACTTATCTGTTTTCCTATTCAGCACATGTGCTGGACTACCCCAAATGCGAACATGTTTCAGACTAGGCTTATGCCCAATCCACAGCTCTGTGGGAGTAAGAGGTACTGACTTAAAAGGAACCAAGTTCAAAATATAAGCTACAGTCTCTAAGGCATATTGTCATGATCCGCACCCAGTGTAGGGGTACGAAAAGTGGGTACATCCAGCCTACGCCGCAGTGTCGACGATAGAACGCTGTTCTAGGTCACTATCTAATCAACAACTCATGCAATTATATAATATACCTGTCACAATCTCAACTCCGAATGGAGGACAAGTATAAGATACGATAATACTCAATCACAATCTAAGCACGATAAGATAACACATGAGTCTAACAACTATATGAAACTCAAGCAACTTAAATAAACTTCTAAACAACATCTCAAACAATCTCAAATACAACTCAATTTCCACTTATTACAAACAAGTTCTAAAAGTGAAACTAAACCATAAACTAGTAATCTACTCCAAGCTCTAGTGGTCCTCTAGGCTAGCTGTGAATTTCCAGGTTACCTGTAATATTTTCAACAGGTCCAGTCAGGACAGGAGCGAGCACAATACATCCTACGCAGTTCATAACATGTTAGGAAATATAAAGCATGCAAAAGAGTAAGATACATGAACTGTAAGAAGATGTACATGAAAACGAGAGAGAATTTATAACTAAAAATATATATAAGATAAGTAAAACTGCAAGTACTAGTGATTTAGAGCACAATATGGTTATGTAAACGGGTTAGGTTATACAATAACAATAGGTAACTCCATCATACGTGAGTGTACAATGGACATATACAATAGTTGTACAAGATAAGATTTGATTACATAACCATTTCCTACTCACGCTCCCCAATCAATACACAAGGATCCAATCCAGTTATGCTACCTTGTACAATAGTTTCTCCATGAAGCTCATGTGATCATAAGAGTACAAGATGTACAATGAGTATACATGAATAGGGGTGTACAATAAATACAATATGTATCTGTTGAACACAATGGAGATAACATCGCAAGAGAAGATCCATATAGTACCAATCCGTGATAACAATCGTGCCAGTATCAAGTAAAGTAATCTAGAGCAAGAATATAAGTCCTGACAAATATGAAACGATCAGAGAATGTACTCGCCTGTCATCCTGAATGACTGAGATGAATAGATGTCCGAACTGGTGTCACAGAATCCTATTTAGAGTAAAACAGGTTATGATGTATTCAGAAATAAGGTAATTGAAGTGTATGATACAATCTATATGATTTCTAAGTCAATCTAGACCAAAGTCAACTCTAAGTCAAACCTAGTTAACTAGATAGGTCAAACTAGGTCAACAAGTCCAGATTGGTCAAACTAGGAGTCCAACTTGGTCATACTAACTCACACCAAGCCAAACTAAGTCACACTAGGTCAATTTAAGTCAAACAAGGTCATGCCATGTCAAATTAGGTCACACAAAGTCAACTAGGTCAAGTCAAGTCTAAGTCTAGTCAAAACAGTCAATTTAGTCTAACCAAGTCTAGGTCAACTAGCCAATCTAAGACCCCACTCTTAGTATCCTAAGATACTAAGATAGGATACTAACTATTTATAGGTTTCCAACATCTAGACACTAGTTAATACTAACATATCATAGGTATCTAACATATCAAAAATCTAACCAATACCTCAACTAACAATATTCTAACATATAACTTCTAACCATCTATTCTAACTTAGAAATCTAACACAACTAACATCCACTAACTAATATCTAACCATAACATATATGTATATATATTCATCTCTAACTTTAACCAACTAACATATGTCATCTCTAACTAACAATAACATAGACTAACACAACTAACTATCTAACTTATATAAGATATCACCATCTAACTTCTAAGATACCTCTAACCTCTACATAGATTCTAACATAACCACTAATATATCCATACATACAACATCTAAATTTCTCTCTACTCCAATACTAACACACACACAAACACATATACCAAATCCACCCCATCTCTTCTAAGACACCCACACACATCTATATACAAACACACTACCACTCAACCAAAACACAAATCACTCAACAAACTACCCTAGCCTCAAGTTAAATAGGATGGCATGATCCTTCCAACTCTCTCATCTTTACAACACACACACTATACTAACATCTATGCAATATCAATCACACACTAGCACATATCCTCTATCAATCTAACTTCTCTCCACTAATCACACACATCCTTATCTCATTCAAACACACACACACTATACTAACATATATTACATAACAATAATTAATATATATACATATATGTACTATATCATACATATTCTTGACAACCTATGATACCTACATTCACATGATATCCATACTATATAGGCTCATAGGTTACACAAAATGCCTATATCGTATAGTCACTCTTCTACTTAAAACTAATACTGTACCAATTGGGCCTTCACTAAATTCTAGAATCAAAGTATGTCGTAGCCCTTTGTGTTAGCTTTCCGAAACTTTAAACGGATCGCATTTTCGTGTCCGGAAGCTCCCGAAATCATAAAAACACCGAAACGCGTTCGTCTTTCGTACAGTTGACACTCAAATAATTTTACAGAAAGTTTTACAACGAATTTGGCTTATTAAAATATATATTTGGAAAGCTAACTTCGATACGGTTCTTTTAAAAAAAAGATAAATCGGAGTTCTAAGCTAAAAGTTATGACATTTCTAAGTTGTTTTAGTTAATAAAAACGTGGATGACGAATTTGAGTTATTTTGGACAAAAAAAACACATGTAGGCCAAGATACTTGGATACCAACATAGGTATCCAAATGAAACTCATTCTAACCATCCTAACTAAGATCAATCCACTCTCTAACCATTCTAAAACTAAATTTAAATATCTATTTAAACTATTATTATACATACATACACATGGGGTGTCCTAATTTGGGATCTATCAAGTAGGACACAAGACACATATCTAAAATCCTCAAGAGAGCTTCAAATGGTCTCAAATTAAAATCTAAAGGTTGTACATGCATGGGGGTGGATCCTATGGATTCAAATCTAACTAAAATGCAAGGAAAATTGAAATAAAGAGATGGTTATACCTATTGGAAGTGGGATCCCAATGATACACTCAAAGGACACGATTTTGACACGAAAGCTCCTCCAAAATGGACACCCTTCTTTGCTCCTTGCTCCCAATCCTTGCTAGCACCTCCTCCTTGGTTGAATGAGAAGAAATGATGGAAGATTGGAAGAAGAATTGAGGGATTTGGAGATCAAAATCAAGAGGGAAGCTCTCAAGTTTAGGGAAGAACAAATTAGGGTTCTATGTAGAGGTAAAAAAAAGACAAGGGTTTTCTTAAGGATTCTTTATAGGAACGGGGGGAACACTTGATGGCTGGTCATTAGATGAATTAGGGTTAGTTTTACATGTAGATGAGTGTCTGGGGCTTGTCCACCCAATTCTAAGCCTTCCTATTGGTTCAATTAGTCATAAGACTTTCTTTTTCACAAATATCCCAATAGGTAAATATCCTACTATAAAATATCTAGATATTGTTAATCTAACTTAACCATTAAGTCTCTAACCTTCTAACTAAACCTCCACAAGCATCATTAACATCTAGGTTTAGTCAAAACTAGGTTAGTCTCTAACAATTCAATTAGCACAATATTAATTAATCAAAATTCATTTTCATTAATAAGTCAAAAATGACCAAAATACTCTTAGACTAAAAAGTCATAATTAGTCATCCTAATCACATGGTTAGGTCCCCATGGTCATGGTTAGTCTCTAGGTCATGCAGTCTCTAGGGTTACACTAGTTAACCATCAAAATTACAATTCAACATTTTAATTAGTTTTAAAATAATTAAAAATTACCAAAAATTATAACATGGTTTAAATATCATTATTAAATGATTATAATTACAAAATTTTAAAATTATTCTCATTTTAGAAACTGGGTGCTACACATATCTCCAAAACGAATCTGATAAATACGAATAACTCATTATTGATTTAATCATCTCCACAAGAGTTCTATTCCTTCTTTCGGCTACACCATTCTGCTGGAATGTTCCAGGTGCAGTCAATTGGGATGTAATCCCAGCCTCTGATAAATAATTCCTAAACTCTCTAAAGAGGTACTCGCCACCACGATCTGATCGTAATGACTTGATACATTTTTTATGACGATTCTCCGTTTCATCCTTGTACTCTTTGAATTTCTCAAAGCACTCAAACTTACGGCGCATCAAATAAATGTATCCATACCTTGAATAATTGTTAATAAATGTGACAAAATATTCAAAGCCACCTCTAGCTTGGATAGTCATGGGTCCACACAAATCAGAATAAACCAATTCCAACACATCTTTGGCCCTACACCCCTTTGCCGTAAAAGGCCTTTTGGTCATTTTACCTTCTAAGCAGGATTCACAGACTGGTAGTGCCTCCACTTCCAATGAACTCAAAGGTCCATCTTCAACCAGTCTTTGAATCCTTCTTAGGTTAATATGCCCCAATCGCAAGTGCCAAAGATATGTTTGGTTCATACAAGAAGGTTCTTTTCTCTTATTTAAGTTAGATAACATATTATTCATTTCCATAAGTTACATTGTGGACGAAATAGGATTAATGACATACAGATTATCAACCAATGTACCAGAACAGATAAAATATTTATTCTTTCTAATAACAATATTGTCATTAAAATAAACTGAATATCCATCCTTAACTAACATAGAAACAGAAACTAAATTCCTTCTAAGTGAAGGTGCATAAAGACAATCTCTCAATGTCAAAGAGTTATTTCTGCCAAAAGATAAAGTAACATCTCCTAATACAACGACCGCTACTTTTGTAGCATAACCCGTGAACAAGCATATCTCTCCATCACTGAGCCGTCTGGTTTCCTGGAACCCCTGTAATGTATTGCAGACATGATTAGTGGCTCATGTATCTACACACCACGTGTCGGTAGATAACACCGCTAAACATGTTTCAACTACTAGTAAATGAGATATACCTTCTTTGTTTCCTTGTTTGAGATATGAACAATCAGTCTTCCAATGTCCTGACCCTTTGCACTTGAAATATTTGTCTTTCGGCTTTTTTATTGTACCTTGAGGTCCCATGCCCTTCTTTGCAGAGTTTGCCTATTTATGAATGTTATTCTTTTCTTACCGCCTTTTGGCTTAGAAGTATAAGCCTTTTTAGAAACAAAAACATGACCACTCTGCCTGAAGAGAGATTCTGCATCCTGTAGCTCTTTTACAAGTTCTGCCAAACTGTACAACCTTTTGTTCATGTTGTAATTAAGGCAGAAATTGTCAAAACTTTTAGACAGAGTCCCAAGAATGATATTGATCTGGGATTCCCCATCGATTTCAGCTCCAAGGATCTCCATCTCATTCAGATAACCCATTATCTTGAGAACATGATCCCTTACTGGTGTACCCTCAGCCATTTTTGTATTCATCAAACACTTTATAGCAAACTGCATAGCTGCTCTACTCTGATGTCCGAAGAGTTCCTTGAGGTTATACATCATGTCATAAGCCGTGGCCATGGCCTGATGCTGATGTTGTAGTACATTTGACATAGATGCCAGAATGTAACATCGTGCCATCTCAGCTACCTTTTTACACTTCTTATAAGCCTCTTTGACCTTTTCATCAGAGTTAGCATCAGGCTTAGGTGAGCATTCCTCAACAAGTACATATTTGTACTCTTCAGCAGTCAAGACAATGTCCAGATTACGTTTACAGTCAATATAATTAGGTCCAGTAAGTTTATTTTCTTTAAGCATCACCATAAGTGGACTGAAAGAACCCATTTTTGAAATCCTGAGAATCACATAAATAAAAATTATATAGGGAAAAAATCTTTTGAATTAATTAAATAGAAATTTACCAACACCTTGAACATCATGAATTTAGCATGCCACGATAGTGTGGACGTATACAAATTTAACTTTGTTCAAGTAGGTACTACCTATTAATTTTACTATCATGTCAACATAACTTTATGACAAATAAAATTAATATGTTGGTCTTGCTCTGGTCATACAAATAATAGTAGTGACTCCGATGGGAAGGATACCATTATTTGTATCTAAGTGTATATCATTACTTAATACTAAGTCCATTACCTTGTAATGAGTTCCTTCAGATGGAGAAGTGAACACATACTAGGTAACTTTCTACAATTATCCCTAAGGAAGCTTGTACTGGTGATCCATAATTATACTCATCCGATATGGAGGAATGCACTAAAGCCAACGTGCAAGTATAATTACATCACCTACAAACTAGTAATGGAGACCATAGGATTTATACTAAACAAATATCCTCTCCCACTTAGTTATTTAACAATGAGGTTTTTTCTACTAATTGATATTATGTCCATGTTGTCCATTATTAATGTAGGCTTAGTTTTTCAAAAAAACATCCACACAATAATAAACATGCATAATCAGAAAAAGCAAAATGATAACAAATAAGAGAAAAATATCCAACTATTATGGTCATCGTTCCTGCTCCGTCCTCAACTATCCGAATCAAAAATCTGGTGCTGCGCAGATTTATTCAGGGTTCGACCTGCCCGGTCAGGTCGTGCGGTTCGGGGCAGCGCCCTAATTTTTTTTAAGGTTTTGGCTGTCGATTCCTTCATCGAAAATCATATGTCTGCCTCTGGACTGCTTAAAATTGGCATCTCGTCTGGCATCAGAAACAACCACCACCGCCATCACGATTGATCAAAAATAATTAAAATTACATCAATCCTATGCCTCCCAAAGGAGTTCACACATAATCTAGTTTGAAAAATTAAAATAATAAGCACGATCAACCCTCGTGATTTTAATTACATCCACAGCAACAACAACATCCACGACATGTCTGTGGTTTAAACAACACAATCAAAAATATGCATTGGACCATAATAGTTGGATCTAAGATGCCTGCAAAATCGAGTTAGAACAGATCTACATCTACCGACTATTACACAGCGCAGGTTTTATTGGACAACATGGATGTGTCAATTAAAACGCAGATCCAAAGTGGCTCTGATACCAATTGATGGAACTGGGAATTCCTAGGACCCTTACTGCGGTGTGCATATTGATCGATAGAAAGTTAAACAGATTTAATACGTGTTCTAACCCTTCATAGGCGAAAACTAGGGTTCACGAATTATACCTGTGGTGGGAAGAAGACAAGTAGTTCCTGGCAATCTCGAGCGGACGACCCCAAGATCTTCTGTACGTATTTCTTCCTCGAGTTGGACGTCGTATGGACGACGATCTCCCAACCTTTTCTTCTCCTTGGCAACCCCTCTTTCTCTCCTTACGTGAATCACGAATTTAGAGAAAGCTTCAGATTTCTGATCCGTCATTTGGCGGCCAGAGAATAGAAGATATATATAGGCTACGGCAGGGACCATGAGAAGAAATTAGGGTTAGGCCTCCTAACGGATCTGGATATCCCATGTTCAGTTCGAACACACAATCCAGGCCTATTAACAATAGCTCGGTCCACTAATGAGCTATTGTTGCACTACCTCTCTAATCCCAAATTATGTTTGTGGGCTCCTTTTATTATATGCTCGTTCGGCTCTCCATGTTAAGATATCGAATGTCCGTCGATCAAGTTAAGTTACTGACAACTATATTGATTCGACATCTTTTATCCTTAAGTAGTACCGCTCAACTTTATTTGTCATGTCAGATATAATCCACCTGCAGGGTTTACATGACAATCCTTATGAGCTCCTTAAGGGGACATCATCAACCCGATGTATCGGAACATGGATTCCATTTATAATCAACAACCCATCATACATACAATATTATTACCCAATTCATAGAGGTTGTTGACCCATAATGAATCTCACTCTTTCATGAGTCAAAGTAATGCACACTGCATATACATGTCTGTTATTATATCCGAATTAAGAGCACAAGCATCCATAATAACAGAGGTATTTGTTCACTTATGTAGTCAGTACAAAGAGAACAACCTCAAGTGGTCCTGTTCAATACACACAAAGTGTACTAGTATAAACCTATAGTCAAGATAGACTAATACCAGATTACACTACAACCTTTCCAATAGATTGTCCAAATCCATCTAAGTTGTGAACTATTTATATACTCCATAGGGAACTGATAATAAGATCTTCTGTGTGACACCACACACCATATTATCTACAATATAGAATATCAGACATTTGCATTAACACTTGCAACAAATACAATATACAAACATTAGCCCATATGATTCTCATTCAAAATTTAAGGAAATAAGGTTACTACAAAAGTGATAATTTTAGTATATAACCCTAACAAAGCCTTCCACTACCGGCGAATCTCCGCTGTAGTGCAGTGCGTATGTCTGAGTCTTTTTGAGGTATCTCATAACCCTCTTCACAGCTTTCCAATACTCCACACCTGGATTGCTCGTAAACCGACTCAGCATTTCCACGACAAAAACTATGTCAGGCCTTGTGGCAGTAGTCGCATACATTAAACTTCCGATGACGCTTGAATACTCCAACTGTCTGACGCTTTCCCTTAGATTTGGCTTCAGCTTCTTGTCACACCTATACGGCGTATCTATCCCTGGAAGATTCGGATACCCATAGCATGTGAGCATCTTTTCAGTGTAATGAGACTGTGACAATGTCACTCCAGATTTCGTCCGGATGATATTTATTCCTAGGATAACATCAGCTTCCCCTAAGTCCTTCATGCTGAACTTAGACAAGAGGAACTCCTTTGTCTTAGTGACACTTGATAGATCTGTACCTAAGATCAGCATGTCGTCCACGTACAGACAAACGACAACTACTCTCCCGTCAGTAAAATTTATGTATACAGATTTGTCCGTTTTACTGCCCCTGTAGCCGTTTGATCTTATGACTTTATCAAACTTCTCATGCCACATCTTGGGAGCTTGCTTCAGACCATACAGAGATTTCAACAACTTACAGACTTTCTCTTCGAAGTCCTTGACGACGAATCCTTCTGGTTGTTGCATGTAATTCTCTCCAGTCAACTCACCATTCTGGAATGCAGTTTTAACATCCATCTGATGAATAACTAGCTTATGAATTACACTCAGAGCAATCAATACCCTGATGGTCGTCATCCGTGCTACTGGAGCATAAGTGTCAAAGTAATCAATCCTCTACTTCTGAGAAAACTCCTTGGCTACCAACTTAGCCTTGAACTTATCAACAGTTCCATCAGTTTTCATCTTTTTCTTGAAGATCCATTTACATCCGATTGGTTTTGCTCATTCGTCAATTTATAATTGGATGTTATAGAGTCAATCTTATCATTTATTCTTTCTTCCAGGAGATCGCATCTCTGGACTTCATCACCCCATCAGGCTCCACGTGATGGATGATAATGTTTATCTCTAAAATCTTTCGGCCTTCTCACTCGCTTTTCTTACTGCTTGACGAATACTAGTTCAAGTGTTGTAATCAATGACAACCACCTTTTGGACTCCTACTTCTTTGAAAGTACTTGCTCCTTTGGTACCAATAATATTTTCCAGAATATCTGCGAGAATAATATTTTTGTCCCTAGCAATTGTCTTCAAAGAATTATACCTCGCAAGACTCAATGATATGATTGATACAATATCAAGTGATCTCCGAGCATAGCTTACAATAGCTAATTTCAGAATTATTGTCTTCTTGGTCTTCATCCCTGACTTCTGAATCTTAATATCCAGAAGCTTCACGTACACCAGACACCCCCACACTTGAATGATATTCAAGTTAGGTCTGAACTTGAACCAATGCTGATAAAAATCATAGTCAGATATACGAACGGTACTTTATTCAGAAGATAAACGTAGCCGTACACACAATCTATCCCTAGAAGCATATTGGAAGATCCGCAGTATAGATATCATCATCTTTAACGGCGTCCTGATCTTTTTTCCTGACACTTCATGGATTATAGATACTACAGAGCAGTCGTTTCATAGCCAATTCCATGTTCATAATAGAACGATGCGAATCCAATAAACGATACTTTCCGCCTTGATCAATCCTTAGTAGTTGTAGATCGGTTTAACATTCAGCTTCAGCCCTGAAGTCCCTGACCTTCTCGAATGCTCTATCCTTCAACTTGAGAAGACATGAGAATGTGCACTTCGAGAAACACTTCAACCCGGCCTACATGGAGAATTGATAAAAGTTACAGATATCTGAGTGTACTAACTCCAGGAGATCTGTACTTTAGTTCAATCGTCTGAGAAGCTTTCTGACCTGTCTTGTCTCTGTACAGACCTCAAATCCCTCCACCTCCTTACCCCCACATTCTAGAAATAAGGCTTAGATATGACATTTTGAGTCTGCTTCTATCATAGAACAACTTTCAGTCTATTCAATGAAGTAACTTCATTACCATCAGCAGACGTTCGAACATTCCTTCAGTACCGAACATCTTTTCGAAGCATGTTTCTTGCCAAAAAAATTCCATATGGCTTGTACAAATGTCCATCTTTCAAGTCTGTATCAGACAACAGACTTTCTGAGATCAGGTCTCCGAAAATCTCTGGTACGTGTAACGTGCATTCCAGTGTCCTTGTCGGTGGTTAATAACCACTGTCTTGATCTTCAGAACTTCTGCTAGATATATGTTCGCCATCGAGACCTTCGTCACACTACTAAAATAAGGTAAATTAGCGACATCAGGATACGTCGCTAATTAAGAAAAATATGTTGCTAAACGTAATTAGCGACGACTTTAGCGACGAAACATAAAAGTCGCGAAAAAGCTAGTCGCAGATGACAAATTCGTCGCCCTCCGTCGTTGTTTGCAATGTCACCCCAATGTCGCTAGGACGTCGTAAAATTAGCGACGGAGGGCGACGAAATTGTACTTCGCCAAAGTAGCGACGTAGTGCGACTACTTAGCGACGTCATTTATTTTTATGTGATGACATGGCATGCCTGCCACGTCAGCAGTGTAGCGACGTACAGCGACCAAATTAGCGACGTCATCTCTCTGCCACGTCAGCTACTGAGCGACGGATTGCGACGGATAGCGACGTAACGGCACTAATTAGCGACGTCAGGATATGTCGCTATACGTCGCAGAACGTCGCTATACGTCGCAGATATTATGAAAAAAATTTAAAAAAATATGTTTGGTATTTTTGTTATGCTGTGTGTCTGTGTTTACACACATCATCACAAAAATACCAAACATATTTTTTTAAAATTTGGGCAGCACCTCCTTTGTATATCAGATCATCGTTTATAACCCAGCGTAGGTATATTTGTCATCCCCATCGCAGATATCACAAACATACATGTCCAAGTAAATATCATACATGTACTCAATAAAAATACCAATAAAGTAAATATCACAAACATACATGTCCAACAAACATACATGTCCAACAGAGTCAAATAAGAATGAAAATTGGTGTACTAATGATCAATGGGCCTATAGGCAAATACATACAAAGATGATAAAAAAATCTACTGGATCACTGAGGACCCCTGCTGCACATCTGAGATAGCATGAACTCATACTGCTCTTGTGTGAGCTGCACCATAGGGGCAGTAGAAGGCAGTGCAACGTATGGATTCGACGCCGTCGATGGACCAGAAGGACGTATCTGCTCCAGCTCTCGCAGTCGCTCAGCATGCGCAGCAAGGGTACTCACCATCCTCTGATAACCCTCCTCAATCGAAGTATGTATCTGAGTGAGAGAGGCAGACATGGTCCTCTGCGATCCCTCCAGCTCGACATGTCTACGCTCTGTGCGCTCCGTAGACTCGGTGAGCGTGTGCAAGCTGGCAGCTGTAGCCTGCTGCAGACTCATCAGCTCATGTATACTGAGCTCGACCGCATCAAATCGTCCGGTGATCGTCGGATCATCGCTCTGCGGTATGGTAATCAAAAATCTGCTGCTGCAACTCGCGACGTAGCTCGTCGATCTGACGACCAATATCCTGAGCTCGTGATGACGCCTGCGAAGCTGGAGACTGCACACTGACAGAGGGGGCCCGAGATGACTCTGAAGTCAAATAGGTGCCGTAGGATCCCGTACCGTAGTACGTACCCTTCTGAAGACCACCAACGGCGGTCATCCAGAGGTCATCCAGCGATGGAGCTGTGGACGGCTGGAAGAAAGTACCAGTCCCTCCCTCTGTTGGCGTACTAGCAGCAGCAACCGCCTCCTGTAACGCCCCAGTCCCAAAATACGTAGGACTAGGTACATAGACATGCCAGCTGTATACATACAAAGTATACTCCAATATATAGAAACCTCGTATGAATACATAAGCTGTAAAATGCAGTAAACCAAGAGTAATCTAATCTCATCCACGAAATATAAGAATTAAAAGATGTCATATAATGATAATAAATTGTCATTGATACATATAGTTGGGCGGAGACAAATCCACTACCAACTATAAAAAGAAATACATGATATACAAAAGAATAATTTTTGCTAGCGAAGCGAAGACGATTTAAGCGCAATCATCTTCGAAGAAATAGAGATGGTCACAGCTAGAGCTAAAGCACCTGCGAAAGACAAGAACACACATTTGGAGAGATAACCAGGTCCTCAGAGGGACGTAACAAGATACATAATATCATGCCATATAAACTGAATAAATATTGCTCAAATAAATAAGTCAATTGAATTATAACATGGTCCAATACACACCTATTGAACTAGCGTACCATCCCTCCAACCAAACAAGGATAAGAGATGGTAAACTAATTCACGGTGACGTATCTTTCCATGCTATGAATCCAATATGGTATTCGGACCCCAACAAGGTTCAATACCTTCTCATCGAAGTAGTAAGTCACACCTACAACCAAACAAGGACAAGATGAGATGAACTAATTCGCGACAAGTTATTGTTCCAAGCCACGGTCAGATACAAGTACCCAAACCAAGAGTACTCATACCTAACGGATAGGGTAGCCTAACCGTTCTAAGTGAATGCAGTTTTAAGAATAGTTCATGGTCGCATGACTACCAGGTCAAGTCAAGAAAATACCAATGCAGTACCTCAGTAGCGAGTCACAACACCATATACTATTTCTCAGTATCGAGCGAGTCTATATCATATAGTCTACCTATCGTTCCTCAGTAGTGAGCGAGTCTACGATAGATAGGGTGGTAGTCAACTTCCAATCATGTTCTCCCCGCCCAATGCCAACTCATAACTGCTAAGTCTTCTAGCATACAATTCTAATAGAAGTTATTTCCTAACGCACGGCTTATACGTACTGGTGGCCAGCCAATCACGCATGTCCGAGTCCTATATGTGATTCACAACAACGTAGTATAAATGTGTCAAGACCTATGTATGCAACACACAAGGTGGTCCCTTAAATCTAGGTTTAATGTGTAAGAAAAATAATACATAGCAGGAGAATATAAATGAACAGTAAGTTCTAACAGGTTATGCCATGTATCACAGTTTATTTTGCATAAAGAAAATAATGAATAATGCATGAAATATGAGCTAAAATAATTAAACAGCAAATGGCATGGTGTCTTGCCTGAGGGTGGTGCGAGATGTAGCAAAATCCAACAGTCAGAATCGTCAACACGAAAGTCAAAATCCACAAGGAGCTCCGGATGCTGAAACAAACATCACGAACGAGTTTGGAATAAAATATATGCCTAGGAAACGCCTGTCCAAAAGTCAAATTCTGGAACAGAGGCAAAATCATAATTTCGGATCAAAACGATGTCCGCCGTTGGACCCGCCTTGCACCGAAATGCGCGCCAGAACCTACAGTCTCTAAAGTCGTCAAACTATATGTCTCTGAATTTGTTTTTTCCGAGACGAACACAACGGTATGTCCAATTTTGGATTCCGAGGAGCCGTGCACAAAATCGCCCGTTGAGTGGGATTGTGGGCCCGCCAAAATAAGGTCCCGATCAGCTGTCTCAGAATCGAACCAAACTTGGCTCACAGGACCAGAAAAATATTTTGAGTCCAATGGCGCAAGTTTCATCGCGATATGATGAGTGTTCACAAAGTTGTGACTTAATTTGCAAAGGGTCGATACGGCGTATCTCGACGGATACGCACTGATTTCGTCGCGCACATGCAACGAAATTGGGTTCCGTCAATTCCCACATGTAGACAACATCCATATGCGCCTTTCGATGCATATAGTGCGCGACCACGTCGCCCGGTTTGTCGGGGCGCACGCCGTATCGGGTGTTTTTCCACTTTTTGAAAACAGAATTTATAATTTTTTGGAAAACTTTAACAACGTGTAACTTTTTACACACTAGATGAAAAGTGAATCCAAAAGATGTGTTACAATCTTGGTTATGTTGTCTTTGACTGTCTTTAATTATTTTTTACGAAAGTTTAATGGACAGCGAGAAAAGTGGCCGACAAGTTGGTGTTTTGACACAGTTTTTAATATTCCAGAAAAGTGATTTTTCTCCAACTTCGTCTCGATTTTTCGAGCAAGTTGGATGGCCATGTCGAAATCCACCTGGGGGATCTCGAAGAGGGTCATGTGAGCTTTCTACACGAATTTACGGATCTAAAAACGGACTAGAATCGAGAGAGAAATCAAACGGAGAAATTGGGTACCTCAAAGTGGGAATCTGTTGTTGTTGTTGTCTTGACGACCGGGAGGCGGGACTGCTGTCGCTCCGACGAGGTTGGACACGCACGCCGAGAAGAGGGAGGAGGATGGAGGAGAGAGGATGAAGAAATTTTAGGGTTTTTCTTTAGAGTCAAATACATATATATATATATATATATATATATATAAGGGGGATGGGTGTTTCGGCTTAAATAGTGCTGCTACTGCTAATGTTGTTGGTTCTTAGTAAAGGGGGTCGGCCACTTTGCTGCTATTTGTGCTGTTACGTGAACAAAGGGTGGGGTTTGCTCATATGGCTATAGTGGCGCTGCTACTTGCTTGGGTGGTCGGGTGGGGCCGACCACCCATTAACCTCTTCTTCTTTTTTTTTCTTTTTTTCGTTTTTTTTTAAAAAACAATTCTTATCTTATATGGTTATATATATATATATATATATATATATATATATATATATATATATATATATATATATATATATATATATATATATATATATATATATATATATATCTCCAAATGAGCCCAATCAAATTTTCTACAAAATCAAAGAGAAATTTTAATATCATCTATTATATATGAAATCAACTTAAAAACATATACATATATATTTAAATTCATTTGACATTAAAATCAACTAAATAATAATAATAATAATAACTAATAGGATAAATATGTTTATTTGATCACCATAACATAACTTTAAAAAATATAAAATAACAAAAATAGTCCTATTGTGGTTTTGGTGAACTTATACCACACACCTTTTTTCGAGTTCAAAAATTGTACAACGGGTTGCAAAATATAATAATTAAATAAAAAAAACCAATAATTGCATAAATTCATTTTTAAGTCTAATAAAATAATAAAAAAATTTAGGATTTTACATCCTACCCAACTTACAAGAATTTCGTCCTTGAAATTTAGGAACAATAGGGTAGATGGGGTTGAGGGGTAGAAGGAGTAGTTTAATACGAGGATATAGCCACATGACTAAAGTGATACCTTGGGTCCATTTCTCAATTATAGTGCATTGTCTCTCTAAAATAAGAAAAGACAAGAACAATAAAGGGTTCAAGACGATGCTATTGAGTACCATACGTGGTTCATAGATGACGAAAATAATTCAAAAGAGAATTGCCAAGGCTGTCGTGGATAAGACTCTAAGGCAAGTTTAACTATGTCTCCATCCACGTAGAATAATATACGAAGGCGAACCAAAGTGCAATAGGTTGATCAGACCATCATGCACCGGTTCTGATTAGACAATTTGTTAGTGGGTGCACCCAATAAAATATGTCATGATCAAGCTTGATAACGAAATAAGCTTGCAAAACTGAAGCTACATTAGCATCATGAGATAGTCAAAATATGAGCAAGGGAGGTACTGATGAAGGAAGTTTTTAGATAGTCCAAGATCTTTTAAAATCAAGGCTCGCCTGAAGTTTGGGCCTATACAGTTGTCCTAGTGTTTCTTTATTTATGGCTTGGTAGACTAGATAAGGTAGGGTCCTCTGAATTTAGTCTAAGTGAACTTACCAACGTGGTTCACAAGAAAAATGTTTGTTAGGTGGTGAGGTATTCTACCCAACTTACAAGAGTTAAGCTAGTAGTGTGATGGGACAATGGGTCAAGCAATCAAGATGAAGCACAAATTTAAGCATTTAAGGAATTAAGTAGAACAAAATCATATATCGGTCGAAAGAATTGAGTCGAGATGGAATCCCTATCCGTGGTCAAAAATATATCGGTATCCTGGTAAAGGTTATAGTTTGGCCATTTTGACCATAAGGTCATATCAAGAAATAGAGTACAAGAAGATGGGTTTTGGTGGGACATGATATGTCTACAGGAAGGTGGGCTTGTCTAGGTCTTACATATGAATTTTGTTGGAAGAAAAAGTCTAGTGTTGTGCTCCAAATATCCAAGTCATCACTACAACAAAAATACCCTTTAATGACGCTTGATATGGGGTTTTAATGACGGCTGATAAAGAAGCGTCATTAAATTTCAGCCAGACTGTAATCTATGACGGTTATATATAAAAGCGTTATTGAATGTCTCTAAGTGGTACGAGCGTTATGGAAAAAACACAAATTTTAAGTCGAAATTTCGACTCTCCCGCACTTACTCCCGCACTTAAGTCGAAAAGCCCCCTTCTCCCGCACTTACTCTCTTTCTCCTTCTCTCTCTCCCGCCGCTCCCCAACTCCCTTCCGCCCTCTCTGGCGCTCCGGCACTCCCGATCAACTACTCTCAGCCCGCTCCGGCGCTCCCGATCAACTCCCCTCAGCCCGCTCCCCTCTCGCCGCGCCCCAACTCCCCTCAGCCCGATCAACTCCCCAAGGTTTGTCCTAATTTTTTTTCTTATTTTGTGCCCTAATTTCTGCCTCGATTTGATTTTAGTAAAATGCCCTAATGCCTCGACTTGATTTTAGTAAAATGCCCTAATTTTGACCTAGTTTCTATTTTCTAGTTTTCGAAAGATGGCTGAAATATCTTTGAATGCATGTTTGGAAATCTTTGAAAGAATTTTCTTTTTTTTACTAATTTGTGATGCATTTTCTTCGTCCGCGCATTGGTTCATCTTCTTGTTTCTTTCTTTGGTTCTTGCAGTGTGGAAGGGTGTTAATTCCATTGCTTACAAGTTCAACTTCATGGAGACACGTTCGGGTAGCAAGGTTTGTTTTGGTTCATGGAGACATGTTCTTTTCAATTGCCCTATTTTCTAGAAATCATGGACAAGAAAGAGATCAATGTCCCTGTAACGTCGTGTATGACACATGTTGAACACGACATTTTTACACTCGAAATTACTCCAGGTCACGCAGAAATCGGTACCGTGTCTGTGTATGTGCCATGTCATATTATCTTTAAATCAAGTCATGTTCTTTTTAGATTAAAATACTCCAGGTAATACAATTTATTTTTTACAGTGTGCACGTTGCTCATGCATCGAGAGTGGGATGGATCTTTAACATCAATATATGCAATTGTTTGACTGTACATCTTTAGAATAAATGATATCGGTCATGTTGGATGTGAGCGTTGACCAACTTTTTTTTTAGGTTTATTTGACCCTCTTTTGTAGTTATGTAGATGATTCATATAATGGTTGATTCCAGAATTCATCTCATATAAAACCTGATTTTGGGATTCAAGTACAACACATAACCTGAGAATTAGTTCACTGATTTCCCATTTAATTCATCGACACTCACATGATACACAAGTATATAGACATAATACATCAATGAGATATCAGTTGAAATCTGGAAGCAATGATATCACTAGAAGAATAAGGTTCTACTTTGTATATATGCAAGGTCAGTCGTACAATTACATTGAGCTTGAACTTCAGGGTAATCATATTGCCGTCTCGGGAAAAAATTCAACTACAGAACTAATATGATCAAGCAATGAAGTGCACAATTTCCTACATATAGACTCAGAGCATCCCTGGTACAACCTCTACATCCCAGTACTCGATATTGTTTCCTGCAATCCCTTGGACCCCTATACCCGGTAGGTTGATCATGGCACTCTGCCTATGCCATATGGGTATTGGCATATCCTATGATACCTACTGTTATCTACAGTTCTCTGTTCCAATATTGAACGAGTTATCAACGACTCGGGTTACCTGCATCAAGAGGTACCAAGGCTTGTTTATATCTGATATTCAAAACCAAGCCATGTAGTTGGTGTTAAACCAGGTACCCACTGATACTAGGTTGCCCCTAATGTGGGATAGGATAATCTTGAAGGTATTTCCTACTGTATCCATGTGCACCGACCCTTCAAGGTTTGGTACAATCAAATACTCCCTATGTTTTAATCTCAGGTTCGAGGGATTTCACACTCACATGATATATTTGAATTGGGCTATTGAACACAGGTTATAAAGAAATTTGAATTGGGCTATTGCACACTCACATGATATACATAACCTAATGTGAGCTGTCATTTTTCCCAAATCCTGAGAACTGCATTGGGCTGAATTCTGGGTTATATACTCTAATAACTGAGGCTGTTTACACAGACTTCCTCACCCTGCTTTATACCTTCCTGCACACATATTTCCCCACACACTCTCACATTTTCTGTCACTCACACACTCACTAACACACACATGCCTACACTGTTCAGCCCTTCGACACACACACAAGCACTCATGATTCACACACACATATATTCACTGTCACCTCATTCTAAATTCTGAGAACAAATTGTTCCCCTCATGTTGATCCTCACACTCTCATGGATGACAAAGCACTTAATCGTTGTTTTGCTTTATTATACAGAGGAATAGATCATGGATGACAAAGCACCTATTATCGGAAGAATATAGAGCCGGAGTTGATGAATTTATGGAGCATGTTAAAGCTAGTGGGGATGATCTCGACTTCATTAGATGTCCATGTAATGAGTGCGAAAATCTCTATAGTATGAGTTTAGAAGATGTAAAATTTCATTTGACGACAGTTGGTATCGATCCAAGGTATACTATATGGATATGGCATGGGGAAGTTGATCCTAATGAAGTGTGTGAGGATACATGTGCGTCTATTTATAAGGACTATGATATGGATACTTTAAATGATGTGGCAGATACACTAGAGATGTTCCATGCATTAAAAAGGAACGACATTGAAGGAGATGATGAAGATAACTTTAATTCATTGCTTGATGATGCTAAGAAACCATTGTATAATGGTTGTAAAAAGTATACGAAGCTATCTGCGATAGTGAAGCTCTTTAGTATCAAGGCCAAGAGTGGTTGGAGTGATAAAAGCTTTTCAGATGTGTTAACATTGTTCGCCGACATGCTTCCGGGAGAAAATGAATTGCCTGTAAGTACTAGGGAGGCTAAGCGTTGCTTCTCAATATTTGGAATGGGATATAAGAGAATACATGCATGTCCGAATGATTGCATACTCTATAGAAAAGATTATGAAAATGCAATCTCATGTCCTACGTGTGGAACGTCGAGATATAAGGTAAAGAAGAATATGTCTGAACAAAGTCAGGAAGAGCAAAAGAAGGGCATCCCAGCTAAAGTTCTATGTTACTTTCCACCTATTTTACGCTTTAAAAGGTGGTTTCGATCGGTACAAACATCAAAGAATTTGACATGGCATGTAGACGAAAGGGAAGTTGATGGCCAATTGCGTCATCCCGCAGATTCACCTACGTGGAAGACAATTGATGATAAATTTCCAGAGTTTGCAGCAGAAGCAAGAAACCTTCGACTCTCTCTTTCAGCCAATGGGATTAATCCATTTAGTTCACTCAGTAGTAGGTACAGTTGTTGGCCTGTAATGCTAAATACTTATAATTTACCACCTTGGTTGTGTATGAAGAGAAAGTTCACATTATTGACATTGTTGATATCAGGCCCCCAACAACCTGGAAATGACATAGATGTTTACTTAGCACCATTGATTGAGGATATCCAGTTGCTGTGGAAGGATGGAGTTGTGACTTACGACGCCTATCGGCAAGAATCTTTTACATTGAGAACTGTATTGTTATGGACTGTTAACGATTTTCCTGCATATGGCAACTTGTCTGGTTGTTGTGTGAAAGGATATTTTGCTTGTCCAATATGCAACGAAAATACTTATTCAGATAGATTGAAACATTGCAACAAGAATATTTATACTGGTCACAGAAGGTATTTGCCGCAAAACCATTCTTTTCGATCACAAAGAAAGGCATTTAATGGTGACAAAGAGTTTGGAACTCATCCTGAACCATTAAGTGGGGAACAAATATTAATGAAGGTTGCGGGGATTCCGGTTTCTTGGGGGAAAGAGAAGATGTTCCAGAAAAAGATATCAGAGAAGAAGACTTCAAAGAAGAAGAAGGAAGCAGAAGTGCAAAAGAAGTTGACACCAAAAAAGAGGAAAAAAGAAGTACAAAAAGACAAAGTTACAAGTTGTTGGAAGAAGAAATTCATTTTTTTTGAGCTAGAGTATTGGAGATATCTTCCTATTAGACATAACTTGGATGTCATGCACATTGAGAAGAATGTCTGCGATAGTATCATTGGGACCCTATTAAATATTCCTGGAAAAACAAAAGATGGGATCAATAGTCGCAAAGATCTTGTAGAGATGGGCTTAAGGAAAGAATTGGCACCTCATAATAAGAAAAATGGGATTTATCTTCCAGCTGCATGTTATTCTTTATCGAGGCAAGAGAAAAGAATAGTGTGTCAAACTTTGCATGACCTTAAGGTCCCAGATGGTTACTCTTCAAATTTTAGATGTAATGTCTCAATGGAAGATCTAAAGTTATATGGTCTCAAATCCCATGATTGTCATGTTCTAATGCAACAACTACTTCCTGTTGCAATACGTGGTGTGTTGCCAAAGCATGTGAGATGTGCTATTATACGAGTATGTTTCTTCTTTAATGCCCTTTGTGCCAAAGTCGTGAATGTACAAAAATTGCAAGATATCCAAAATAATCTTGTGATCACATTGTGCTTATTGGAAAAATATTTTCCACCATCATTCTTTGACATAATGGTACATCTAATGGTGCACCTTGTCAGGGAGGTCGAACTTGGCGGTCCGGTTTTCTTCCGATGGATGTACCCACCAGAGAGGTTGGTTTGGTCTAGTCTGAACTTTGATTTTCATTATGTAGTAACATGATTGATGTTTGTGTAATCATTTTTATCTTTATCATTTGTTCATTATAGGTTTATGGGTGTGATAAAGGGTTATGTGAGAAATAAGAATCGTCCTGAAGGGTGTATTGCACAATGCTATATCGCAGAGGAAGCCATTGAGTTTTGTTCAGAATATCTAGAAGAACAACCCGCCATTGGAGTTCCTTCTACGAAGAATAAGGAAAAACCTATAGGAAAAGGAAATATCTGTGAAGTTGACCGCTTATCTTTGGACCAAGCACGTCTTTATGTGTTGCACAACACAAATGATGTTCAACCTTATATCGAGTAAGGATGTCTATATTACTCTTTACTTAGTTTTATCTTTGGACCAAACACATCTTTTTTTATGTTTCGCTTTGTAATTAACAAAATTCTACTTATGACCTGATAGGGAGCACGAGGCTTACTTGAAAAAGTTGCACCCTCGTAGAGTGAAAAGTGCAAAATAGTTAGAAGATGAGCACAATCGCAGCTTTATTAGTTGGTTACGATCAAGGGTATTGATTAAGCTACTATATTTTATGTTCTAATTAGTGAAAATAAAATATTGAACTTAGGAAAACAAATGACAGGTTGATGCTGCGGTAGAAGACCCAACTAGTAATGTCTCTGATGAATTAAAATGGATAGCTCAAGGGCCTCGACATCACGTGACTAAGTTCCCAGGTTATGCAATTAATGGGTGTCACTATCAAACGAAAGATCGTGACGACGTACGAGTCAAGCAAAACAGTGGAGTGACTCTAGTGGCAAAGACTTTTCAAGTTGCTAGCACAAAGGACAACAATCCCATCATCTCAGATATGACATTTTACGGTGTCATTAAAGAGATTTGGTTGCTTGACTATTTCTCCTTCCAGATTCCCGTCTTCAAGTGTGATTGGGTTGACAGCAAGAATAGTGTTAAGGTGGATGAACTTGGTTTTACATTGGTCGAGCTTGGTAGAGTTGGCCACAAGTCTGACTCTTTTGTTTTGCCCTCTCAAGTAAAGCAAGTATTTCATGTTCCTGATCAATTTGATGAAAATTGGTCAATCGTTTTATCGGCTCCGCAAAGGACTTACTATGATGAAGACAATGACGACGAGGGAATCGATTGTTTTGATTCAGTTGAAACTTGCAATAAAGTACCGGATTTTGACTCATTTGATGTTGTTGATGAATCACCCTCGACCTATTTACGTGAAGATTGCGAGGGAACTTGGATTGCACAGTCCAAATCTTCTTGAGAATGGGTGTATTTTATGTTTCAGACATTTTATGTTTCTTATATCAAACCTGAGAATGGGTGTATTTTATGTTTCAGACATTTTATGTTACTTATATCAAACCTCAGATTTTGTTACTTATATCTCAGACATTTTATGTTTCATGCTATTTCAAGCACATTTTATTCTTAATCTCAGACTTTGTTAGTTCAATCTCAGTTTTCAAGCACATTTTATAGTGTGGAATGATAGCTAAAGTGGGATGTGTGGATAGTTTTGATGTATAGTTTTGATGTATATATATATGGCCTGTGTCCATGATTTCTAGAAAATAAAGTGTGGAAGGGTGTTAATTCCATTGCTTACAAGTTCAACTTCACATAGCATGAAACACATTATGTGTTGCTAAACTGAGACTTTGTTACATCAAAACTATCCACACATCCCACACCATAACATACACTCAGATTTTATTTGTTGCAAGCACATTTTGACTCATTTTATTTTGTTAGTTCAATCTCAGATTTTATTTGTTGCAGGCTACACAGCAATGTGAGGATTCCGGGGAACAAACTTGTAGCCGGAGAAAAGGTAGAGGGGCATCAAAATCAAAAAAAGTCAGCAAAATCAAAGATGATGAAGAGAGGATAAAGATCATTTATAACGATATTGGGCAACCAATTGGTGAAGGAAAAATTAGTTTGGCAACTTACTGCGGCGTCACAGTAAAGTCCTTAGTAAAAATAACTTATCCAAATTGGCAAAAAGTGCCAGAATCAGTTAAAAAGAGCTTATGGACTGCTATTCAGGTAAAAATAATGTGTGTCCCTGAGAATTTCAGTTTGAATGTTCCTTTGTATGCCATGTTTCAAATTGATTTGTAGGCTCAACATGTGTGTTACTGAGAATTTATGATTGTATGCCATGTGTGTTACAGAGACAGTCTACTGATTTTCCTTAGGATGTTAACGATGTTGAGACACCCAAACCTATCTACATACCATATATGCATTGCCGGCACATAAGTTCAGATAAGTGAACTAAGTTCAGACTTGAATTCACTTGTTCACTGCACCATTGAATGCTTGAATTCAAGTCTGAACGTATTCAGAGTGGAATGCTTTACATGTTATGCACTATGTTATGCACTCATGTATAGATGCTGAATATTTATTTTCTGTTGTAGGCCAAATTTGACTTGGATCCAAATAGCCAAGCCTTTGTGTTAGCATCCATGGCTCGGAGTTGGAGGGCATTCAAAGGTCAACTCACCAAGCATTGGATTTATCCGAATGAGGGCAATCGTGAGCTTCTCAAGCACCCTCCACCAAAGTACTCGGGGATCTTGAAACAATCTGTGTGGGAGGAATTCGTCAAAAGCAGGCTGTCTGCAAGTTTTAAGGTTAACTTGTCAAAATTATTTTTTTATGCATAACAAGGATGACTAGGTCCCTATTATATATATATCTTATTTCTTCTCTACCTTCATGTGTTGTAATCATAAGAAAATGAGCAAGGAGCAAAGTGCACGGAGAGCCAAGGCCAAGTTTCCTCATCGTTTAAGCAGGAAGGGATATGCCGGTCTTAAAGAGGAGCTGGTAATGCATATGTGTATATCAGTTAACATGATTTACATGTGGAGCAAT
This sequence comes from Iris pallida, assembly GCA_029216955.1. Classification (NCBI taxonomy): domain Eukaryota; kingdom Viridiplantae; phylum Streptophyta; class Magnoliopsida; order Asparagales; family Iridaceae; genus Iris; species Iris pallida. The sequence continues at coordinate 9,987,862 of JANAVB010031018.1, read as the reverse complement.
GTCTCTGATAACATGGTTTTTTTCTTTCAAAACAGCGACGACAGTTGGGAAAAAAATATGTAGATGACAGAAGTTTTTTTTGGACAAAGGCACGAGTTACTAAGGCCGGTACATTTACTGACGATGGGACCAAGGACGTAGCTATGAAAGTGGTGAGTATATATCGTCCAGTCTATTAAGAGGAATCCTGCTTATCAACATGCTTATATTTCTAAAACCTTGTACTTGTTATAGGAGGAATACACCAAACAAAAGGAAGATGGGAGTTTGGTGACCGATGGAGCTACGGACATTCTAACCTTGGCGTTGGGCACTCCCGAGCATTCGGGACGTATTCGGGGTTTGGGATTAGGTCCGACACCAACGACCTATTTCAAGCTTCCAAAACGGGGAATGAAAAAACAAAATGAACTACTCAAGTCCCAATTGGAAGAGGAGCGTCGACGGAGACAAGAATTGGAGACCATGCTCAAAGAATTTCAAGCCCAAGCAGCTTCACAAACCTCTGAGAAGGTTGCTTCCAATACCAAAGGAAGTGGTAATAGGAAATATATAATGTCTCCTAAGAAACGCGAGTCTCCTGGAAACAAGAGTCCATCATATGGTTCTAAGGTAATGATTATTACAGTTAGTTAATACAAAGTTAATGTCTCCTAAGAAGGTTGTCTAATATGTTTATTCTAACATGCTTTTCTATCTTCTTTGAAAAGATGAAACAGAATACAAAGTTAAGCGAGCAAAAATTCATAACATATCCTACATCAGACATTGGCATGGTAATTACATATATTCAATACATAATCTTTATTCAACAACTTAATTATAACATGTAGTAATTATATCGAGAAATAACTGTTTCTTATTTTGTTTAGGGAACCAAATGCAAGCTAGCAGTGGGCACAAAAGAAAATATTGTGGCCGAGGGAATTATCTTTGAAGGATGTGGACCAAATGAGAAAATTTATAATGTTGAATTAGGGGAACATAATGTCAGGGTTTCAATTATGAAAGCCCTTCAACCTACTGTGAGCCTTCCCGTGCCAGTTGATGGAGAAATGGAAGTTGTTCAAGATGCAATTGGGTCTTTAGTAGCTTGGCCCAAAGAGTTTATTGTTGGTGGTCTTCAGGTAATATTATTTAATGCTAGTGTCAATATCTTTTATGAAATTGTTGAAAAAAATTCCAATTTAATCTGACAGTGTTCAACCTTTGAAGGTTGCTGGCTGTGGTAGGGAGTTAATTGACACTTTTGGAGAGATGGTAGAAAGCATTAAGGATACCGACCCTCATCTTAAAATACCATTGGAAGGAATGTTCGGAACCTTTACTCCAAATTGTTATCTTTCTAAAATCGTTCTGCAGGAGTTATGTAGGATGGCATGGCTAGATGTGAATCCTGTTGTTGCCTATATGAGGTAAGAAATATGAAATTTATATTTTGAAATTTATATTTTGCGATTGACACCATATTCAACTATTTTTTTGGCTTTAGGTTTTTGCTTGATAAATTTCCAAACTCTCGGGAGCTTTTGGTAATGTTCAACCCTTCTGCTATGAGTAATGCATCCGGGCCTGCAATAAGCAATCTGGTTAGAGAAAGGCTCCAAGAGGCTAAGAAAACCCAAATTTGCTTCATTCCCTTCATTTACAAGGAGTAAGGAGTTTTAATCAAGTAGCAAGATTTTTCTTTCCTATTCAATAACCAAATTGCTTTATTCCATTCATGTTCCCTTTAATGTAGGAAGCATTGGATTCTAATTGTTGTTGAGCTCTCTACCTTTAATGTTTACTGGTTGGACTCGCTGTGTTTTAAACCGAGAGGAGACATTAAGTTGTTTTTCAATACGTGAGTGAAATTATTATTATTATTGTTAATATTTTAATAAATGTGTATATTCTGATGTTAGTATATATAATTATTTTCTACTAGTGGCCTCAACACAGCATATATTGGTGGTAAAAGATCAAGTAGAAGTCCTACTTGGAAATTACCCAAGGTAATCAAACTAATATATGACTTATTATAATCATGGACATTATATTCTCTTACAAATAATATCTTCATGTAGGTCCCGAAACAACCTGGAGGTTATGAATGCGGATATTTTGTTATGAAATATATGCGGGATCTCATGGAAGACCCATCTCCTACTATTGAGTCAAAGGTAAGTTGTTCATTAATTAAATTCTTAATTACTTTTCTGAAATTACACAAACTAATGTAACTATTTTTTGACTTTTTAGCTAAAAACATTGGCTGGAAAATCAACATACACGCAGGAAGAAATAGATGATGTCCGATGCGAATTCATCGAATTCGTTGCCAATCATATGGATGATACATGAGGGTCAAGGTACTCATTTCACTCATTTCCATTACTGATACGAGACACCCTACTGTCACATGGACACAATACACTCAAGACACTCACTAAACTATGACTGATAGTCCTACCCTCTGTTCTGTTTGTCGAACATCAATTTGTGGTTATGGAGTTTGTGGATTTGTTGTGGATTTTGAAACATCATTTGGGAATTTCTTATATAAAGGAACTGGAAATGTTTCATGTGCTGTTTATGCATCTCTTGTATGATCAAGTGGTTCAAGTTGGTTTGGATATTATTGGCTGTCGAATTTGTTTCTCTGATGCAGTGAGTTGATACTTCAAATATCGGTTGATACTTCAAGTATCAGTTTGATGTTCAGATATGGGTTTTATATTTCATACATGAGAGTAATTCTCAGCTTTTATTATGTTAAATTGGTTCTCCATTTTGGGAGTTTTGAAATTGGATTTCAAGTTGAACTCGGGTTTTAAACTGAGCATAAGTTCAGTTTTATATTGTGAACCTTGAACAATTGGTTTTACTTGTATCTCAGGATTATTGGTTTTGTTTTAAGTTCACCTATATTGATTTGGGTTTGGTTTCACTTGTACATTCTCATATTGATTTGGTTTGGGTTTTTGATGTATGGTTGCATATGAATAATTCTGTCTGGTATACCTGAGACTTGTTCTCAGGATATCCATGTTCTCAGGTTTTAAACTGAGCATAAGTTCAGTTTTATATTGTGAACCTTGAACAATTGGTTTTGCTTGTATCTCAGGATTATTGGTTTTGTATTAAGTTCACCTATATTGATTTGGGTTTGGTTTCACTTGTACATTCTCATATTGATTTGGTTTGGGTTTTTGATGTATGGTTGCATATGAATAATTCTCTGTCTGGTATACCTGAGACTTGTTCTCAGGATATCCATGTTAACATTTTGGTTGTTTCACCTTCAGTTTTATCTGTGAGCTTGGATTCCTTGATTCTCAGTTCAGTTGGAAATGTAGCCTACCTGAAATTTCTTATATAAAATATTTTTGAACTGGAAATGTAGCCTACTGCTTTGGCCTGTGGCCTGCTGCCACTTGCCCCTACAGCAGGTCAAGCTGGAAAAGGGGGGGAATGAGTGCCCTGCTGCTAATGTAGCCTACTGCCACTTGCCCTACCTGCAGGCAATAGCCTCAGGCCTTATAAGCCAACATCTTTTTGATAGTACTTACATTATATATACACAAGATGAATCTGACAGAAACTCCACACAACAGTTTCCCACAACATATGTTAAATTGTGATCTTATATATGTGTGTTTTTAATCATGACTTATATCATTATATCACATTTATTAATCCTTGTTTTATCTTTTGCAGGGTACATGTGCTGTGGACACAGGTCTTTATGTGAAGTTGTATGTTATGGTGTGGGATGTGTGGATAGTTTTGATGTAAAGTGTACTAGCTATAATGGATACTGATCTATAGATTTTTGTGAAGATGTATATATATATGGCCTGAGAAATGTGGAATGATAGCTAAAGTGTACTCTATTTTAAGACAATGGAATGTACCCTATTTTGAGACAATGGAATGTGGTTCTATTTTGAGACAATGAAATGCAGATTAATGTTACATTTCAATATTTTGTTGTGAATATGGTTCAAATTAAGTGGTTTTCGAATTGAAATGAGCAGGGTTTGGAATTGAAATGAGCAGGGTTTGGAATGTATAACATGCAGTATAGAGTGTTATAAATGTTTGTACATGACCAATCATAACGCTTTCAAAATGTCCTGACCCCAACCATACTAAATTATTCATAACGTTTTTACATAACTATCTATAACGGTTTGAAAATAGAACGTAGTAGAAATTCATACTATTAATGACGTTTTCGGTCAATTTATCTATAACGCTTTGAAAAACATTCATAACACCCGATTTCATAACGCTTGGATGAAGAAAAAAAAACCGTCATGGTATGTCATTAATGACGGTTTTTAGCCATCATTAAATGGTATTTCTGTTGTAGTGCATGGTAAGGGACGCCAAAAGTTATAAAATAAAAAATGGGAGTTCACGAGGTGATAATTAATGCACAATAATAAAGGAGATCAAGTTAAAGCATGAGATAAAATTAATTAAGGAATCCAGTAAAAATAATTTAGGAACACAATTTCGGAGAGAAGATAGTCTCCTAGATGAATATAGTTAAGGAACCATTAACTCATTATTCAAATTGCAAATGGGTTAGAAGGTCGCAATTAAAAGATCTAGAATTGAAGGAAGGTCGAGTAAGTCGTGGTGGAAATACAGTCACATAGTTGGGTAGATGACTAACAACACTTGTGTATATACTACTATCATGGTCATAAGTGACATGGCAATTAGTGTGGAATACTTCTAACTCATTAGGGCTACCTTTGTGGCCTACCATTAATATTTTAACTCGTGTTTCCTCCAACAATTTCTGAATAATTATAAAAAAAATTTAACTATCAAAATTTGTACTCACTCCAAGCCGTTCAAATTTATCATGGCAAAAATTTAAATCACTTCATAACTTTAAAACTCCAAAAATTTCTCCAATAACCCTCAAGATAAACTTTTAACATATCACGAATAATCTAAAATTTACAGCTCAATATTTTAACGCACTCATCACATAACTTCTATTTCTAAGTCATGGTAAATTCCTTTAATTAATCAAAATAACTTTTCACCACATCTTTAGTAACTTTTCCCAAAGATTATAATATTAGCAATCTAACTTTAAACTCAAAATTCAAATGATCTTATCAGTCATCAAATCAAATTTTTTTTTCAAAATTTCTAATCAATCTCGAATAAACCTTTATTGTGTCACAAATCAAATCTATATATTTTTCTTCTTCTATCATTGACCCAAATCTTAAACTCAAAATTTTAAATAGGAGTTATCAATCGTAATTCATACAAAAGTTTAAAGTAGATCCTCAATTTGGTTATATATCCTTTAAAATATTTTTAACCAAAATTCTTAATAGCCTTACTCCAAACTTAAAATTCAAAAATTTTACGAACTTATTAATTGGGAACCATACAACCCAATTTAAAATCAAGCTTTATCAACCGCCCTCATAATCTTACAGCAGCATTTAAATTTCAAAATTTCTTTTCAACTAACTTTATATCTATTCAAGGATGTATAGCTATAATCCAATAAATCACAAATATCAAATCTTGAAAATCAATCAATTTCTTAAACCAAGTATGAAATTCTATAAATCCTCTGGTGTTTACTATTTAGAAATCTCAAGGTTAAAACTTTCCGCGGTAATATCCTACTTTACCAATTACTAATCATTAAATCACACAAAAAAAACCTTTTTACTCAATTAGAGTCTTGAATGTATTCCAATTGCCAATATAACCATTCTAGCCATATGTATGACCTATGAGTATATACTAGTGTAGTCATCTTCCTAGTTGATACTAAGCACAAAAATAAGAATCGACGGTAGGAAGGAATCAAGCAAGGTGCAATTCAAGGAAGTCGAACAAGAGTTCGGAATTTGAAGCCAAGGGAAGAGGTCAAGCTGTATGGATGAGATTCCTAGATTCTAATCCTATGTTGCAGGCTCACATCGGTACAATCACGTAACCGAAGTGACAAACTCGACCTGCATGGGCCACCACAAAAACATGTAACGCCCCAGTCCCAAAATACGTAGGACTAGGTACATAGACATGCCAGCTGTATACATACGAAGTATACTCCAATATATGGAAACCTCGTATGAATACATAAGCTGTAAAATGCAGTAAACCAAGAGTAATCTAATCTCATCCACGAAATATAAGAATTAAAAGATGTTATATAATGATAATAAATTGTCATTGATACATATAGTTGGGCGGAGACAAATCCACTACCAACTATGAAAAGAAATACAAGATATACAAAAGAATAATTTTGGCTAGCGAAGACGATCTAAGCGCAATCATCTTCGAAGAAATAGAGATGGTCACAGCTAGAGCTAAAGCACCTGCGAAAGATAAGAATACACACCTGGAAAGATAACTAGGTCCTCAGAGGGACGTAACAAGACACATAATATCATGCCATATAAACTGAATAAATATTGCTCAAATAAATAAGTCAATTGAATTATAACATGGTCCAATACGCACCTATTGAACTAGCGTACCATCCCCCCAACCAAATAAGGACAGGAGATGGTAAACTAATTCACGGTGACGTATCTTTCCATGCTATGAATCCAATATGGTATCCGAACCCCAACAAGGTTCAATACCTTCTCATCGAAGTAGTAAGTCACACCTACAACCAAACAAGGACAAGATGAGACGAACTAATTCGCGACAAGTTATTGTTCCAAGCCACGGTCAGATACAAGTATCCAAACCAAGAGTACTCATACCTAACGGATAGGGTAGCCTAACCGTTCTAAGTGAATGCAGATTCAAGAACAGTTCATGGGCGCACTAGCAGCAGCAACCGCCTCCTCTTGTAGCCGAAGAAACTCGGCCTAGAATAATGTTTGCTAACGTCTAAGTGTTTGCTAAAGTCTATATTGATATCTATTTTTATGTTTTCTAAATTATAGTAAATTAATATAAAGAATAGAACGTACATATGTCTGCATCGCCCTCTCGTCAATAAACTCCCCAGCCCTCCGATGGGTGACCAGGAAGACGGTCACCATGTTGGGGTCCTCACCCTTTTTACCTGTTAAAATATATTATCTATTATTAGTATTAAACATTCTATCCAACTATATATAAAATGATATCCGTCATAGAAAACGTACCAGACGACAAAAATGCTCCGTCATAGGAATGGAGCCACCACACTACTTACTGGCGCTCGATCGCGCCACCTTGGCCTTGTTAGATCGCTCCTGGTACCTAGCATCATCGAATCTAGCCTTCATCGCAGTCTACTGCTCTGGCATGATCCAACCATGGATCGGCTTTCCAGAGCGATCACGAGACTTCTGGTCGTGGATTACATCACGGATGAGCTTGCCTGCGACGGCAGAAAATTGGGCCTCGATCTTCGCCGCCCGGTGTGGTGGATAGAAATAGGTCCTCTACAAGAAGTAAAATAGAAAGAGTTGTATAATATACACAAATGATTATTAAAATTTAAAAATAAACAAATTTTTTACCTTGAAGTGGGCCAACCAAAAGGCCTTTCTATCTGCGAGAGCATCTGAGTAGTTAATCCAAGGCCACCATAGTTCTGCCTCAGAAATAACTCCAGTTGTCTCTGTACTGCAGGAGGCCGATATCTATACAATAATAAATTTCATGAATATATATATACATATAATCATTTGATAAATATATATTAACTAATTAACTTACTTCGTAGGCCCGTCCGTCCAAACCTCCATACACGTCTCGTCCGGGGGAGCGCATGGAGGGTCGCTCTCACCTCCTGCCTGACCAGGATCAGTCTGATCGTCGTCCTCCATATGCTCGATGTCGGCTCTCCCCATGGAGCCATCGGCAGGAGGAATGTTGGACGCGGGAGGAATGCTGGACGCGGAAGGAATGCTGGACGACGAGGGAGGAGTCGCCAACCTGCTGGAACTGCCCTGTCCCGGTAATGGACCGGGAACAGAACGGTACACTGACGTACTCGGAGATGAGGATGAGGGTACGAAATCTGCATCCCCAACCTGACGCATACGGGACTGCCTAACATAATATCCTCCGCGTCGTCCTGTTCTAGTCATACCTGATAATAACATATGACAATAAAATAAATATACATATTTATATGATAGACATCACAGATTTTAAAAAAAAAATCATAGTCAAAGATAAAAGTTTTACTAAAGTGTCACAGATTTATATGATAAAAATGTTACTAAAGTGTCAAATATGATGATAAAACAAACGTACAGAGTTAATCCTCTTCTGAAAATTTATCTTGTTCGTTTAGCTCATCTTCTTCTTCTTCTTCTTCCTCCTCTATATCTTCACTTTCATCTGCATCTTCCTCTTCAAATAATTCTTCTACACAATTAGATGTGTAATGAGGAACTTCCGTCGTGTCCACTTCTATAATATTTGTTACAAGAGGTAGTTCATCCTCTTGATAAGCTATATCGTCAACCTCAAAGGTATTTCTAGCTTTGGTCTTGCATACTGCCCACCAGTCCGATCTTGTTGTTCCCCGTTTAGGATAACTTGTGAAGTACACAAGCTGAGCCTGACTTGATAGGACAAATGGTTCATAGGCTTTATATCGACGTCGATAGTTTATATCCACAAGATTGTGCTTGTCTACTTTCCAACCTTGACCTTCAATCGGATCGAACCAATCACACCTGAATAACACACTCTTAGCAGGCTCTATTCCATAACTATATGTCAGCTCCACAATCTCCCGTAGGACGCCATAGAAATCATTGCCCACTCAACATCTTTGTAGTTCGAAGATCTGATACACAAACAACTGTTTTTGGTGGAATCGAGATCCACAAAGTTGTCTCTGATCGGGCAAGTTGTTGACTTGAACCTAAACCCATTCACACAATAGCTTGGCCATATTTTTGCAGCATAAATTGGTCCCTTGGCTAGCGTTCTAATAGACTCATTCTCAAGTCTTGCGTATGGACGACCGACCTAAATACCACGAAAAAAGAAATTAAGCTCATTCTTAAGTGCATATACAGTGAACTAATTACAGAGTTCTCAAGTCTTACATATGCACTCAACCATGATGGGAAATAATGCCTCATTTCTTATTCTAGTTCTTCTTCTGTTATGTGTGGCCTACCTGACCTCACATCATCATTAAATATACTGAAAACAACATCGTTCAATTAATGTAATAGTATAATAATCAACATTATTAAAATAATATAGACAAATTAATTACTTACCCCTCCAGCTTCTCTAACTTCATCCTCGTCGCAGTTGAGTAATACATACACCTGAGCAGCCCTTAGCTCATCATCGTTCAGATATCTCTTCTTCATTTTACCCGATGGCTTTCATGGAGCATTGAATACCCTCAGTATTGTATTATTACATTCATGATCTCCGTCGTCGTTTCTTGAAGCTCTCGTTCTATTAGTTGCAATATGAGGCTTGAAATACATCGAACAAAAGTTTGTAATCTTCTCGAGAACATATGCTTCACAAATAGAACCCTCGACCCGTGCCTTATTTTTTACCTTTTTTTTAGATGATTCAAATGTTGCTCGAACGGGTACATCCATAAATATTCGACGGGTCTACCAACACGTGCCTCATAGGAAAGATGAATCGACAAATGCTCTATAGAGTCGAAGAATCCATGAGGAAACACCCTCTCTAGCTTGCACAGTGTTACCGTAATGTCCTTCTCTTGCTTTTCTAGACGATCAACGAGCAGTTTCTTAGAACAAAGATCCCTGAAGAATATGCTAAGCTCCGTCAATGGATCCCAAACTGCCTACGGTAAGAATTCCCGAAATGCAATCGAAATTAATCTCTCCATGAATACGTGACAATCGTGGCTCTTCATACCCGTCAATTTATTTTCCTTCAGATCGACACATCTTCTCAGATTTGACACATATCCGTCTGAAAATTTTAGGCCCTGGATCCACCGAAAAAGTCTCACTTTATCCTCCTTGTCCAGTGAGAAAATTGACTTCGACATAAACTATTTTCCATTCTCCTCTATCAAATGCAACGCAAGGCGTTTGCATATTTCTTCTAAGTCCAACCTGGTCTTGGGATTGTCTTTCGTTTTTTCCTTTACGTCCATCACAGTATTAATTATGTTATCAAACACATTCTTCTCAATATGTATGACATCGAGATTATGTCTGATCAGATTGGTACTCCAATATGGCAGATCCCAGAATATGCTCCTCTTTGTCCAGTTATGATCTCTACCAAATCCATCGCACCTGTACCCAGTTGTAGGATCTTCGATAGCACTTGGAAAATATCTAACCTTCTCCCATATCGTGGCTCCACACCACCTTGGCGGTGGATCACCCTTCTCTACAACGTCGGCACGGAATGCATTCATGTTCCTTCTGAACGGATGATCTTTTGGCAGAAATTGTCGATGACAATCAAAGAAGCACGATTTTTCTCCGTATTTTAAGCGGAAAGCCTTAGTACGGTCTATGCAATACGGACATGAGAGACGGCCATGAGTGCTCCATCCAGATAACATTCCATAGGCCGAAAAGTCGCTGATGGTCCACATAAGGGTTGCCTTCATCTGAAAATTCTGCTTCCTGGAAACATCGTACGTGTTAGCGCCTACTTTCCATAACTGATTCAACTCATCTATCAAAGGCTGTAAGTACACATCAATGTTCCTCTTGGGATTGTTCGGACCAGGAATTATAACGGTTAGAAACATGTACTGTGTCTTTATGCACATTTTAACGCCCCAGTACCAGAATACTGGAGAGCGGAGGCGAACATAGCCAGCTACGTATATTAAAGTACAACCCACCTCGTTATACGATCACGGCTATCTAGATACATGAGGGTTTAACTACAAGCCATCAGTCACCTATGGTCATGAACAAGCCTATTATCTCAATCTCAAGCAAGGAATAACAGTTACAAGATATCAGAGCACCAAATATACAATAGTAAGGCATCACATGCATTACATATTTGGATGATCATGAAGCTAGTCGTACAAAATGTCAAGACTAGCAAGAGTTTCAGTCATACATGATCAACCCTAGGATTTGTTAATCATGTTACAGTCCATAGGCAGACAGTAAATAAAGGTACAATACGAGCTAACACGTGCTCGCCGGCTAAACGCCTCAAAAGAATATTTTTACAATAGAATAGGAGAGCCAAAGATGAACCCACTCGTTGCCAGGGTTACGCCTGGTGGTCACCATCTGGCTGGAAGGTAGATAGATCCTCTGGAGCTGCTCCGATATCTGGTCACACAAAACCAGCTGGATCAGACCCCAGAAAGAGCAAGTGCCACAAAGGAGGCTTCACTTAGAAACTAAAACTAGCATATAATAAATAAATATTAAAGATAATTATAAAAGAAACTGATAATAACGGGGGCAACAACAGTAAATTGAGTACGAGGAAACCATTCAAGTAGCCAAGTCGTAACCCTTAAACCAAACAAGGACCGGGGTTGCAACCCTTCACCTGAATAGAAATCCGTCTCAAATACTGTTGGTAAGGTAAAACATGACGATCATGACATAGGGTGCAATAAGGCAATAAACAAAGAGAGGATACAGAACTGCTCCGGGAGCCAGGTTACAACCCTTAAACCAAACAAGGACCGGGGTTGTAACCCTTCACCTGAACAGAACTTGTCCCCTGATCATTATTGCTAAGGTAAGCATAAATAATCATGATGATATATGATAAGATAACCATAGGACTATTCAGATAACCAAGTTACAACCCTTAAACCAAACAAGGACCGGGGTTGTAACTCTTCATCTGAACGGAACTTGGTTTCTTATCATTTATCGATAAGTAAATCACAAGAAATCAGGTCATGTTACAATCTTGCACAGGATCAGGACAAAACTAGGCTGGGCTAGACTCCATCCAATCAATCACGGCCACACAATGAGTACGGCTTGATACTTTAACTAACAAAGGTTATCACAGGCCTAGTTACTAGCAAAATGTAATGAGATTATTTCAACAGCCACAAGCCCTGCAGAACATCCAGGTTATCCAGACGCAATTAGGGAATTTAGTTCATATAGGTACACCGTCCAAGAAACGCATGTACCCTTAAGTAGTCTGGTGGTTGCAACACATGTCAGTGTGCTGGAAATGTGCCCTACTCAACGGTAGGCTACAAATCCTATGATGGGGCGCCCAGATAACGGGATTGCCTGTAGCTGGGAAATATCTCCATGACTACTGGATTTTCTAGTTATTAGCCTTAGTCAATTTCAGTAGGTACCCCCGACCGTGGTATTCAGGGGATCCCTATCCTAGACATGATACAACATAATATTGTTTTATTTGTACAAACACAATCGTCAACGGTGTCCAGATCATTCATTCTTGTCATGTCATGCTAGCTGTCGTAACAGCGTATCAAAATGTGTCATGTCCGGTTTACTTGTCAAGAGTGTGCCACGGCGTGCCACTATCGTGTTCATGGACATATCAGAATTTATATGGTATAAACATTCACAGAGGGCCAAGAAACATGAGCATAAATGTAGCATTGCAATATAATAATAATAATATAATAATAAAAGAGGACAAGGATTATGGAAGGGCCCTACGGCTAAGGAGTTCAAGAGTTCATGCGGCTGAGAGGGAACGGGCATATACGGCTGTGGGGGAGCAAGCTCATGCGGCTAGGAGATGCGCGCGTATGCGGCTGCGGGAGACCAACGCCATGCGGCTAAGTGATACGCGCATATGCGGCTGCGGGGAAGAAACGCCATGCGGCTAAGTCAAGCCAAGGCCTATGCGGCAATGGGACAACAAGCATATGCGGCAAAGAGAATGACTTCATGCGGCCAGGAGGGGGAAACAGGTGTATACGGCTGAAAGGTAATCTTGCATATGCGGCAGGGAGATAAATGGGTTCATACGGCCAGGAGCCAAGGATAGCTATGTGGCTGTGAGGGAACGCGGGCTTATGCGGCAAAGAGCGCCTATACGGCTCAGGAGAGTGGGGCGCATGCGGCTGAAGGGAGCAGAGTTCATGCGGCTATAGAGAAGCAGTGCCATGCGGTTAAGGAATTCAGGAGTTCATGCGGCTGGAAGTGCCATGCGGCTGAGAGGCTGTCATGCGGCTAAGACTGCCATGCGGCTAAGGCTGCCATGCGGCCAGGAAGGCTTGTCGCATGAAAAGCCATGCGGCTATGGAACTGTTCTTCTTCTCCGTTTGTCCGAGAAGAAGAGCCATGAAGTCCATGGCTTCCAAGCTCCACTAAACCTTCATCTAAGGTCAGAATTCGGACTTCCATAGGTCAAATGTGGCAGAAAGAAATTCTCTAGAACATGGAACCATCAAAACTTGAAAATAACAAGGTTAGATAGATCAAAACCCAAGAAATCTGAAAGTACAATAAGCTTAGATCTACACAAATTGAACCATGGAAATTAAAAATGCTAAGTACTAAAGTGTCTTAGAATCTCGTGGAGAAGACAATGGAACAATAAAAACTGAGTTCCTCTATGAAGCAAGCTGCACTTGCCTAAGCCTCCTGTTAGGTGGAAGAGTAATGGAGGAAGAAGAAGTAATGAAGAAGAAGTAATGAGGAGAGAGAGAGTGTGGACGGCTAATAAAAGAAGAGAGTGGGGGTTGGTGGGGTTGGTCCACATGAAAAACTAAGCCAAGCCGAACCATGCAAACCGAACCGAACCAAGCAATGAGATACCACAATAAACCATGCAAAGAGACGTGCAATATATGTACACGTATACCAAAATACGTAATACGAATCATAGTCGTTACAACTCTACCCACCTTAAAAGAATTCCGTCCTCAGAATTTAATTAAGAGACTAGAGAGGCAAGGACAAGCTATACTAATCACAGACAAGCTATAACATGACAATCAATCAAGCAATTATTCATTCAAGCAAAGAACTGAGAGCATAAGGCATAAGGAAGACATTATACCTTACGAGTCAAAAAGGTCGGAATATCGCGATCGGATATCATCCTCACGCTCCCACGTTGACTCATCCAAAGAGTGATGACCCCAAGCAACACGGACTAAACTAATAGTCTTGTTCTTGAGTATCTTCTCTCTCCGGTCCAATATAGACATGGGCCTCTCCTCATATGAAAGGTTGGTACCAACAACCAATTCCGAATGATCCAGGATGTGGCTCGGGTCTAGAATATACCGTCATAGTTGGGATACATGGAAGATGGCATGCGCCTCACGTAACGACGGCGGAAGAGCGAGACGATAGGACACATCTCCTACTCGCTCCAGAATGTCGAACGGCCCTATATACCTAAGACTAAGTTTTTCCCGTACGTCGAAACGAATGATGCCACGATTAGGTGAAATCCTCATGAATACATGGTCGTCGATCGAGAATTCAAGGGGACGTCGATGAGAATCGGCCCAATGATGCTGGCGATCTTGGGCAACTCAAAGATGGTCTCTGACTCTCCTGACCACCTCAACGGTCTGAGCAATTATTTCTGAACCTAGCATCTGCCTCTCTCCAACATCGTCCCATGCTAGCGAAGATCTGCACTTCCTGTCATACAGTGCCTCGAACGGTGCCATCTGAATACTGGCCTGGAAACTGTTGTTGTACGAGAACTCCACCAAGTGCAGGTGATCTTTCCATGAACCACCGAAGTCGAGTATACAAGATCTCAACATATCTTCCAAGGTTCGTATGGTACGCTCTGACTGACCATCTGTCTGCGGATGATAAGCTGAGCTGAACTGGAGGTGAGTTCCCAAACTCACTTTCAGGCTGCATCAAAAGTGTGATATAAATCTGGAATCTCTGTCCGAGGTGATACTGACTGGTACATCGTAAAATCTGACGATCTGCCTGAGGTACATCTCTGCCAGCTGAACCGTCGACTGACCAACTCTGAACGGAAAAAAGTGAGCTACCTTCGTAAGCCTGTCTATAATAACCCAAATAGCATCTCTACCGGCCGGGGACCTAGGTAATCCAGTCACGAAATCCATGGTTATATGCTCTCACTTCCATTCTAGAATTGGCAAGGGTTGAAGAAATCCAGCCGGTCTCTGATATTCAGCTTTAACTTGTTGGCAAACCAAACACCGAGAGACAAATCGGGCTATCTCCGCCTTCATGCCATTCCACTAAAAGTGCTGACGAATATCACGGTACATCTTCGTGCCACCGGGATGAATCGAATACTGAGAACTGTGAGCCTCTGTCATGATCTCCTGTCTGATATCTCTATTGGGTACACAAAGATGCCTTCCATGTCGAAGTGTACCGTCTTCATGAATGCATAACTCTGGCCGTCGTCCTGCCTCACACTCTGCTCTGAGCTGCTGAAGCTTGGAATCTGCTGACTGCGCCATCCGGATCCTCTCGACTATACTGGACTGAACTTGCATACTGGCCATCAATGCCATACTGGTAGGAAGGACAACTTCAATACCCATCTTCTGAAGATCTGACAATAACTCTGGCTGCATTGTAAGAAAATAAACTCTGGCTCTTCTGCTCAATGCATCTGCAACAACGTTGGCCTTTCCAGGATGATACTGCGGGTTGACATCATAATCCACAAGTAGCTCTAGCCACCTCCTCTGACGCATGTTAAGATTCTTCTGGGTGAAAACATACTTCAGGCTCTTGTGGTCGATAAAAATCTCTACCCTATCTCCATACAAGTAGTGCCTCCACAACTTAAGTGCAAACACTACTGCTGCTAGCTCCAAGTCATGGGTTGGGTAATTCCTCTTATGATCACGAAGTTGACGTGACGCATAAGCTATTACCTTTCCATTCTGCATCAGAACACATCCTAAACCTCTGCCTGAAGTATCACAATACACTGAAAATCCCCCAGTCCCATCTGGAAGCGTGAGAATGGGTGCCGTCATCAAGCCTCGCTTCAACTTCTCAAAAGAATCTTGATATTCTGCTGTCCAAGCAAACTGCACATCCTTGCGGATCAACTGAGTCAATGGCGCTAAAATCCGAGCAAAGTCTGAGATAAATCGCCGGTAGTAGCCGGCCAAGCCAAGAAAACTGTGAACTTCTGCAACTGTGCTGGGTATTGGCCATGTCTCAATAGCCATGATCTTTTGGAGATCCACTTCTACTCCTCCTCTAGTGATGATATAATCCAAGTACGAAATACGATCGAGCCAGAACTCGCATTTGCTGAACTTGGCATACAACTGGTGCTCTCTAAGAATCTGGAGGACAACTCTGAG
The DNA here is from genome assembly GCA_029216955.1 of Iris pallida. Classification (NCBI taxonomy): domain Eukaryota; kingdom Viridiplantae; phylum Streptophyta; class Magnoliopsida; order Asparagales; family Iridaceae; genus Iris; species Iris pallida. The sequence continues at coordinate 9,971,640 of JANAVB010031018.1, read as the reverse complement.
ATGTTGCTCATGCTCCGCTGCACTCTTGATGTAGACCAGAATGTCATCTAGGAACACAATCACGAACCGATCCAAATAAGGCATGAAGATACGATTCATGAGGTCCATGAATACAGCCGGCGCATTGGTTGCTCCAAATGGCATAATAAGGAACTTCCAATGCCCATATCTTGATCTGAAAGCTGTCTTCGGGATGTCCTGCTCTCTGACTCTGATCTGATGGTATCTTGACCGCAAGTCGATCTTCGAGAATACTGCTACCCCCTTGAGTTGATCAAACAAGTCATCTATCCTCGGGAGAGGGTATCTGTTCTTGATTGTCACTGAGTTCAAGGTACGATAATCTACACATAACCTGGATGTACCATCCTTCTTTTTCACAAGAAGCATCGGGGCTCCCTAAGGCGATCCACTTGTACGAATGAATCCCTTGGTCCTGAGTTCTTCAATCATCTTGTACAACATCTCTAACTTTGATGGCGCCATCCTGTAGACTCTCTCCGATACAGGGGCTGTTCCTGAGATCAAGTTGATAGTGAACTCGATCTCTCGCTCTGGCGGCATTCCTGGAAGCTCTTCTGGAAAAATATCTGGAAACTCTTCAACTATCTGGGGTAACTGTACTGCTGCTACTGCCATCCGTAATACCAGAGGAGAAGGTTCAACTTCGCCTCGGGAAAAAAAAAAGTCTGGCTCGCCTGGAATGCTAAAAACAATCCTACCAATATGGCAGTCTATCCTAGCATAATGGTCTCTCAACCAATCCATTCCTATGACCACATCATAATCGGCCATCGGGAACTCTATCAATCTAGCGGGGAACTCTCTACCGCTAACTACGATCCGACACGAGAAAACACTCTATCTAGTCCCATAAGTCCATTATCAGTAAGTATATTAAGCCTTACTGATAATGACTCGGGCTCCAGTCCTATCCGTGTCGCGAATCGTGCAGACATAAATGAATGCAATGCACCAGAGTCAAATAATACTGAAGTCGGAAAGGTGTTGACGAGAATAGTACCTGCCACCACCTCACCTGGTGCCAATCCTTCTTCTCCCATGGTCAAAGCCAGCACTTGACCATGTCCTCTGGGTGCGGGTCCCCTCTTCTAAAAACTTCTCTGTCTGCTCTGGATCAGGGCTTGGGCTTGGGCATACTGCTGCGGTCTCTACTGCTAAAATGCCTGGGCCTGCGTCAGCAATGGCCTCGGGAAGGGGTACTGCTGCTGCTGCTGGACTGGTACTGGAACTGGTCCCCTAACTAAAGGACTAGAAAAGGTTGATGAAGATGAAGTCCCCCTATTCGGGCAGTTCCCAACCCTGTGGTACGGGGTACCACAAACCCTGTGCTCTGTGACACTCTGATACCACATGTCCTGGCTTTCCGCAGTATGAACATCCCACTGCGGAAGAGTGCTTCTGCTTCTGCTGCTGAGGGTACGTCGAGGTTGAATGTTGAACCGACGTCACTGAGGCCGCCCGCCTCAGAGCTCCAATGGTCAAAGCCCTAGCTGTCGGGGCTGGTGCTGAAGACTGATTTATCTGGTTGTAGGATCCCTTTCGACTCCCGGTCCTGTCCACGATCCTCTGGGAGGTATACTCATGCTTCCTGGCTACTCTCAATACCGCATCGAAAGTCTGATGCTCAAACTGCTCTACTGCCAATAAAATCTCTAGATGGAGCCCCTACTGGAACCGCTGGGCTCTATCGAACTCGATCGCTACCAAGACGGAAGCAAACCGACTAAGTCTCGAAAACTCGGTCGCGTACCCGTCGACCGTCCTGCCCATCTGCTTCAGATTGGTGAACCTCGTCTGTAGGTCATACCGAGCTACAGCATCAAAATACTTGGTCTGGAATATCTCACGGAATACTGTCCAAGCAATAGGTGCCACTAATCCAACGGCCTGCGCCGCCCACCAGCTGCGGGCAAGATCCAATAACTGTAGGCGCACCACGGTCACCTTCTCGTCTTCTGGAGTTCTGGCTGCTTCTAGAATAATCTCAGTATCCTGAAGCTATGCATCTACGGCGATAGCATCTTCTCTACCATCGAAGAAGGGAGGGTTCAAGCGCTTGAAGCTGTTGGCCGCACTGTTACCTTGATGACCTCCTCTGGTCAGAGCATCTGTCACTGCCTGGTGCAATGCATCGCCTCGACGATCTTGAAAAGCTAACAATGTCCTGATGAGACCCACCAAGGTGCCATCATCAGGCTCTGCAGGCAGGACGGGCTGAACTGGTGGCTCTTGACCCCAAGTAGGCATGACTCTGGAGGCTACTCCTGAATGCTGGGCTTGATCTCCAGGTTGCTGCTGGTCCACGGGGAGGTGCTCCGTCTTGCCGATCGGTAGGACCAGGAACAATGCCGCTGAAGAAGACGACATAGGAAACAATAAGGAAGGACCAGGACAGATCAAAGATACAAGTATGTGATCAGGTCAAGAATTCATGGATTTAGAGGATACGAGCAGAGATCATGGGCGAGTATTGATTGAGACATCTTTTCGGTAAACCCTCACATATCTTGATTTACAACACCTGCATAGGCCACCACTTAAACCAAGTAACGCCCCAGTACCAGAATACAGGAGAGCGGGGGCGAACATAGCCAGCTACGTATATTGAAGTACAACCCACCTCGCTATACGGTCACGGCTGTCTAGATACATGAGGGTTTAACTACAAGCCATCAGTCACCTATGGTCATGAACAAGCCTATTGTCTCAATCTCAAGCAAGGAATAACAGTTACAAGATGTCAGAGCACCAAATATACAATAGTAAGGTGTCCCATACATTACATATTTGGATGATCATGAAGCTAGTCGTACAAAATGTCAAGACTAGCAAGAGTTTCAGTCATACATGATCAACCCTAGGATTTGTTAATCATGTTACAGCCCATAGGCAGACAGTAAATAAAGGTGCAATACGAGCTAACATGTGCTCGCCGGCTAAACGCCTCAAAAGAATATTTTTACAATAGAGTGGAAGAGCCAAAGATGAACCTACTCGTTGCCAGGGTTACGCCTGGTGGTCACCATCTGGCTGGAAGGTAGGTAGATCCTCTGGAGCTGTTCCGATATCTGGCCACACAAAACCAGCTGGGTCAGACCCCAGAAAGAGCAAGTACCACAAAGGAGACTTCACTTAGGAACTAAAACCAGTATATAATAAATGAATATTAATGATAATTATAAAAGAAACTGATAATAACGGGGGCAACAACAGTGAATTGAGTACGAGGAAACCATTCAAGTAGCCAAGTCGCAACCCTTAAACCAAACAAGGATCGGGGTTGCAACCCTTCACCTGAATAGAAACCCGTCTCAAATACTGTTGGTAAGGTAAAACATGACGATCATGATGTAGGGTGCAATAAGACGATAAACGAAAAGAGGACACAGAACTGCTCCGGGAGCCAGGTTACAACCCTTAAACCAAACAAGGACCGGGATTGTAACCCTTCGCCTGAACAGAACTTGTCCCCTGATCATTATTGCTAAGGTAAGCATAAATAATCATGATGATATATGATAAGATAACCATAGGACTATTTAGATAACCAAGTTACAACCCTTAAACCAAACAAGGACCGGGGTTGTAACTCTTTATCTGAACAAAACTTGGTTTCTTATCATTTATCGATAAGTAAAGCACAAGAAATCAGGTCATGTTACAATCTTGCACAGGATCAAAACAAAACTAGGCTGGGCTAGACTCCGTCCAATCAATCACGGCCACGCAATGAGTACGGCTTGATACTTTAACTAACTAGGGTTATCACAGGCCTAGTTAGTAGCAAAATACAATAAGATTATTCCAACAGCCACAACACCTGCAGACCATCCAGTTTATCCTGACGCAATTAGGGGATTGCGTTCATGTGGGTATAATGTCCAAGAAACACATGTACCCTTAAGTAGTCTGGTGGTTGCAACACATGTCAGTGTGCTGGAAATGTGCACTACTCGACGGTAGGCTACAAATCCCATGATGAGGCGCCCAGATAACGGGATTGCCTGTAGCTGGGAAATCTCTCCATGACTACTGGATTTTCTAGTTATTAGCCTTAGTCAATTTTAGTAGGTACCCCCGACCGTGGTATTCAGGGAATCCCTATCCTAGACATGATGCAAGACAATACTGGTTTATTTGTACAAACACAATCGTCCACAGTGTCCAGGTCATTCATTCTTGTCATGTCATGCTAGCTGTCGTAACAGCGTATCGGGATGTGTCATGTCCGATTTACTTGTCAAGAGTGTGCCACGGCGGGCCACTATCGTGTTCATGGATATATCAGAATTTATATGGTATAAGCATTCACAGAGGGTCAGGAAACATGAGCATAAATGTAGCATTCCAATATAATAATAATAATATAGTAATAAAGAGGACAAGGATTATGGAGAGGGTCCTGCGGCTAAGGAGTTCAAGAGTTCATGTGGTTGAGAGGGAACGGGCATATGCGGCTGTGGGGGAGCAAGCTCATGCGGCTAGGAGATGCGTGCGTATGCGGCTGCGGGAGACCAACGCCATGCGGCTAAGTGATGCGCGCATATGCGGCTGCGGGGGAGCAACGCCATGCGGCTAAGTCAAGCCAAGGCCTATGCGGCAATGGGACAACAAGCATATGCGGCAAAGGGAATGACTTCATGCGGCCAGAAGGGGGAAACAGGTGTATGCGGCTGAAAGGTAATCTTGCATATGTGGCAGGGAGATAAATGGGTTCATGCGGCCAGGAGCCAAGGATGAGGGAACGCGGGCTTATGCGGCAAAGAGCGCCTATGCAGCTCAGGAGAGCGGGGCGCATGCGGCTGAAGGGAGCAGAGTTCATGCGGCAATGGAGAAGCAGTGCCATGCGGTTAAGGAATTCAGGAGTTCATGCGGCTGGAAGTGCCATACGGCTGAGAGGCTGCCATGCGGCTAAGACTGCCATACGGCTAAGGCTGCCAAGCGGCCAGGAAGGCTTGTCGCGTGAAAAGCCATACGGCTATGGAACTGTTCTTCTTCTCCGTTTGTCCGAGAAGAAGAGCCATGAAGTCCATGGCTTCCAAGCTCCCCTAAACCTTCATCTAAGGTCAGAATCCGGACTTCCATAGGTCAAAATAAGGCAGAAAGAAATTTTCTACAACATGGAACCATCAAAACTTGAAAATAACAAGGTTAGATAGATCAAAACCCAAGAAATTCGAAAATACAATAAGCTTAGATCTACACAAATTGAACTATGGAAATTAAAAATGCTAAGTACTAAAGTATCTTAGAATCTCGTGGAGAAGACAATGGAACAATAAAAACTGAGTTCCTCCATAAAGCAAGCTGTACTTGCCTATGCCTCCTGTTAGGTGGAAGAGTAATGGAGGAAGAAGAAGTAATGAAGAAGAAGTAATGAGGAGAGAGAGAGAGTGTGGGTGGCTAATAAAAAAAGAGAGTGGAGGTAGGTGGGGTTGGTCTACATGAAAAACCAAGCCAAGCCGAACCATGCAAACCGAACCGAACCAAGCAATGAGATACCACAATAAACCATGCAATGAGACGTGCAATATACGTACACGTATACCAAAATACGTAATACGAACCATGGTCGTTACACACATCCAAGACGGTAGGTTATACGGAGTGACAATCACAGGTCAATACGAATACTGGGATCCCGAAATACCAAAAAGAGTAAAACCGTCAGAAGATAGCCCCAACCTGACATTACGCGGATCTGAAGCAAAATCAGGATACACTCGATCAAAGTGCTTCCACGCTTCTCCATCGGATGGGTGATCCAACACTCCTTCAATCTATTCTCGCGTGTGCCAACTCATATTTTTGGCCGTCTCTTTCACCATAAATAATCTTTGCAACCGCGACGTTAAAGGCAAGTAGTGCATTGAATCGGTCGGTCTTCTTGTACCGGTAGACCTTCCTATACTAGTTGTCTTATAGCGATCAGCACCGCAAAATCTATACACATCTGCGTCCTTGTCGTCTTTGTAGTATAGCATGCACCCATTGCGACAAGAATCGATTTTCTTGCCGCATGCGCCCCTCTCTATAATCAACTCCAACACTCGGTTGTAGCATTCTTACGACATGTTAAAATCTGACTTAATGCTCAACAGTCTTGTAACCACCTCTAACGGTGAATGATCCTCACAACCAGGATACAATGGAGTCCTTGCATTCTCCAGCAACTCCATGAACTTTGCAGCATCGACATTGGGTGCCTCCTCAGCTGCATCATGAACGAAACTAGGCCCTGCAGCGTCGAAAACCATGTTCATGCACCCGTCATCGTATGCATGATTATCTGAAACAAAATTAGGTCCCGCATGCATATACGGCTCAACATAAGGCTCCGGCTCTGATGCTAAAGACACAAGTTCTCCGTGTGCGGTCCACTGATAGTAATTAGGCGTGAAATCCCTCGAGTACAAATGATATGTCACTTCCACTTCTGGATAATATTTCACGTTATGATATTTCACACACGGACACTTAATTTTGGTGCCGTCCATGTACTGAGAGAACGCCTTGGCAAACTGCAGGAACTGCTCTACTTCCGCTATGTATTCATCCCGCACATCGTACATATCATCAGGACGACGATTGTACATCCATGAACGACACCGCAAGTAGTAATTCATATCCATTTGGAAATAATTCTGCAAAGATGGACACATAATTATCCAATAGACACAAAATTGATTCATAAATACCTACACAAATTGGACACCTGGACACGAACTACTTGACACAGAGGTGGAGGCAACCACTGACAAGCCCCCCCTCAAGTTTTGTGTCGGCTGGATGCATGTCGGACACGAAATCGCACATGTACGGGATTTGGCCTGTGCGTGCACAATCGTAAATTCGACTCTGATACGCCTTGGTATCTTGGACACACGATTTGTGGACCCAATTCAAAATAATATATATATTAGTTATTTTAACTATCGTACCAAAGTTTCCAAATTATTATTTTATTTATTTTATTTATAAAAAGCCTTTCGTTTATAACAGTTATTAATAATAAATAAAAATTTCTTCGTGCATACATATATTTCATAAATATTTTATTTGTTTATTTTAAATAATAATGTAATTTTCAAAATTATTATTATATGTATTTTTAGAAAATATATTTTAAAATTTTTGTGGCAATTTAAATCTTTGATTGGATTTTTATGGATTTGATTTAAATAGTTTAAATTTAAAGATATAATTTATATTGAGTTTAGATTATCTAGATTTAAATTGGAATTGAATTTGAATTTAGATTTAATTTCATTGGTTTAAATTTAATAATTGAATTATCTAATTGGGTTTAAATAAATTATAATCATTATCCAACTGGGAATTCCCACCTCCTATATAAGGAGAGGTACTCGTCCATATATATCTACCATTCATAAATTCTTCTAAAATTATTTCTTCACAACGTGCGTGTTTCGTGTCTGTGTCCAACACTTCTCCGTGCCAGCCGTGACGGCCTCGGGTCCGACCCCGGGTGACTCTCTTATTCCATTGTTTTACAATTACATTTATTCATTCGTGCCGGACACACCCCGACACCAATAAATCCTTACTCAAATCCCTAGTCTAAACCCCGTCCCCACTCACGTCAGTCGCCTTTGCCTCGACTCCCAATCGGCACCCTGCCAACTTCGGCAGCACAACCATCATCACTGCATCCCCGTGGCCTCCTTCTCTCCCGGCCAGACCCTAGCCCGACCCAGCCATCCATCACCCATCGCCACCACCGTAGCAGCCCCCATCTCCCGATCACCACCCCCGCAGCCTTACTCCGCCAACATCCACCGACACCACCACCAGCATCTACCCTTCGCTACCACTATCCGTTAATTACTTCGTTGCGGCGGGCGCAACCACACCACAGCCTCCAGCCTCGTCCCGAGGTCGGCCAACCCAACTTCCACCACCATCATATTCACCAACCACCAGCTCCCGGCCGTTATCACCTCACCACCACTTACGCTGGTACCGCTCCCCTTCCTGATCGCCATAACTTCACAGCAACGCCCAAACCAAAGACCCGCTGCCATCGTCCCCTCACCACGACCCAGCACCAATGTCGGTGCCACCATAGCCCCAATCTCCCACTCCATACCAACACACACCATCGCCACCAATATCGATCCAGCCACACACGCCCTGACCTCGCCAATACATTCACCACGACCATCACCATCCCCAAAATTTAGAAAACACAACCACCACATACTCACATCCGTAGCGCCCTTTGCCTAATTCGAGCCGCGCAGCCCCTCCACCCATGGCAGCCATCGGCCACCTACCTCGGCCAAGCCCTTGGCGGCGTGTGTCCTCCGCCTCTTCCGCGTTCATCGTCTCCAGTTCTTGATCGACCGCGAGCAGTCGACCTCCCATCGGCACCGTCGTCCTCCGAAAATTAACGCGTCCGGAGCTCCTCCCGCCACTGAACCTTGTGTCGTCGGCACTCCGCGGCTAACTCCGTCGATCGCCACCAGCGGCGACGCCGCGCTCCCATCGTTCCCGCTGTCCTCCAAACCGTCGGCGGCTCCGCCGCCCTCTTCCCGTGCAGATCCTCCGCCCCCTCCGTCTATCTCTCCGCCTCTCATTCCCCCGCTCTTCCTTTTTCCTCCTCCGTGCGCAGCCCACGGCCGAGAACCCCGCCTGAGCGCTCCTCCTCCGTGCCCCTTACCTCCGCCTTCGCGTGCCCTAGCCGCCCGCATCCGTCGCGCCAAACCGATCCGCTGATCTTGCCGAGCCCCGCCTCCCTCGAGAGCCACCAACGCCGCGTGCCTCGACCGTCGGCGAGCGCGCTCTCAAACCCTCCGCTCCTCCGCCGTGCTGGAATGGGAGAGATCCGCTCCCAACTTCCTCCCTCGATCATCCCGCTCTCCTTTCTCTCTCACTTCCGTTCTCCTTTCCTCTCTCTCTCGTTCTCAGCTTCTTTCTCTCTAAGTTGCCACTATCTCTCCCATTCTTTTGAAGTTTGCTACTTCTTTCCTTTTCACCTCTCGAAAAACAAGAAGGAGAGAACAGCTGAACAAGATGTTATTATTAATAATAATAATAATATTATTATTATTATTATTATTATTATTATTATTATTATTATTATTATTATTATTATGTTATTTCTGATTTTACAGTATATGTATTTTATAGTAATAGTTATTTTTACTGTTAATATTATATGTATATATGTACACTATTATTATTATTATCATTATTATTAATATTATTTTATATATATATTTATTATTGACTAAGAATTATGGTTAATTTAGTTATTATTAGAAATTGGTTTTTGTATAATTAGGTATAATAAGCTTTCAAAAATATATATACACATTTATACAAATATTATATTTGGCTTGGCCTTTATTTTAAAATATAGTTTTAGAACCCTAGATAAATTTTTGAGATTTTTAATATTTATTTAGAAATATTTTGACCCGCAAATCCAATGATGTTTTTACTCAAATTAGGTTTGCCTTAAATAATTTTTTTTTTGTATTTATCTAAAACTATGTTTGAAAATATAGATTTAGCTAAAATATTATTTAACGAGACTTTAGAGTTTAGCCCAAAATAATTTTGATTTTTCAATGTATTATTCCTAAAAGCTTATTTTACTAATAAAATCTAGTTTCCAAATATTGAAGATATTTTCTAAAATCATATATATTATTTATCTAAATTTCCTTCGACTATCCTTCCGTCCGTAACCAAATTCCATTACTCATATACCCTCGCTAATTCTAGACTACCTTATGTCAAACCCAACTAAGTTGACCCTTCTGGACCCAATGGAACTATCCGTGCCACCATCAGAGGTCACCATGTATAGTTGTTGTACCGAAGTTGCAGTTCGTGCCACCTTGATTATTGCAGCACCATCTCAGACGTCAATCAGGTAAGACACCTTGCCATTTGCTGTTTATTTATTTTAGCTCATATTTCATGCATTATTCATTATTTTCTTTATACAAAATAAACTGTGATACATGGCATAACTTGTTAGAACTTACTGTTCAGTTATAATTCCTGCTATGTATTATTTTCTTACACATTAAACCTATATTTAAGGGACCACCTTGTGTGTTACATTCATTGGCCTTGATACATTGTACCACGAAGTTGTGTCGCATGTAGAACACGGATGTGCGTGATTGGCTAGCCACCAGTACGTACAAGCCGTACGATAGGATTAACCGCTAATAGAATTGCATGCTAGTTTGACTTAGCGGTTATAGAGGTTTACTGTTGTGGATACAACATAGTAGGCATTGGGCGGGAAAGACGATTCCTTAGCGTATGGGCTTCGATGCACTTTCCCTTGTGACCCGGAAGCTCCGCTGGAGATACGGGGTTGATGACCCATGATTACTGACAGCCACTGGCGTTCTGCGGAACATTATGCTCTTACTGATTGGGCCTCTAGTGCCCCAAGGGGGGACTACGCCGATCCTATTTAGCCAGGGTCCATGCGTAGGAAGGATTGTTCTTAACTACATTTTACTTAGAACGGTTAGGCACCTTTATCCGTTAGGTATGAGTACTTTTGATTTGGGTGCTTGTATCTGACCGTAGCTTGGAACAATAACTTGTCGCGGATTAGTTCGTCACATCTTGTCCTTGTTTGGTTGTAGGTGTGACTTACTACTTCGATGAGAAGGTATTGAACCTTGTTGTGATCCGGATACCATATTGGATTAATAGCATGGAAAGATACGTCACCGTGAATTAGTTTGCCATCTCCTGTCCTTGTTTGGTTGGGGAGATGGTACGCTAGTTCAATAGGTGTGTATTGGACCATATTATAATTCAATTGACTTATTTATTTGAGCAATATTTATTCAGTTTATATGGCATGATATTATGTATTTTGTTACGTCCCTCTGAGGACATGGTTATCTCGCCAGGTGTGTGCTCTTGTCTTTTGCCGGTGTTCTAGCTCTAGCCGTGACCATCTCCATTTCTTCGAGGATGATTGCGCTTGGATCGTCTTAGCTTCGCTCGCCAAAATTTATTTCTTTTTTCATATATTTTTCCTTACTTGTTGGTAGTGGATTTGTCTCCGCCCAACATATTGTATCAAGACAATTCATTATCATTATATGATATCTTTTATTCATTTATTTTGTGTGGATGAGATTAGTCATGGTTCTACTGCATTTTACAGCTTACGTATATTTATTATACTGCTGGCATGTCTACGTTCCTAGTCCTACGTATTTTGGGACTGGGGCGTTACACCTTGGTATCTTGGACACACGCTTTGTGGACCCAATTCAAGGTAATAGACACGAAGCCCTACCCCTACTCTCTACGTGGACACGAGCACGTGGCCAATGGCACACTGTGTCGTGTCTAATTCGACCCAACCCCATTGCACGATACTGGTTTTCTGCTATGTACTGATATTCTGTTATTCTCTATTTGGACACCTTCGTATCCAATGTTTGGACACGCATACCCCCCTCTGACAAGTACACATATGGGGAACACTTCTGTACAACTATTTTTAGGTTTTATTGAGTTTGGATTTCAATTTGGTATTATTGAAATGAATTCACTAATACAGTCTGATACTCGAAGAACTGGTTTCAAGTTTAAATAGACTTTGGGTTTGATTTTTGAATTTGGCTGGGGTTGATTATGAAGATGTGGTTTTGTCTGATACTTGAGTTTTGCAATGTAATGTGAACTGTTCGGGTCTTCATTTGATTTTTAGTTTTCAAATTCCTAAACTGTTTTCACTGATACTCGAGTATGTAATCTGGTTTGGTCAAGCCTTAGTTAAAGGTCAAACTTAGTCAACTAGTCCTTTCTAAGTTATAAAACCCAATCCTAGGACCTATAGGTGAATCCCTGGATGACATTGATACTCTAGCTAGTGTCTATATATATATATATATATATATATATATATATATTCACACGTACTCTTCAATAACTCACTCAAAGACAAGTGGCACTCTCAAGATACAACCCACTTCAATTTAACCTTAGGGGTATGTGTGTCTAATTACAAACCTTAGGGGTATGTGTGTCAGAAAAAAGACTTGTTCTTGAGCCTTCCACTTGCCGACCCCTTCTGATCTAATGATAATGACAAGAAGGACAGAGACAAGGGAGCGTTAAGCAGGGGTGAGCATTGTTCTATTTTGAACTGAAAATCGAATCGAATTGATCTATATAAGAGATTCATTTCGGTTTGGTCGATTCGATTTCGATTTTAAAAACATTAAAAAATACGAATGTTAATATTTTGTGATTAAAATGTGTATATTTAAATAACAACTTATATGTATATGTTTTAAATTTTAACTTTAGCAATTTAGTAATTAGTCCAATTTTAAAATAAAACATTTGTATCTATAAAATTATATATTTTTAATATAATCTAATTCAAATTCTAACTTTTGGCCAGCCTAGTCCAATCGAACAAACCGAATAAATTATCAGTTTTGGTTATGGATAATTTCCCTTCGACTTCGGTTTTGGATTTTTAAATTTTGGTTTATTCGATTTTAATCCAATTTTGACTACTTCCGTTTGATTCATTGAAACCAAATAAATTGATAGCGATCGCTCACCCCTAAGGTTAAATAGCTCTTAAAGGAGCCAGAAAAAGACTTTAGTTGACTATGTAATGTGAGAACGTTATATATATATATATATATATATATATATATATATATATATATATATATATAAACAGGAGTTGACCACCGAGAACCTGAGCTAAGCCAAAATAGGATGGGACTAATGATAATATTATCAGCTAATTATTGCTCTAATTTGCTATTCATGTAGAGTACCATGCCAATTAACTAATTACAAACTTGAAGATCTAACCATTGTATACGTGTCAGAGGGGGTATGTGTGTGTGTGACACACGTGTCTAGGGGTATCTAGACTCGTGTCCAAACGAGGTCAAAATCGTGTCAATAACATGGTGTCAGCACATTTGCAGCCCTAGTTAGGGTTAGGGTTCTCGTGTAACCTAGGGCTAGGGTTAGGGTTCTCGTGTCTGTGTCGTCTATGCCCACATTTGTGTCCGTGTCTAGATAGCTAGGGCTAGGGTTAGGGTTTACCTGAAGAGGGCGGCTCGGTCGGAGGAGGGAGGCGGCGAGGAGGGGGGCTTCGTCGGAGGAGGGAGGCGGCGAGCAGGGGGGCTTTGTCGGAGGAGAGCTTCGTCGGAGGAGAGAGTGAAATATTTTGGAAAATTTTTGGGAGAGAGAGAAGGGGAAAATAAAAGTTTCGAACAGGATATATTAAAACATTAGCGACGTCTGATTTAGACGTCGCTGAACGTCGCTAAGGAGCGACATAATTTAAGTCACGTCGTTGAACGTCGCTATTCAGCGACGTTTTGTGATGTCAATCAAAAGGAGTCGCTATATTCAATATTTAGCGACGTTATTTTATTCCGTCGCTAAATTACGTCGCTAATAGAGCATATTTTAGTAGTGTCATAACAAGGCTCGTCCTCGGTGAACAAGTCTTTCGAGAGCGCACGTGGTCAGATGCACTAGTATTCGACCACTAGTCAGTACCACGCTAGATAACTCAACATGTGCAACAATAGCAACCAAGTTAAGTAATCAAAACAACCAAGTTTAGCCATACCTGCTATTTTGGTTTGGGCTTGGCCCTACAATCCTTCTTAAAGTGGCCCTTCTTGCCACAGTTGAAGCAAGCCTTATCGCCCTTAGGTTTTGGCTTAAATTGAGCTGACTTCACCTTCATCTTGTGAGAGTCCTTAGCTCTACTTCAACATGAATCTCTGCAAGAGACGTTCAAGATCCACCTTCATCTTCTTGCGATGTATGTCCGCGATGAAATTGCTCCACCCAGGTGGGAGCTTGGCGATAATGTCCCCAACGACAAATGCATCGACCAAGGGCATGTCGTCATCCTCAAGTTTCTGACGTAACTTGAGAAACTCTTTGACTTGAGGCAACATCGCTTGTCCTCCTCAAATCCCATCTTCCAGACCTTTTCGGTCACATGAATCTTGTTCCTGATCTCATCTGCCTTGTAGAGATTCTCTACAAACTCTCAGACGTCCTTAGCATGTACCGTCTTGCTATATGACTCTGCCAGAGAGTCCTCCATAAAGTTTAAGATAAGCAACTTGCAAAGGTTGTTATCTCTCCTCCACTTGGATTGCAGAGCAGTGGCCTCAGCGACCCTTCGAGCATTTTCACCTTCTGGAATTAAAGGCTCAGGATCTGTCAACACATATTCTACGCTCACGAGTTGAAGATTAAGGCTGACCTTTCTCTTTCAGACGTTGTAATGCTCCCCGTCAAACTTCTCAAGTTTATTAAAACTTGTGTCGAGAAGGTTTGCACGGTTGTTCTCCATCGAATCTAAATCTTGCTTTGAGATTGTTATTTTCGAGGCATAATTTTCGATGGAAAACAAAGAATCGAAACAATTGTCAAAATAGCAACAACATTTCGTAGCAACATTTCAAAGAAGGTGCACTACAGAGATCCTTGGAGAATTCTGGGTAACGAAAATCTAAAGAGATTTCGTTACAACAGCAAACGAATGTAGAGCTTCTTTTAGGAAGGTACAAATCGAGTTGCTAACAGCAGCAGCGACGAAAGTCCACAAGAAATTTCTGATTAGATCAGAGAAGAAAAGAAGGAAAGAAGAAAGAGAAAGGCAGCTTTGTTGGGGTGATCAGATCACCGTTGCTCAAAGCAAGATTCGCCTATATACAATCCGTTTCCATGAACCAGCAAGTTCTAGAGAACTTCTGGAACGCTCGTCGGTCAATATTTGAGACTTGAACGGGCTTCCTGGACGGACTCCTTTAACTCTCTTCTTGGTGCATCTTTCAAAGGAGGCCAAGGGACTCTATTTATAGAGTGGAGTGAGACTTCACCTCTTCTTCTATCCGATGTGGGACTAAAATATCAATACTCAAAAATAGAGTTTGATATTTTAGATCATCCCACAATCAGCATAGAAGTGTGCCAGTCCACGCCTACCCCCCGAACACTCCGTGCATACACGAGACATCCTGGAGTCCATGTCCGAGTCTGAGTCCGCACAACAAAAATTAACTTACATCTTTGTTGGAATTAATCATTTTTCCTTCTAGAAAAATACTCTCACATGACACACACTTGTGTCCCACCACACCTCATGTGCACATCTCAACACAAGCAATTCATTATATTGAGATACTTATCATTTGGTGTAGCCGATGTGAGACTATCTTTCCTAGTCTAAAGACAAAAACACCGACAAGTCAAAGCCATTGATCCCAACGCTCAACATTACATCATTCCTCTCTCCGATTTCGACCGCCATCTTGTCGGCAAGGCAGTAACCATCTTCTATACGTACCAAATGCCATCCGTTACTGATCATTCTTCCGTTTTGGCGACCATAAAATCTTCCCTTTCAGAAGCAATGAATCACTTCTTCCCCTTCGCGAGCAAATATCGGATCATCCCGACACGGGTACTAAAGCTGTCATTTTATGCGTACCAAATATCAGTTCACTAGTTACACATGTGGTGGCTTCTCCCTCTCTTGGACTTTCGATCACTCCCTCGTTGATGCCTATGGCTTCGTCAAGTTCTTGTCGAGCTGGTGCGAAATCGCTAAGAGTAAGAAACTTCAAGAAGTCATCCATCACGATAGGCTAATCTTCTGCTCTCGCTCACCTCCCACCATTGGCAACAAACTTACCGAACATACCTACACAGTGTGCAACCCTAACAGTATGATCTTCAATTCGCCACTATATTCCACACAGCAACATCTCTACCTAGTGAAGGGCTCTAGTCTCGAGTCTCTCGTGTCACTTTCTAGTGAACACGGTCGAAGAAGAACCAGGACCGTCGCTCTATCGGTCAACTTGTGGAAGTTGATGGCAGGAACCGTCAAGAATGACCACGAGCGGTGCATGATGGCTTGGCCGGTCGATGGTTGGCAAAGACGCAGAAGAACTCTCCAATTACATAGGGAACGTCTTGTCGTTGGCGATCGCTGAAGAGAGCGTTAAGGATCTTAATGAAGAAGCATTATCACATGTGGCGGGAATAGTGTCGCGATCAATCGGTGAAGTTGCTAACAGAGACTACTTCTTGGACTCCATCGACTGGCTCGAGTGCCATCGCCTAGAGAAGGTGATGCCTACAGTCATGCTTGGTGATGCGGCCGTGCGTTCAATCATAGTGTCGTCCTGCCACAATCTGTCGTTTATGTCGATGGATTTCGGGTTCGGACTGCATTCAGTGGGCACATTCTGTTCGCCACACACCGGATAGCCAACGGATATGTGAACATGGTTTCAAGCGGGAGGGGCGATGGTTCCTGGCTTGTCTATGCGTTCCTATGGCCGGAGTTGGCAACAGTATTGGAGACAGACCCTGAGCACGTCTTCGAACCGCTCAATCCAATCATGTGAAGGACTGTGGAGCTTGTTGTATGTTTGGTTATTTCCTCTTTAATAAAACACAGGTACCCAACTCAACTGGCTATTGTGGCCAATGAGGAGAGGTAACCTAAGTATCAAACCGCGGAAAAGGTGTAATAAAACACTAGTGAATGCTTTCCTTTAACAGAGTTCAAAAATAATAAATAATACCAGTAAAACATTTGGAGAGAGAGAGGATGTATTTTGAATCGAAAATGATATTTGGCCCGCCGGCGGTAGGGGTGAGCGTTGGTATATTCGGTCGGTATTTGGTCGATTTTTTCGGTATTTTTTAAGATCGGTATTTGAAAAATCAATACCAATATCGTACCATTTAGAATCGGTTTTTTTCGGTTTCGGTTAAATCGGTATTCGGTCGGTTTTTGTTCGGTATCGTATTTTACCAATTAATATTTGATCAATTAACACACTTAATATTGTAGAACCTCTTAACCTATAATATATATTCTTTACTTTTTTGGAAGCATTAATTTTAAAGCTAAGCCTCTACCAACCAAACAATTAATCAAAATTATTAGAACAATATGTAACAAGTCGCAAACACCTAAAAATGAGCTTAAAATATCAAACGTTGTCACTAAGTTTAATCTTTAGTATAAGTTTAAGTAACCAAAATTCACTATAAAATTCTATGAGAACACAAAAACATAAGCTCAAAAGATCAAAAACTCAATTCTTAGCATTCTTAACATAAATTCAAGTCCACTAAAATCCATTTCAAGTTCTAGGAAACCAACCAAAATAAAGATAAAAATAAAAATGAGTAGTGTAAAATTAATCATGAACAACATTAAAAAATGTGTGTGTATATATATGTGTGTGTGTGTGTGTGTGTGTGTGAATCGGTTCGGTTCGGTATTTTCGGTATGGTATTACACTCAAACCGTTACCATTACCATTATACCGTAATTTATAAGTCGGTTCGACAATTTGGTATCGGTACATAATTTCGGTTCGATTTTTCGGAATATTTTTAATCGGTATTCGGTCGATTTTTCGGTATCGGTCGGTATTTGCTCACCCCTAGCCGGCGGGCTAGCCCGCACGCCTTGGCTCCCCCCTATTCGCGTGGGGCCCATGCCGGCGCCCTGCCAATGGGGGAGCGCCGCGTGGCCGCGGGCTAGCCCTCAGGCAGGCCATGTAGCACCGCCGATTTTGAATTGATGTCTTTATTCGAAACAAGGACGGCAAAGGCGAGGGGCACGGAGCCGCTAAGACACGAAACCAGAAAGAGCAGCTGGGACTAAGCTAGAATTTTACTAAAGCGTGGACGAGAAATTATTATGTAAATATCTAACTGATATACAAAATTAAAACACTTTGTAATCTAACTTCAACTCTGAGTGCTCTCTAATTTACAATCTGAACATGTACAAATTGTGCCATCACACAAGATCCTAAAAACCGAAAGATCCCAAAAAATTTAACCTCCGTATTTACTAATGTACAAATTTTATTTTTAGATTTAGGTCTCCCTATTTTTTAGAAATTACAGTAACATAATCATTAGAATGTCAAAAAAAAATGTTTTTTAGAGTAGTTATTTTTTATTTATTTTTTGTATTTGTACATATGGCCTTTAGAACGTCAGAAACGGCCCTGCATGTCGGGGATCATCTGGCCCTAAGTTGGCAGCAGCATTGGAGTCTAACAGTGATCTTGCTGTCCAGACAATCACCGCAGATAATCTTCCGACTGTTTTGGCAGCGACGGTGGAGTCTCACTGTGATCATGTTCGCCAGCCGCAGATCACCTCGACGCATTGCGTCGTTGACACTGGATGGAGTCTGACTAAAGAGAAACAAATAGGCTCCAGTTAGCATTAGCCGAATGAAGAAAATGCTCCAGATAAAAAGGTTTTAGTTTAATAATACTTCAGGTATCCTTCCCTAGTGTTACAGTCCCTAGAATTTCAAAACCACAATGGAAGACTACCTATTAAAAAAAAAAAAAAAAACTATAACCAAACTAGGGAAAGAATTTACATAAATCCCCTAATTGCAATTAATATTACATAAGGTCACCCCAGTTGTACTAATGTGCGCTAAATTCAAAAGTACACTAGAACTAGAACAAAATCCGACATTTCATGGGGTTTCTTTCCTCCCCACAAGTTCAAATTCATGCAATCCAGTACATGCTCTCACAAGCACACAAAATATGGGGGGTTCAAATGTTATTGAAGATGAACAGAGTGACAGGTATGTTAAGGGGTGATGTCCTCAATGCACAAGCAACTCAGAGGACTAAATTCTCTGGAACACCAAAAAAGCGTCTGTGGAAGATGGAAACAGTGGCCCACAGTACCTGGAAAAACTGATAAAGATCAATCAAATATTCCTGGATATACTCATTCTTTCTCTATACATATTGTCAAAGTTAACCAACTGTTCGAACAAACGTTATGTAATTAATAAAAAATTGGAAAGAAATAATACAGGCCAAGCAAGCAAGCGTTGCTCCAGCCATAAAGTAGAACCAGAAAGGGAACACAGTGTATAAAGCAAGGGCCTGTTATGTATATTTTGAATTTAGTTTGTTTACTTCACTAGTTTACAAAGATGATGGAAGTGTACAATAATTAATATACCTATTAGTAGGGTGTGCTTGGGAAGGTAGAGTGTGTTTGGGAAGGATGGACAAGATCGTTTATGATTACCATGCTATAATGTAACAAGATCAGGACATAGCCACAGGATACTTCAAACTCTGATAGGGGTTCTTTCTCAAAATTTAGATTTTAGGATCCAGACTGAAAAAGAAGGAAATAAGTTTTGCATGAGGTTATGTTGCATGAGCTTCTTTTGTCATCTTCTTCTCCTCCTCCTTTTTCTTCTTTCTTCTTCTTCTTCTTCTTCTTTTGTCATCATCTTCTCCTTCTTCTTCTTCTTCTTTTGTCATATTCTTCTTCTTCTGTCATCTTGTTTATCTATTAAAAAGATGAACAGTCGTAAAAGAAAAGTAAAAAAAATTAAATGGTCCATGGGGACTATACTTGATGAAACATTCTCACATTCTCTGGTGTTCGCCAGAAGAAGAAAATTGAGACCATCATTTTTCTCTTATTTATATTTTCACTTGCTTCTTCTGCTAATATTTTTGTTATTATATCCTGAGACAAATTTACACTTGAAGACACTTTTTTGTGTTAGGTGACAAGTTGCCTCTTGCCAAACCACACTTAAAATTCCCACCCAAAATATCCTTTTCTCAAGATCGTATCGAAAACTAGTTTTCACCTCTCTTTTAGTATGTAAACAATTTCTTTGACACCAAGAAGCTCCCCAAAAAACTAATTTATTACCGAGTTAACTTTTGGAATAAGATGAATTATCATCTTCTTTTTTTCCCTTTCTCCACACTTTTTTGTGTTTATCCTTTCTCACGATTGTATCGAAAACTAATTTTCACCTCTCTTTTAGTATGTAAAAAATTTCTTTGACACCAAGAAGCTCCCCAAAAAACTAATTTATTACCGAGTAACGTTTGGAATAAGATGAATTATCATCTTCTTTCTTGTTTTGCTTTGTTTGAAAGTTTCAACCATTTGATTGTACCTCTGATCTTTAATTGCCAAAAGCAGCTAATAACCATATTTTAAAGTTTATGAAGGTATTGTGTTAAGATACAGTGTAAGACGGTCTTTCAATGAGATGGTGCCATCCTTCACAATAGGGACTTCTTTATTGTGTTACACAGGTTTTAAATCTATCCTAGGTATACAAACTACAAAGCCTTCACACGTCTTATAATAGAACTTCACATGTTAAGAACGCCTTCTATACTGCATGATGAATCTCAGAATACATTAAATTAAATGTCTAATAAATCAAGCAGGGTTTCCCCTATCTTGTTAGTTGTTGCATGGCATTTATGTATTACCACTAGCTATATTGCCTGTTTTTTGTCATTTAAAGGTAAGAGCTTAAGCACTACAAATTGGCTTGAAGCATCAGTTGGATACTAAGAACAACTAAAATATACACAATTAAGAAGAAAGTCATGATGTTTAGCATTTAGAGGTATCTGAAATACTCAATAGCTGTCTGTTGAAATGACAAAAATGTACGTCAAATTGTTCTTACATTTCATAGAGGACAAAGCTACAGAAAGCAAAATAAAGATAATAGATCTTGCTCAGCTCGTAATAAAAGGCCACAGTATAACAGATTGATAATCTTCTATAACAAATAAAATAAACCTACAATCAAAATTTTCTTTGACTATTAGAACTGTTGTCAGCCAGAGATTATGGCCTGATTTGCTAACATATTCAGCATAAAGCTTATTTCCTTGAACAGCTTTGCTCTAGTAACTGCTAATCGTTTAGTTCAAGTTTTTATTATTACTCAACTGCCTTCAAGACTTCCACGAGCTTACCTCTAGCCAATACCTGTGTTTAGTAGGAATTTTGCATCAGCTCAGTGTTTCTAGTCAATCTGAGACTCGGTCATGAAGCTTCTGTCAATGAAATCTGATGGCTAAAGCTTAATGATGCTGGCAATTGACATATTTTAGAATTTTTGTCATGACACACGATTCAACATGTCAAACACAACTACAACAGTATTGGATCTGTCAGACTCCGGTTGTGAAGTTCTTTTCCTAACCCTATTCCAGTAAATAAATCCACCACGCCAACTCCATTAGATTCTGTTATATTTGATATTGTCATCAGTTCGTACGTTTCTGTTCAATCACAGGTAATAACCAACCATTTTCCTATGAAAAAGTTCAGCCTAAGTGGAGGTTAGTCAAACTGGATTTAGCTCATTTAGGCCGTGATTTTAAAATCACAATCATAATGATTGAAACAAACAGCAATGCAATCACAATGTTTGACTGGTTATGATTATGAAACAAACATTCAGAGTGTTTCTGACATCACCAATTAAGAGAGCACCTAGATTTTTCTTTTAAATCATAGTTTGTAGTATCTGTAAAAGCATGGAATTTCAGACGCATTCGAGGGCCAAATTTCTATGCGCCACAAACATCAAGACAAATGTCAGCGTATCATTTAAAAGACAGCAAGGATAAAAACCACATGAATATTCATATAAGAATCTATTACATTGCTAGCTTTTATTACAATAAAGTCTATTACAAAGAAGTCTAGTCTAAACTCTACAGTTAGGCGCATCAATCTGACGTCTCAGCATAGGCGCATCAATCTGACGTCTCAGCATAGGCGCATCAATCTGACGTCTCAGCGTAGACGTCTCAGCGCATTATTCCTCCTCATCATAGCAAATCACTTCCTCGTCAACACACGAGTGCTTCGGCTAATGAAGCAGTTATTGTGCAGAACGTGGGTTGGCAATCAATTCAAACCTGGTGGCACTTCAAACATAACAAAAGTCGGGGCACAATAATCCTGATCTTTGTATGCAACAGGCACCCAATGTCGTCTCCTGGAAGAACATTTTTAACAAGGGGCACGAGCACGAACTGCTCTGTCCATAGCTTTCTGGGTACATCTCAGTCTTTTGAAGGAGGTCACCGTCAAGATCAAAACTTCTTTGAACGAGAAGATCCACAACCCACAGCGTGCTAACTCGCCAAGGGGAAAGACCGGTCAAGTTCATTCTCACAGAAGAAGTTGGGTGAAATGGGAACGAACTCTCTTTCCCCACTGCTATTTATAGGCCAGGGCCATCAAAACCCATGCACCAAGTGGCAGCTCTCCCCGAAAGTTAATGCGATGAACCTAGCATTAATGACGATGAATATGCCATCTCAAATTCAGCTAAATCAAAAATCATCAATTTGAGCCTCGAAAGACTAAACAAAGCTGACCAAAGAAGATGCGCCACGCAGCTGATGCGCTCCTCAGCTCCAAGCGCTTCACGTCTGATGCGCCCACCTAAGCTCGTCATCCATCAAACATTTAATGCCAAGTGACAGGAGTCGTCAACACACATCTTGAAGTCTGAACAGTTGATAGCTTTTGCAGAAAATGAAGAGATGCCAACGTCAGCACCATCATTACTTGTTCTGCCACGTGGCCGACTAAACAACAGCATGCGCCTCTATAGCCATGTGCCCGGACTTTCAATTCGACCCCCAAAAGTCATATGCAAAGTCTTCCCATGTGCCAGATCTTAGGCACATCCAAGCAAATAATCCTGCAAGAAATCAAAGATCTTTGAGCAATGAGCACGCGCAACGTGTCATTGACTCAGTTCTGCTCATAAACGGGTGCCAACCACCCAAGATCTCAGCAACAACCAAATCTCAACAACTGCCACATATCAGCTCCTCCGCAGCCCAAGAGGTGCAGTTCAAACATATTCAGTTCCAGCTCCCGGCGCATCATCCATGCGCCCAACAAAGTCAGACACGTAGCATCCCTACGTGCAAAATGTCCATGCGCGCATAAGCAGATCATTCTACTGCCTACAAATAGAAGGATCATTCCTTCATTCAATCTCTTCAACCACTTCAATATTCTCAATACTTTCAAGAGCTTCAACAGCTTTGACTCATCACCATCCAGAGCAACTCAGACCTTCAGAGAGTTCGAGATAGTCGTCAGATCGTCAACGGAGTAAAGAATCACCTCTCCATCGCCTCGGTTCCCAGATAAAAACAAAAGTGTACTAGAAGAATTCCATCGAGATCCTACATTGTACTCCGTTTAGTTTGTTATTTATAAAAGTTATTTCAAATACTTTTTAATGGCAAACAAGTTGGCGACTTTGCTGGGGACCACTTTCTCTTCCAACGAGAAGGTCGTGTCGCAATCTGACGACAGCAAGCTCGGCTCCTCCCAGAAAACACTGGTGGTACGCCTCAATCAACAGGCGTACGAGGAGTTCATCTCTGAAGGCAGCGCAAGTCCTTTGAAGCGGCTGCCGAAGCCGAAGAAGACCCGCCAAGTCTGGGTGCGCAAAGGCGATGCGCCGAGCACCACAACTGACGGAACTGCGCCGACGCAGCCAATCCTTCCCGTTGACGTTCTCAGCAAACAAGACATTGCTACCGGTGCAGCGCATCTGCCAGGAAAGCGCAGTGCTGACTGCAGCTCCCAACCTTCTTCTTCCCAGTCGAAAAAGATGTGCCGACGAAATAAGGGCACAACCTCTCTCCTGCGCATGAACTCTGTTGCGCAGGGAAAGCACTCTGTCTTTGACAGAATCACTCGTCATGGCGAGAAAAAGTTGGATTCTGAGTACTATGCGCCTTCACGGGCTAGTACAAAGAAGTCCAAGGCGGCACGGGCTATGCGCCCTCAACGTGCTATGCACGCAGCGAACCAGAAATGCGCGCTGAAAATCATGCGCGCAGCTGATGGTAAGTTGTACAGAGTTGACTCTGGTGCCTCGGCACCATCAACGAGTCAACTCTTGAAGTCCCCTTCCCACTTGGGTGCATCTCCTGCGCATGGAACCAAGCTGGGTGGGGCAAACCTTGCGGCTCTGAACCCATGCGCCCACGTGGGCTATGCGCATGAAGTGGGTTCGACTCGCAATATGTGTTGCTCTCCTACCAATGACTGGGCGCATCTCATGCGCTGGAACTAGATCAGGGGGCGCAACACTCACATGACCACCCTGGTCCCTGACGCTTGGCCTTTCCATGCGCCTGAGAAGGGTGCGAATGTGAAACTCTCCTCACACGATCTGCGTAACGTGATTACTTACAGACGTAGATCGGGAGAGATTACTTCTACGCACAATGCGCCCCTCGCGGGGCACACTTGTGCTACGGTCACCATCAATTGATGTTGTTGCAAAGCAGTAGCTGCACCGCCAAGGCAGTCCGTATACCAGCGACTGCAACCGACCGCACTTGTCCGACGACGCCTCGGAAAGAGGGTGCCAATCGATGACGAGGAAGAACCATTGATCGCATGGTGCCACGTTATCTCCAGTTCTCCTGCACGCGGGAGCTAGCTCGTCCAAGAGCCGACTAAAAGGAAATAAAGCAATAATTTCGTCGACCGGGGTATTTCAGAGTACTCGGTTGAGGATGAAGGTACATCGATGGCGCAAGCAGGGGATGATTAGACCCCGACCATCCACAACAACCCCTCATTCGAGGATGGGGGTCTTTATCAAGGAACCGACACCGACGTTGTTGGGGGTAGCCAATTCGAGAGGTCAGAAGAGGAAGCTCTCGTACCGACCCTTCCAGAAGAAAGCGAGGCTGAAAGTGAAGCATCGACCACTCCATCCACTTCGACCCATGGCATGCCTATCTACATGACAGGGGGTGGCGAGGAAGAAGAATGAGATGCTTCAGCTCCGGATCTCGTGCGCCACATGGATACTCTGGAAGAGGGCCTTAAAACCCTTTTCACTACTATGTAGTCCCTAACTCAGGTCGTATTGAGATCCGGAATACCCTGACAGCCCAGCCGTTGACAGGGGCTCCTATATCCGCCAGTCCCGATCCAAGGGCTAATGGAGAGTCAAATGTACCGTGTCAGCGGGTATCTTCAGAGACGGTTCATCACACCATGTCCCGGACGTCAGTTCCCTCAGGAGCTGAACATCGTACCTTGCATCAATCACCTGCGCCTAGCTCTACTGAAGAACTATTCGAGATGGTGAGGAACCTACGTGACCGTTTTGAGGCGAGAAACAAACAGGAAGAACGCCAGAAGCTCGGAATCTGTCAACCCTATCCTCCTGAGTGGAACAATGTGGTTATCCCCCAAGTATAGACTACAATCATTGACACCATTTGACGGAAAAGAGTCTCCCTGTCAATACTTAACTTATTTCCACTCTATGACTGGACATCTTCCTAAGGAGGACGCCTGCTCGCGAGTCTGTTTATTGGAGCACTAAAAGGGGTGGCTTACGACTGGCATTGCAGCCACCTCGATCCGGCCGCAAACGGATTGGCTGAAACTTTCAACAAAACAATTGTCAAACTACTCGAGAAAGTCATGTCATCTAACAAATGCAAGTGGGACGAGAAGCTAGACGAATGTCTTTGGGCCTACCGCACAACGGTACGAACTCCGACGGGCAACACATCATTCTCTCTGGTCTACGGGAGCGAAGTCGTACTTCCTCTTGAAATCCAGATTCCCTCGCTACGGGTGGCTATTACGAACCAGCTGACGGAGGAAGACAATCAACGTCGCCGATTGCAAGAGTTAGAGGCGCCGGACGAAAAACGTCTCTTGGCTCAACAACGCATCGAGCTCTACCAAGCTCACATTTCACAGGCTTTCAACAAGAAAGTCAAACAAAGGGCTTTACAAGTGGGTGACCTAGTCTTGTCAGTCAGAAGGCCAATGGTAATGACTCACAAAACACCAGAGAAGTTCGAACCCAAGTGGGAAGATCCCTTTATCTTTGAGACGGTGTACTCTAACGGTGTCTACCGACTCGTAAAACCTAACGGAAACTTGTTCATGATGTCAATAAATGGCAAGTTCCTAAAGAATACTATGCTTGAAACCCTTCGACATGTACTTCCAACCCCCCAGCAAAAGAATTTTATGAATTCGACAACCGAGTTCATCCCCCTTGATCATGATGTCCCTGGAGCCCAGCTGCTCTAGTGTATTCCCTCATCTGTAGAAAACATTCAAGTCCACATCACCTCTGAGTTGTTTTCATACATCCCCGTAAAGCTAAATCTTACCCTTCCGTAAGATGACGCCAAAATCTATGTTTACCATGTCCATATCACCTCTGAGTAAACACTCATTCAACAACCCCTGGATTGTTACATCTCATCCATAGAACATCCACGTCCATACCACCTCTGAGTTGTTCTTTGTATCCCCACAGTGTCCGTTCTTACTACGTTCATATCACCTCTGAGTAAGAAAACTCTACCACCAACCCTATGTTTATCATGTCCGCATTACCTCTGAGTAAACATGTGGATTCCCCCCTTTGAACTTATTATTTGTACCTAAAAAACAAGGTGCGCCAAAGATAATAAGTCCACAAAATGATAAGTTCATGACAAATGAGCAAGCAAAAGTTCTTTATTTCTTCTTCATCAATAAGAGAAAAAAGGGCTACATTGCAAAAAAAGAAAACAAACTACATCTCATAACGACAAAAGCAAAGAAAAAGTACAAAAAGGAGAACAAAAGCAAGGGTCAGCGGACAGCTCGTCGATATGACGCTTTAAAGCCTCAGCCCTGGTTTCGACAATCGCCAAGACTCGACGTTCAGCTTTACGATGCATTGCTTCCCTATCCTCGGAGGCGATATCAGATGCACGCTTGTCATCCAACTCCTTCTAGTGGAACAAATTGGCCACAAGTCGAGTAAATTTTGTCGCTTCCTCCTTAAGCGCAATATGGACAACCTGTGCTCTTTCACAGTCTACCAGGAGTTGGCTTCGCTGCTCCTGCAGCATGCGGATTTTGGCATCAACATCCGCCAGGTGGACATCCAGAGATTTCTGCAAAACAGCCTTCTCCACCATAGCCGAAGTCAACTCTTGCTCTTTGGCCTTAGCATCGGCCAATTCCTATTCCCAGATGGCCATAGTGGCCAAGTAGGCTGATTCAGCCTCAGTCGCTAACTTGTCCTGGTCCTCTTCTATCAAAGCAGAAAGATCATTCCGCTGGATGTTCTGGAGCTCAGTAAGATGACAGTCGACCTCAGCAACGGAAGCCTCCAAAATCTCAGCCAAATAGTCATGACCCTAGTGAGATCGGATCAACCTGATGTGCGAGATCGCCATTGCCTTGGCAGTCGCAAAACTCCCGTCTTTCTCCAGCACGGTGGACACTCCCCTTCTTAACATATTATACACAGCCTCAACGATAAACTTTACGCATTCGTCTACGTCGGCCAATAATTGAGGCGTTATAGGGGGAGCGGTCATAATCCCCATGTGAACAGGGGGGATAGCTGAGCTCGTAGACGGCACATCTTGGCCCGACGGAGCGACCGTCACCCTGCTAGTCGAACCTCCGATCACCAAAGCTTCGGGGTTCGGGTCCCCTTGAGGAGACTTCGACCCAAGTATCTCTGGAATCTCAACAATTGTGGGCTCCGTCTGACTGGCAACAGTGTCAGTGCCAGGAACCACAATAGCCGAATCTCTCGAAGGACCCATCACAGTCCCCCAAGTGGGTTAGACAGAAGGAGATTCTTCCACCATAGGACTCTTGCCCTTATCACAATCTACCCAGAGGGTCCACCAACATCAAGGCCTACCGTAGCAGACTCAAAAATAGAGCTTGCTGCTGGGGCAGGTTCCTCCACTCCGCCTCCTGATAGAGAAACAGGCGCAGGATCGAGAGCCAGAGCAGCATCCCCCATCTCACTGTCCGCTGGGACAGGAGTAGGACTCCGCAACGAAGTCGGTTCTTCCATCTCGACCTCCGCCACCCGGACCGGTGTAGGACTCGATTGCGAAACCGGTTCCTCCCTATCAAGATCAGGGGAGAGTTCGGCCACAATCACTCCAATCTGTTCCTCTCCGTCCATCGTAGAGTCTCCCTCTACGCCTTCAACAACATCATCTGGGACGTCTTCTGAAGATGAGGCCCAATCAACTTCTTCCTCTAGAGGATCTTGCGCAACCGTCTCCTCCTGGGTCTGGACAGCAGTCTCCTCACCTGTGCCCGCAGCTAGCTGCTCTACTGCCCGCGAAGGCCCCGCTTCATCTCCCCGAATATTTAACGGGGATTGTTCGACGTTATCGGACGCCACCATATCAACGGAGTCATCCTCAGTATAGTCAAAGGCGGCAGGAACATCCACTTGAACGGCGTCATCTGGGTCCTCCTCCACCGGAGACTTCATAATGGGAGGAACACGCTCTTCGGAAGAGCTGACAACTTCCTTCTCAAAAGGCTCGTCCGGGCCTCGCTTCGAAGTCCGAGATTTCTTCTTCGTCACCTCCTGCAAACAAAGAGGAAATACACATAAGAGAAAGATCATGTTGACTTCATAAAAGCTGACGTTGAACCGCTCCTCTTCAACTGAGAATCTGCGGATTCCTCCCGCGAGCCCTCCGCTCGTGCTACCGGGGCTGCTGCCGGAACCGCAGCTTCTGGCGGACGATATGTCCGGGCTTTCGCAAGCATGATTTCAGACGCCTCTAGCCGCGTCCCGACGATAAAACTAGTCTCCCTATCATAGCCAGAAGATATCGTGTTCATCAAACAATAAAGCTTGGCGACAGAAAACAAAATGTGCGGCCGGAGATTCTTAAGGGGCGCGGTGAACCACACTCCCGTACATCTAGCATTATAGTACTACCAACCGCGGGCTCCATCCAACAAGCTCCCAACAAATCCAAGCAAGTACTTGGGTTCTTCAACATCATCTGAGTGTAGCCGAATTGGCGAGCAAAACGGCTTGGTAGATACGACTCCATGAAGCAATGATTCATGTTCCGATATACCAAATGTGAGGGTCAAATGCTTTGCAACCAGCGAAACCTCCAAACTGGAAAGGAAATGGCATCTACGCCTGTATCCTCCAGTTCTTCATCTGCTTCAAAATCCAGAAAAATTGGGCCAACTTTAGAGATGTCCCACCCTTGAAGCTGGGACAAGATCTTCCTACAAATAGGGACGCCGGTATATAGCCACTTCCTTCTACGGTAGCGGCAGATAAAGGCGTCACCAGTGACAGGCCCTTCCTCTGTGCCAGGGCTCATTACATTGGGGTGATGTAATATCAACCACCCCATCAAATAGTGACAAGGCAGCTCCGCTCGAGGAAAGTTTCCACTCCTTCCCTTCAAGGTTATGACATTCACCGCGAACTCTCTTAGACCCCACATCAGGTTGCACACCATCGGGAAGCAAAGCCAAAGGACGACTGAACACCAGTTTTACAGCCGACAGGATAAGGTTTCTGGTCACCCTCTCTACAGAACATGACCTACCAGGAAACACATAATCTCGAAGCCATATCATTAGATAGGCAACTAGCACCGCCTTCGACGACATTTTGTGCGCACGGTGTCAGAAGCAGCTATAGATGTTGTCAGTCGGCTCCCTATTTTCATCCTCATGCGGATTGTGTTTGCCAAGTCTCTTCATCTCGGCGACCATTTCCACATGTGTGAGACCCTGGGGAGTAGTGAAGCGAACCTTCGACGGATCGATGTCATCTTGAGTAAAGACATAATCTCTCCAAGCAGTCACGTGAGGTTGTGCCTTAGTCTTATCCTTCCGCTGATTCAGATAATGGTGGCTTACCACTTCTTTAAAGACCGCTATCATTTTCGGGTCCTTCTCTTCCAAAGCAGAAAGTTCCTCGTTCGTTGGAAAATACTCTTCATACGGCTTAGTCCCCCAAGGGAGCTTTAAGACCTCAAACATCTCATGAAGCGCCAATCCTAATTTCCCTACGGCCGTGTAGAAAGTCCTGGTGTGAGAATTGTACAATTCCATGAGGGCCAAAAACATGGACCGGTTTATCTCTATGCCAGCCTAGGCAGCTCGGATGGCAGAAGTCAAGTCAATCTCCCTAAGCTCGTTCTTGTACTTCGCCAAGATCCAAAGTGTCTGGTCATCCCACTTTGGCACATGGTGACACCAACCTTTGATCCGAAATTCTTTTTTTGGGTACGAAATCTTGGCCGCCAACATACGGTTGACGAATGTTGAGGCACTAAAGGCAAAAGTTTGGGGTGGAACATCACTGTATATACTCCCAGAACGCAGAACTCGCAAGGAGTAAAAAGTTCAGCCTCGTGCAAAAGTGAAAGTATCCTTCTAGTTAGACGTGGAGTCAATCCGGTTGGATCCTGCGACTGCCCCTCCCTAAGTTGGGATAAGCTCCCATTACATCCTCCTCTTCGAAGCAAAGGCTGATGAAGGCAGTCAGTGGCAACTGACGCACTATCTTTGGTGCATACATGTTGAGGTCCATCGTCATGAAGAACCTTTGATCTTCAACACCTTCGCTTCATAGGAAACCAGGCGATCCCCAAACAAAAATTAGGACTTTAAGTAAGCCTCTGTGGCAGTTTCGGCATCACTGATCCTGCCGCTCTCCATCATGGCTTGGAGGAAAGAAAATGGCTTATCCCGAATCAACGTCATTCTCTCTGGCGGCTGGTCCAACATGATCGCAGTAGCAGGGTTGACTATCTCTTCATTGAAGTCCAGACCCATCTGACAAAGGGAGTGGTCGAACATGACGTCATTCAACAGGGGCAAAGTCATAGACACTGCAAGAAGACAAAAAGGAAAAAGAGTTAGCAAAGACTCTGATAAAGAGTTGAAAGTTATGCGCAGTTTAGCGTCGGCGCATGTAAACTGTCGCGCATTAAAAGTCTCGACGCATCATCACGACAAGAAGTCCATGCGCATTGAATGAGTTTTACCGCAGCATATCCCCAAGACTGAAATCCATGCGCGTTTGGTAGAAAAGCATCAGAGCATCTACAAGACCGAAGTCCATACGCGTCAGCACAGTGAAGCCTAGGCGCATCTTCAGGGTATGGCTCGTAGAACCACACCCATGTGCTGCAGCTGAGTGGTTTGGCGCATGTTCCAAGATGGTTGCCTATCCATGCGTTTAAACCATGTACAAGTGTCTGTGTGTTTGACGAACTCCTAAACGGCGAGCCACCCACCGAGAACTTCTGGTCGCACGTCAGCGTGCGTCATGACGGTGACTTAGGGCTCTTCGGCGTTGGCGTCAACGGACTTCTTGCCTTTGCCTCTACCTCGGCCAGCAGCACCACAAGAAGTCTTGGGAGCCATCTCACAAAGCTAGGGTTTCTCAGAAAGCAAGAACCCTAAGGAGGAAGAAAAAGAAGAGAGAGCAGAAGAAGTTTTTCACTCTCATCCAGACACCTATTTATAGGCTTGGGCCGCGTGTAACCCGATGAGGAGTGACGTCAGCAACCAACGCTTCGGGTTTCGTGAAACTGACGGCCGTAAATCTTCCAAAAGATTATCATTAATTACTCACAAATCGAGGCGTTATCTTTTTTTCATTTAAATCAAGAAGAGTATGCGCCAACAGGCCTATGCATGGAACGGCAATGCGCCTAGACAAGGCATGCACCCAAAACCTCCACTACCCAAGCTTTCTGATTCAAAGTATTCCAAAATTTGTCTAAAAAGTTTTGAAAACTTTGAAGGGGGTCTTGTAGAAGCATGGAATTTCAGGCGCATCCGAGGGCCAAAATTTCTATGCGCCACAAACATCATGCGCCGAAGACTCAAGACAAATGTCAGCGTATCAATTAAAAAACAGCAATGATAAAAAGTACATGAAGAGTAGATTTTTATTCATATGAGAATCTATTACATGCTAGCTTTTATTACAATAAAAGTCTATTACAAAGAAGTCTAGTCTAAACTCTACAGCTAGGCGCATCAATCTGACGTCTCAGCATAGGCGCATCAATCTGACGTCTCAGCATAGACGCATTATTCCTCCTCATCAGAGCAAATCACTTCCTCGTCAACATACGAGTGCTTCGGCAAATGAAACAGTTATTGAGCAGAACGTGGATTGACAATCAATCCAAACCCGTGGCACTTCAAGCATAACGAAAGTCGGGGCACAATAACCTCGATCTTTGCATGCAACAGGTACCCAAAGTCGTCTCATAGAAGAACACTGTTGACAAGGGGCACGAGCACGAACTGTTCTGTCCATAGCTTTCTGGGTACATCTCAGTCTTCTGAAGGAGGTCACCGTCAAGATCAAAACTTCTTTGAACGGGGAGATCTACAACCCACAGCGTGCTAACTCGCCAAGGGGGAAGACCGGTCAAGTTCATTCTCACAGAAGAAGTTGGGTGAAATGAAAACGAACTCTCTTTCCCCACTGCTATTTACAGGCCAGGGCGATCAAAACCCATGCGCCAAGTGGAAGCTCTCCCCGAAAGTTCATGCGATGAACCTAGCATTAATGGCGATGAATCTTCAGCTAAATCAAAAGTCATCAATTCGAGCCTCGAAAGACTCAACAAAGCTAACCAAAGAAGATGCGCCATGCAGCTGATGCGCTCCTCAGCTCCATGCGCTTCACGTCTGATGTGCCCACCTAAGCTCATCATCCATCAAGCATTTAGTGCTAAGTGACAGGAGTCGTCAACACACGTCTCGAAGTCTGAACAGTTAACAGTTTTTGCAGAAAACGAAGAGATGACAACGTCAGCACCATCATTACTTGTTTTGTCACGTGGCCAGTTAAACAACAGCATGCGCCTCCATAGCCATGCGCCCAGACTTTCTATTCGACCCCCAAAAGTCATATATTTAGCTTCCCCATATGCCAGATCATAGGCGCATCCAAGAAAATCATCCTGCAACAAATCAAAAATCTTTGAGCAATGAGCATGCGTCAAGTGTCATTGACTCAGTTCTGCTCATGAACGGGTGCCAACCATCCAAGATCTCAGCAACAACCAAATCTCAACAACTGCCACATGTCAGCTCCTCCGCAGCCCAACAAGTGCAGTTCAAACATATTCAATTCCAACTCCCCGGCGCATCATCCATGCGTCCAACAAAGTCAGACACGTGGCATCCCTACGTGCAAAATGTCCATGCGCGTATCGCATATGCGCGCATAAGCAGATCATTCTGGTGCCTATAAATAAAAGGATCATTCATTCATTTAATCTCTTCAACTACTTCAATATTCTCAATACTTTCAACAGCTTCAACAGCTTCGACTCATCACCTTCCAGAGCAACTCAGACTTTCAGAGAGTTCGAGATAGTCGTCAGATCGTCAACGGAGTAAAGAATCACCTCTCCATCGCCACGGTCCCCAGATAAAAACAAAAGTGTACTAAAAAAATTCCATCGAGATCCTACATTGTACTCTGTTTAGTTTGTTATTTATAAAAGTTATTTCAAATACTTTTTAATGGCAAACAGTATCGAACAATATCGATACAATTTGGCGTGTCCCAATTACATACCGACCACTACCAATATGATCGATACTCATGTTGGGGGGGCTCTTTTTCAGTCAATTTGGCAGAAAACATTGAACGAAAAAAGACAAATCATCAAGGATGTAAAAGCATGTAAATAAAAAAATTATTTATCGTAGGTAAACCAATCAACAAGGATGACTATTATTTCATTCAATTTCAAAACCATACTTAAAATTATGCCTAAATGTATACAATATTTTTTTTCTAAAATTAATTATTTATTAATAATTATAATTAATTATTTATTAATAATTATTTGCTTTCAGATACCAAAAAATCAGATACTCAAAGGAAGGATCCGATACCGATTCCGATATTGCGAACATTGGTTTAAACTATATATCCAAAAGGTAGGTCTAGCTGCCAGTCAACTGGCCGTCTAGGTTCTATGCCACGACCCTCTAATGCTCATTAGTTAGCTAGCTAGAAATTTGACATGAACATAGAGGAATGGTGCCATCTTGCAGTCAGTCATAAAATATTTTCATATCTTTTATGGAGTTATGCTCCATAGCCGACCCCATTTTGATAAAAGACGGCTTGGGTGATGACGATGATGATGCTGCTTTATTTAAAAAATAACTACATTAATTATACACTCATAATCTCATCTCAAAGAGCTTCTCGCCAAGCTTCTCCCGTAAGTGAAAATCGTTTTTCATTGGCTCACTGAAGTCAAGGAGGTCGTTCACGACAGATTTGACGGTCTCGGTGAAGGGGGCATCGTTGGGATTGAAGACAAGTTCATGAGTCTCTGCTCGTTGACAAAGACGACCAAACACAGGCCCTGGCAGTGAGGATCCAATTGACAGTTGTCACCTCAAGCACCTCCAATTGGACATCAGTGATCCTCAACTTCAAGTCCAAGGTGGGACCCGACACTAATTTGAGAACTTGTACATATCTGGAGCACTCACGACATGGAACAGAAGCCTTTAGTAAAGAG
The DNA here is from genome assembly GCA_029216955.1 of Iris pallida. Classification (NCBI taxonomy): domain Eukaryota; kingdom Viridiplantae; phylum Streptophyta; class Magnoliopsida; order Asparagales; family Iridaceae; genus Iris; species Iris pallida. The sequence continues at coordinate 9,937,345 of JANAVB010031018.1, read as the reverse complement.
GTGATGCAAACTTGAAAAGGGAGAATAAGTGGAAATTATGTTAACTATTAAAAACTCACAAACTCTCTTTTCTACTAGTTATCAATATCTCAGATTCTCAGCTCTATTCCAAGAGCTACAATACCACAAAACTAGGTTATCTTTCCAACATCACAGCCATAGAAGATGGTGATCATATGACCAACAATGCTTTTGAGGTCATTGTGGAACCCCTGCTCGAGCTTCGCGATGGGAACCATGATCACATTTGCCAGATAGGAAGTAAAGGATAATTATTTGTGACTGAACCACCACTGATGAATCGACAAATCCAGTGTTTTAAAAATCGCTAGGCGGACTCGGTGCGGCAGAGGTCCGCCTAGCGCCCAGCCGCCTAGGCGGCCGCCTTGAATTTATTTTTATTTTTTTAATTTTAGAAATTTGAAATTTGAAATTTCAATGTTCTAAAATCCAAATATTATCTTAAAACCCAAACAAATATCCAAAATACAACTAAGAATAAACAAAATCAAAAAAAAAAAAATCAAAAAAATCAAAAAACACGGCCGCCTAGGGCCTGCCTAGCCCACCGCCTAGGGGGTTTTCGGTGCGGTGGGCCGGCGCCTAGGCCGATTTTTAGAACACGGGACAAATCTCGTCGACCTTCCTCATGCTTGAGTCTCGCCATGGTGATTTGGATACTAGAGGGAGAGGAGGATGAAGACAAAAGCGCCTGAGGTTATCGGTGACTGGATCACACCGACGGATCTTGTAAAAATTACGATTGTTCTCATCTCAAACATGCTGATTTTAGTACAGGAACAAAGAGGGGGGAGAAAGGAGACGAGAGGGTAGAAACGTGCTATTGGAATTAATGATGTCAATAGAAACGTGGGACAAGTGATTCAAAATCACAAGTTTAGGGGGTTTAAGTTAATTGACTGATTGGTGAGTCTCTAGTCGCATTTAAGAACCACAATTGACTAAGACTAAAATTTGAAAATATCGTATGTGGTTCCAGAATCCGGATGGATGAACACCCCCTAAGTGATAAGAAATGAGTGCTTCTAGTTCGACGAATTTGTTCTCCAACCAAGATCATTCACTAAACATTCTGCTTTGTGTTTTTATTTTATAGATAAAGAATGGACATAAATTTTGACGAAGGAACACCCATGGGCTAAGTGGTAATAGAATGAAGAGTTGTGGTGGCGGCCAGTCGTCGACTGGTTATGTTTAGACTATATATTTAATGTGGTTCAATTAAAGTGCTTTGCACTTATCAGTTGATGGAAATGAGAAAGATGCCTAGAGGTTAAAATTAATTGGCCATGCTAATAGCCTACCAATGGTAGTCAAGAGACCTTAGTCTGTCTTCTAGACGAAGGTTTAAAATAGTAGGTGTAGTATAGGATAAAATTATAATTATAGATTACATATCCCTGTTCTTCCATGACTTTTTTCCCTTTGTTTTTATGAGGAAACCGTCTAAAGCCCAGTATATCATTTAATTTATGGAGGATACTTGCACTTCAGCTTTTGGTTGATATATCAAATTTCTAAAAGACTGAAACCTCCCAAAAGGTTGTCAACACCTGAAACTAAGTATTCAACAACAAAATGATTAGATCGGCACATGTTTGCAAAGATGAGCAAACTCCCTACTAGGCACACAAGGTAAAGGGTAAAGACAACTCGTCAAAATTGGTTCATTTCCATGCATGTGGTTTGGATAATTTAAAGCACAATATAATAGTTAATATTACATTAAAGAACTAATATGGGTATTAAATCAATGATGAAGAATAAACAAGGGTAGATAGTACCTTGTCAATCTAGATCAAGGTCTTTACGTATTTGTCAAGATTCGTATTGAATAACTCACACCTGTGCAAGAGAACAATGGTTAAAACAGTAATCAAGAGTAACAGAGAGATTATCTAGGTGGATGTCTAGATAGAATACTTCAAACCAATGTACAACAAGTATAGCCAGACGAATGATGTCACCTAAACAAACTAATTGTTCCATTATTAAAAATGAGTCCATCCAAGGAAGACTGTTGCAGTAAAGGATGATTGGTCATGACATGACATCAACACAGTTTAGGTATAAGCATCAGCAATCACTATCGTGAAGAGTATCAAAACTTGAAATTCCTTGTTTCCTCTTTGAAGAAATGTGATATCATTAATCCATATCAAAACTGCATAAAACGCATTGCTAGCATATAACGCATTACGAAATAAGGTTATTAATAAGGACAGAATTAAGTGATCAGATCTAATGCTTGAGCCTCAACTTAAATTCTTATGAAGAGGCCATAAAAAGGCAATGAAGCCATTCATCAGCAGTGAGTCAAAGCTTAATAAATTTCTGAAGCAGAGTTGAGCATTAATCTCCATTGAGGTATAGTCATACATTTTTAACATTACAATTATGACCTTTAAATGCATTGATGAAGACCTTTACAAATTATGACCATTAAATGCTTCAAGCTCTATTTCTGTGTTTCAATTGAAGTCACAGTTTTGATTTCTCCGCCATAACCAAAATTCCTTTCTGCCATAACCAAAATTCCTTTCTAATTATACAATGTACAGTGAGAGTGTGAAGACAATTTAGGACCTGATACCATAGGGTGTTGATACTTTCAACAATGTATATATCTCTAACTATAAGACATGCCATATGCTCTACTACTTGATAGTAAAACTAATCTAATTGGGACTAATTTTGAGGCCAACAAAGTTACTCTAAATCCCTAACTATTGCATTAAATAGGAAAATATACGGTTAGGGTGGCCACTTGTCAACTAATCTGAAAGTTTGGTCAACAGAATATAATATAATTTGATGATACAATATATGAAAAATCAATTGGGCGAAAGCAAATACTATGGGGTGTAACCTAGATATAACTGACGTCAACTAACCTGTAGATAGCTGGGCAGTCAAGAATGTAACAATAATAAGGAATAGTGAAAGAAATGAGTCCCACGAAATCTATGGATGGAAAAGTGAGGATAACACAATTGACATGGTTCATTCAAGATGACCAGATGCTGGGAACAGTTCCAATAAGGGACCTCTAAATACTGTGGTAAAAAGGGGAGTGGAGTTGATACTATAGAATAAACATTCAAGTTAGTTTTATGACAAAAATTGACAAATGACCAAAGCACCCAAGATAATTCAGATATAAACGAATGATTTCCATCACTAAGACTTAGGTTTTCTTCACCCTATGGAAATAAAGAAAATAACAAAAAGGAAAGGATAAAATAATCAAGTGAATAGGATGAAGCATTCTAAAACCAAAATTAATGTGTAGAATTGTCCCTAAAACCATGCAACGGATGATGCAAGTGTAGAATCAATACTCAATTCTGAGTACAAGATATAAATATCAACTCCTGATGTGTTGTTTGTACCGAAACCAACGAATCAAAGAATTTGGTGCAGCCATAGAATATATCAGTTAGCGGGACATAACTCATTAAAGCCCGCAATATCATTAGATCGAAGCTTTGTAGGCATATTACTAAGATCAACGACAGCCTCTAAGTGCACAAGCTATCTAATCCAGCAGTAGTAATGATTAACATATAAAGCAAATGTAAGGTTCTGTACCACAAGTTCAATTAAAAATTACAATTTATGAGAGGGAAAAACATACTTTAGGGGAGTTCCAGGAACATAGAGGGGATTCTTCACAACATACTCCACAAATATGTTGTATATGTACCTCAAGGACTCCCGTAGATCACCAGTCTTTGGATGAGTAACTAAGATTATCTGCATCTGATGAAAGGTCAACTTACTGCAACAACACAAACTACGAAGCAGTAAAGCAGGTAACTTTCACCATATTGACATAATAATCATCCATGACTCTTGCAATTAAAGAAATGCACCCCAGCTAAAAACAGGCACAAGCAAAAACAAAAGCAGCATATATGAGTGCTGGAGCTTTGGGCACTTTCTGAGAAAATTCTTTCTTGGTATAGAAGAGAAATCTACTCGAGTTGCTATAGATTGGTGATGGAGAAAGATTACGAATTCAAGCAACGCAAAATTCTGCATGATTTGGTTCCGTTCGGGTTCTTTTGTTCATTTTTGGACTTGCAATAAATAAGCAATATTTCCACAATCCCTAATTGTTTTTTAGTAGAGGAAATCTGGGTAATTCAATAAGTTTCTCCCTATTACAACACCTTACTAATTTCAGCTTTTTAGTTAGGAGGGCTGGCATTGAAAGATGGAGGCAGGGAGAGATCAGTTTACTTATAAATGAAGGGAGAATTTTTCTTGTTTGTCATATTTGGATTTCTTCATTGCACAGTTCTGGTTTAGTGTCCTCCAAAGTCCAAACTCGAGTCTTCTTGTTTTCAGAGTCCCAGAATTAAGTGTTAAAAGAAGGAGAATAGTGGTACAATATATCACTTCGTGTCAATAAAATTTCAGAATTTTCATTCCTTATATGAGCATGCTTGGTTTAAGATTAAGATATCCCCCAAATGTGAGCCGGGGGCCATCCTCCACCCCTCTAGCTTTTCGTCTTTTAAATTCCATCTCTCTTTTTTAAAATAAAAAATCCTACAGAAAACACTTTTCCAAACAGCCAAAGTCCACACACTCGAAACATCTTCAAACCTTATTTCCTTCATGCCATAAAACCTAAAATCTAACAGTACATTGCACAAAAAGCATTAGTCAACCTTCAAAGAAAGAAGAAACAAGCCAGGATTGCCGATGCACCTGAAAATAATTTAAACCAACGGAGCCCTAAAACTGTATCTCAACTTGTTAAGGTTGTGGTGCACGTCCACTTTGGGGTACATCAAGGGCTGCAAACGAGCCAAGCCGAGCCAAGCTTTTGTAAGCTTGAGCTTGGCTTGACTAGAATTAATCGAGCTCAAGCAAGAGCTCGAGCTTGATAAATTTTTTATTTTAGAGCTTGAGCTTGGCTCGAGCTTGTTTATATTAAGCTTGAGCTTGGGTTGGTTTGAGCTCGAGCTTGGCTTGATAAGCAAGCTTGATTCAAGCTTGATAAACAAGCTCGATAAGCTCAAAATCAAGCTCGTTAAGCTTGATTTCAAGCTCGATAAACTTTATTTCAAGCTCATTAAGCTTGATTTCAAGCTTAACGAGCTCGATTTCAATTTATTTAGGTTTGAATTCAAGTATCTATAATATTAACAATTTATTTATAAAAATTTAATTAAAAAAGTTCCTTAATATCAATTATTTAGGACATATAAATATATAATGCACAAAAATATTTATAAAATTAGAATTCAACAAAGAACAAACAAGCTCCTAAACAAGCTCCTAAACGAGCCAGCTCGCGAGGTCAAACTAGCCGAGTACTTCTAAGCTTGAGCTCGACTCGTTTATTAAACGAGCTCGAAAATGAAGCTTGAGCTTAGCTTGTTTAGTAAACGAACCGAGCTCAAACGAGCTTTTATCGAGCTGAGCTTCGAGCAGCTCGTGAACGGCTTGGCTCATTTGCAGCCCTAGTACATGTTAAGGTTATGGTGCAATATGTACCATTAAAATGATAGTTGTACATAAATTGTCAAATAACAGCGTTACACCAATGGGCCGTGTCTTTATTGCTTAGGCCTGCGTGAACCCAGATGCCAAATTTTGACCTGAAATTTAAAATCCTACTCGGCAGATCCAGGATGTGGATAGATCTTAAGAAAACTATACCCGCAAGTAGTCAGATATTCATTGAAATTACTTTGGGCTGATAGTGTCTGATTCTTGCATTTTAGATTTATGATGTTTGCTTATAGTATTAAGTAGCATGGATTAAAGAAGTGTTTGTGGATTAGTGTTTGTTAAAAAGCCATGACTGCAGGGAAAATCCATAAGATGAGCAGAGGACCACTTACAGAATGACGTAATAATAGACTTGTCGAGAAATGGGTCAATAGAACATCATTGGTTTGATGGATGAAGGTAAATGAGAAGAAAAAGTGTAAGACAAGGAACAAGGCCATTGGTGGAAAACAGAGGTTGCTTCAACTAAGGATATGATGGAAGAGGTTAACTGAGTGATGTGCAACGAAGAAAAGTGCACCAGTTAGACGGCGTAGCATACATAGTTGACGGCAATCTAGGCATACATAGTTGAGGCCAGTCTAGGAAGGGGAGACCAATAGGAACTAGATGAGACAAAAAGAAAAAGGATAAGATGGCCGATAATGTATCCAAGGAGATGGCCCTTGGTACAGGCTATACAGAATAAAACGATTACATAGCCAACTTCAAATATTTGTAGTAGAGGTTTCGTTGTTTTATTGTTGTTGTCAGTATTGTTGTTCTCTCAAATATTGAGCAACGATCTAGACCTCTGGGATTTTCAAGTAATAATAGCTTTCTAACAACTAAAATATGGACTTATCCTAGTTTTTGCAACTCCCTCGTAAAGGTAGAATGTCCTCACCATATGAAGTAAAGAATACGCATGATCATACTACAAATCACTGAATTAGGCTTCCCAGAGAAGTTTTGTGTAACAACCATAACACGGATAATCTAACATCACGTCCCTACAGGTTATAAAACCCAGTGGATGGTCATTCTAATAATATGTAACTACTCTCATCATATATGGATTAGGCCTGGACGTAAATTGTGGCACATTAAATTCATCATCATGAAAGTGGAGAAGATTGATTCCAAAATATAATGCTAATTGCTCGAGTAAAAAAGGAGAATAAGATTTATGAATAGTTTATTTGGTTATTATAAAAATATAAACGGTTTCAAATTCTCTTGATGCGCATACATTTATAGAAAGAAATAAGATGGCAGAATATGTAAGAATATTGGCAGAGCAACTTTATATGAGTTATCTACATAGTACATACCTACAGAAGAGGGTCCAAATAAGCTAAAAATAGAGTTGTCGACGCTCACATCCAACATGACCAATATAATTTCATCTAAAGGTGTTCAAGTACCATGAGACAGCAAAATAATACCAAATTTGTGTTTAAGATCCATCTCACCCTCAATGCATGTGCGCACTTTACAATAAGCTATGTTGCATGGACATGATTGTGAGGGCACATAGGCACAGAAAGGTAATAATTTTGGCGTACTCTAGTGTATTTTTGAATGTCAATCTCGTGTCTGATACATGTCCAACACGACGCTACAGGGAGGGTTCTTATTTTTGGAGTGTCCATGCTTCCTAGAAAATAAGGCACTGAAAACAGACAGATTACAATAATCAAAACCATTCTATTTCACAAGAGAGTAGCAATGGAAGAGAGCTTATTAGACAGCCTAGTACAAGATCTGATCACAAGGAATCAATACAACCAACCTTGATACCAGATGGAGTCTCCATGAAGTTCAACTTGTAAGTATTCGTCCGAAAGCAATGGAATGAGCACCCTTCCCCTGGTAGCAACGGAGCCCCAAGATTCCCCTTTTCCACACTGCAAAGAGCAAATAAAGAAAGAAACAAGAAGATGAACCAAAATCCAGAGCAACGACATAAGACAATAGGGACTCAGCGACATGTACGTTTGGCACATATTATGGCATGTCCTACTGTTTCTTGGAATATATGCACCGTACCCAATAGAATTCTGAGACGACGCCACATGAACATGGCTTGGAGTGTCTGTGCTTCCTACCCCTAGCTCATGAACTAGGTTGCGTGGACATGAATACAACACAAAGGTAAGACACGGCACATATTTTGACATGTCGTAGTGTTTTACGGAGCGCTTGAATCATGCCCAATGTGTCCGGCATGATGCAACACGGACAAGGCACTGATTTTTGGAGCGTCCGTGCTTCCTAGCTCGAGAATCAATATCCATGTTATAAGTACATGAATATGGCACCAATACAGCCACTGGAACACTGACACGGCACCTATATTGTGTCCTAGTGAAACTCGGAGTGTCCGCACCGTATCTAATACGTGTCACACGATGCTAGACAGTCACTGCACAAATTTTTGGGGTCTCCGTGCTCCCTAGATCGAGATCTAGGGATACAACATGGACATGCTTACACGGACATGTATTTTGGTTTGTCCTAGTACATTTTTTAGCTGTCGGCATCGTGCCCACACGATGTGGTACCGAATTTATGGAGTGTCCGTGCTTCCTAGTTCGAGAGCCATGTTTCACGGACACGAATACAACACAAAACAATACGTGTCGGACACGAGGGGGCACGGGGACGCACCTGGTGGGGTCCATCTTGGTGGTGAAGGAGCGGAGGGAGAAGAGGAGGCCGAACATGAGCTTCTGGTCCTGGTTGGCGTCGAGGGTCCGGAGCGGCCGGTGCCACTCCCGGTACAGCAGGCAGACCCCGCCGCGGTTGAACACGTAGAGCACGTTGCTGGCGCCGCCGGATCCGCCGAGCGCGTGCGCTGTCCCTGGCGGAGCAGCTGGCGCCGGGCTCGTCTCCGCCACCGCCGCCCCGCTGAAGAACTGCATTGCCCCCTTCGGATCTGGAGGAAGTATCGGTAATTTGGTCCCCGGATGTGGGTTGTGCGAGTGGGGGTGGGGGTGGTTATAAGAGCACGGATGCGGCGGGTCAGATTTTACTTAGGATCCAAACCGAGATAGGCTTGTTTGGTAAATGGGATTTGTATTTGGAAATTTAAAATTCAAATCCAAATTCAAAACTTGAATTTCCAAATTCCATTTATCAAATTCATTGTTTGTTTGTCCATTAGATTTGGTTGAAATCCAAATCCATTTTTGGATAATAAAAAATACTGGAAATTGCTGAGAAACCCAATTTCGGGGTGGACTTTTATGAAATGTCCACCCGCTGGATGAGTTTTATGAAATACTCAGAATTAAGTATTTTCACGTTAAATATTCCAAGATTCCCTTTTAGATGTCACCCGTTAGAAACTGCTATTTTTATAATACCGAAACTACCCCTCCGCGCGAATTGGTCATCTATATGTATTTGAATTCAAAAAACTCAGATCTGGATTGCGATTTTCGTCTTCTTCTTCACGGGAAATCTGAATTCCATTGCTCTCATCTTCAGCAGAGATCGCAAAGATCGATCGTAGTTCGGTGTGCTTTTCTTCAGTCGAACTCAGATCATCGCTCGTCATCATCATCACCATCATCATCATCTTCATCGTGGAGACATTTGAAGTTTTTCGACGATTAGGTCAATTGTGGAGAGAAGATCTTTCTTCTTCTTTTCCATAAGAATTATCATCGTTTTGAAAGAAGAACGAAACTCTTTATTTCTGACAAAATCTTTCTAAAAAAAATATATATTCTTCGTGTTAAAACCACGGAGAATGACCATTCTCCACCACGGAGAATGACCATTCTCCGTGCTAAAATGACGGAGAATGACTATTCTTCGTTTTAAAAACCACGGAGAATGGCATTCTCCGTGTTAAAAACCACGGAGAATGACAATTTTCTATGGGTTTTAACACGGAGAATGCCATTCTCCATGGTAAAGTGACGGAGAATGGTCATTCTCCGTCATTTTAGTACGGAGAATAGCTATTCTCCGTAGTTTTAACACGGAGAATGGTCATTCTCCGTCTTTTTCAATACAGAGAATGACCATTCTCCTCCATGTTAACACGAGATTGGTCATTCTCCGTGTTAATATCACGGAGAATGACCATTCTCCCTGTCGAAAAATACGGAGAATGACCATTCTCCGTTGTAAAAAATGATGGAGAATGTCCATTCTCCGTGTAAAGATCACGGAGAATGATTATTATCCGTGTTAATATCACAGAGAATGACCATTCTCCGTGGTAAAGTGACGAATAATGGCCATTCTCCGTCATTTTAGTACGGAGAATAGCTATTCTCCGTGGTTTTAACACGGAGAATGGTCATTCTCCGTCTTTTTCAATATGGAGAATGACCATTCTCCTCCATGTTAACACGAGATTGGTCATTCTCCGTGTTAATATCACGGAGAATGATCATTCTCCGTGTCGAAAAAGATGGAGAATGACCATTTTTCGTTGTAAAAAATGGCGGAGAATGTCCATTCTTCGTGTAAAGATCACGGAGAATGATTATTATCCGTGTTAATATCACGAAGAATGACCATTCTCCGTTATTTTACCACGGAGAATGGCAATTCTCCGTGGTTTTGACACGGATAATGACCATTCTCCGTTATTTAGTACGAAGAATGGCTATTCTCCGTCATTTAGTACGGAGAATGACTATTCTCCTGCGTTTTAACACTAGAAATGTCCATTTTCCGTGATTTTACCACGGAGAATGGCGAGTTGAAAGTTTGGAAAGCCATAACTTTTGACTGGGAGATCGAAACGAGGCCCGGTTTGTCGCAAAACGAGCGTATTTTCGAGGAGCCTGAAAGTAACGAATATTTCGTTAGACGGACTTTTGAAATTTTAGAATCGCAAAAAAATGATGTTTTGACCTCCGTTTTGACATGGAAAGATTTTGGAGAAGAAAATCTAGATTCGAAAGTGAGCAGTGTATCGAAGAAGAGGAAGAATAGAAAGTGAGCAGCGTAACGAAGAAGATGAAGAATCGAAATCTTTTTTTTTTGAAGAGTATGTTTCGTGGGTGCTTTGAATAAATTAGAAGGGTAAAAGGGTCATTTGGAACCCGCTTTGGATAAGTTTCTCTAATTCTGGGCACGCGGTGAAAGTTTTTTTAGCGGTAGGTTTTTCATGAAACTTTTTTAGTTTTTGGGCATTTCATAAATTTCCCCTAAAAAATAAAGTTTGCCATTGGACTATAATAAAATATTAGTTAATTAAGATTATAATTATAATTAGTATATTAATTAATTAATATTATAATAAAATGTTGCTAAATAAATTAATATTATGATTATAATTATGATTATGATTATGATTATAAATTAATAATGATGACTATAATAAAAATTGAATTAATAAATTAATTACTAATTAAATATTATAATTATAATTATAGTTAGAACTAATAATTAAAATATTATTATAATAGTTATGATTAATAAATTATTAATTAAGACTATAATGATGATTATAATGATGACTAATCAATTATTATACATATTAATTATTAAATTATAGATTATTAAGTATGATTATATTAAAATATTATTAATGAAGATTACAATAAAATAATAATTAACAAATAATTATTTAAGATTATAATAAGACTAATAAATTATTAATTATGATTATAATTGTATATTGATTAATAAATTATTAATTAAGATTATATTTATGATTAATACATTATTATAATTATGATTATAATTATGTCTAACAAAGTTATTAATTATTAACTAAGATTATTATAAAAATTAAATAATAAAATTATTAATTAATAAATTATTAACTTAGATTATAACTATGATAACTAACTATTAGATATAAAAACATTAATTTTTTAAATAATAACAATGACTAATTTTTAATTAACTATAACTTAAATATTTTTTAAAAGAGTGCTTCTATTAGCACTAAAAAAAATGTCATTTGACACGCCTCATTAATTTTTTTAACATTCAAATTACGGATTTGTCTATGCATTAACATTATTGGCACTCCTAATATGTCATCCTACACTTCTTCCTCCATGCATTCACAAATTAATGTCATATTTAATGCAGGGGTAGATTTAGAATTTGAATGTTAAAAAAAATAAAAAGGAGTGCCGAATGACATGTTAGGAGTGCTACTAGCAGTACCCTTTTAAAAAATAATAATTATAAAAAGCTAATATATAAAAAAATAACTAACTTTTACTTAATTAATTATTAATTTGTATTAACTAAATATTTAGTAGAACAACGAAATTATTAAAAAATAACTAACTTTTTCCTCCCAAATCTTTCTTTCTTCCAAATCCAAATTTTGGATTTGGCTATACTTTCCGTATCCAAATCCATCTCCAACCAAACATAGGATTCCATAAATCTGGCTCCAAATCCATAAAATCCTAAAATCCAGCTCGAAATACAGTTTACCAAACGGGCCCTTAGAGGGGTTCCATTTGAAACGGCGAATAGTGTTTTTGACCAAGGACCAACTTTTGCTCAAATGTCTATTCTAAATATTTATTGTCTATCGTTTTAATTTCTAAAAGGCTAATTAATGTTTAAACCTGAATTTATATCAGTTTATAGTTTAAGTCCTAACACGTCCAATTTGAGAGTTTAGACTCTGAATTTTTATTTTTTATTTCTTTTTTCCTATTATACCCTCCATTCGTGTTTGATAATAATTTTTCAAGGGAGGGTATAATAGAAAAAAGAAAACAAAAATTAAAGGGATAATTAGTGTTTAGACCATGGATTTTTTACCACCTTAGAGTTTAAGTCATATCATGTCCAATTAAAAAAAATTGACCCTAGATTTTTATTATTATTTTTTCAAATATGCTCTCCCTCTTATATGCGACAATAAAACCTCTCTTTATATGCTCTGGAGAGTATAATAAAAAAATGTACAATTAAAAGTCCAGGGTCTAAAATTTTCAATTGGACAAGTCATGACCTATACACTAAGTTGGTATAAAATACAGGGTCTAAACTTTAATTAGCCCAAAAAAAATACAGGGTCTAAACTCCAGGACCGGCCCTGAGCTGATGGGGGCCCGAGACGAAACTTCCAAAATGGACCCCCATACATAATATAAAAAAAGTATAAATAAAATTTATAATTGTTGTAGTCAAGATTTGAACCAAAGACCTCTTAAATATAAGTCTAGCATTATAACTACAACACCACAATATTTTTGGTTAAAAAGGGCACATGATTTACACTAGTTCTAATGTAAATAGTTCCATGTTGGTTCCTCCTTTTGTCAGAGGGACCTGGGTCGTCGTCCAACCTACCCTGGGCCAGGGCCGCCCATGCTAAACTCTCCAATTGAATATGTGAGGACTTGAACTCTAAACTGGAGGGTCTAGACTCTAATTAGCCAATTTCTAAACGAGGGTTAGTTATGTAGCGTACCGCTTTCGATAGGCGACGGACTTTATAATATGCTTGCGCCGAGTCGGATCGGCCGGGAACTTAGATGGCCATCTGACTCGATCGCTGAGCTTGATAAACAATAACACCTTGCGGCATCGATCAAATCGATTTGGACGGACGTTACGAGAATCGATCCAACTAATGGAACGACTTCTGTTGGAATAAGTCCTAGATGCAGCGGGCTACGTCTCGGCGAGTGAGCTTTATATAAGAGTCCCTTCAACGGGACTGGACCATTGTATGATTTTCTTGGAGCTTTTGCCGCTGGGTTTTGATGAAGTGCTTTCGCGTCATTTTTCTGGATGCAATCTTCAAATTTCGAAGCAAGAAAAAAAGAAGGAATCCTAACAAGTATTGGTGCCATTGCAGGAGCTCGCGTAACTAAAGCTTGAACGTTGCGAAGCGCTTCGACGGTCGGCACGATCGCGGAACTTGGTAGGTGACTCGATCCTTATTTTCTACTGTCCCGCAAACAAATTTCCTTTGCTTCAAATTCATTCAAATCGACGATGCCAAATTAAATGCATGACAATCCACTAAGGTCAAGAACTCGGGAAAAATGTATCGATTTAGAGAAATATACTTTAAAAATACAAGTTTTTCACATAAACGAGAAAGTTTAAGGTTCTAGTAAAAAGATAGACTATTTCACGTGCTGCAAAATAATATGAAACGTCGATTGTGGGTTATGATGTCTCGGACAATTTGGTGCCTACGGGACGCTAATCGGGAGTACGGCTTTGGGGAAAATGAATCATTGCATGAGTTGCGAGAAATGATAATGTCGTTCGATACTGTCCGGGCTATACAATCTGTTGCATATATATTAAACTGTTCATGCATAGGCATGGTCATGGACAGCTTGTGCACAAGTTCGTTTTCTTCGAAACGGTATCGGGGGCATCGGAACCGATTCGTCCTAGGGGGAATAATTTATCGTGCTTCGGCGCGAGGCATGCGGGACCTTCAGTAAGGCTTGCAACCTAGGCTGAAAGGGTAGCGTCGCATGCCAATTTTGATTAAGTCCCTAGTGGTACGTAACACCAATGACCACATGTAAGATAGTAGCATGCTCATCTATTGTCTTATGCAGGTATAATTACTATCTCTATTTTATACAGGGACGAGCACGGCCGTGGTAAGAAATGGGATAAATTGCTATGTTTTACTGTATGCTTTATTACTTCAAAGATGGTTATCGATATGAACTGAATTCATTTAGTTCTAAATAGAAAGACAACTCTAAAGCATGCTGACCTTAACAATCAGAGTCAGTTTAGACGAGTAGTTTCGTCTCGTCCACTTAGCAAGTGTGCTAATCCCCTCCCCCAATTTCCCCAGGTGCGACGGACGCTCTAAACTGAACCTGAAGTGCGGAGAGGCATTTTGAAGCTCTTCATATGCTGAAGTATTTTGAAGCCAATTCAATCGACGGCTTATGTATAAAAGGACGAGTATATGGAACGACAAGCGTTAGTTCAGGCAACTTGTCGAGTGTATTTCTTTTTGTTTTCAATCAATGTAGCCACAACTGCATCCAATGTAATTATGACTTGCACTTCGTTGCAAGTTATGAATGAAAAGCGTATTTCTATCTTCCTATACTGCGTCTCAATTTGATGTAATTTATAAAGTTTCAACTTGGCGTTTCAATATAAAAATTAACGTAATGTTCTTGCCTTGTACGAGTGAAATTTCAGACTCGTACGGCATCAAGCCTTAGCGAGGACGATCGAGTCGACAAAATAACAATGGGGACGAACGGTTTATCGACTCAGGGCGTGACAAATTGGTATCAGAGCACAGTTATATTTTCTTGGATTTTCGAAAGATGTTTCATTGTTGGAATGTTCGTTACGATGGCTCGATTGAATGCTTGTTGGCATGCTGCGTGATAAAAGTTCCATACAGGTAAGCCCGTAGATATTTTTGAAAAATACTAACGGGTTCACTCTGTTTTGTAGGAATGACTAAGAAAAATAGGAACAATCCCGGCAGAACAATCCAAACCATGGATTGTACGTCGAGCACAAAGAGTACTGGCCCTAGCCAGACGATAATGGAGAAAATGCTACAGTTGATGGAACTGCAGCAGCAACAGCTTTAAATGCAATTCAAGGCCCAATTTGATGCGCAGCAGAAGCAAATGAACGACCTAACGCAGATCGTAAGCAAGATGAACGGCAATACCAAGACAACGGTCGTGGCATCCGAAGAGAGGCAATATGTTCAAGACGAAGTCGAGGAAGAAGTCCCACCGAAGAGAGGCAAGATGTTTAAGACGAAGTCGATGAAGAAGTCCCACCGCAAATGATAAACTCTTCTTCCATGCTCAAAGAAAAGGAGTTCTGTAAGATGAACCCGCCGAAGTTCAACGGCCGAGCAGAGCCCGATATGATAGTAGGATGGCTCGCAGAAATGGAGGACTTTTTTGATCTTCTTTGTATCGAAGGGTCCCAGAGGGTGGCCTGTGTGGCGCTACAGTTACAACTGAGAGCATACGACTGGTGGGCGACGAAGAAACAGGAAATCTGTGAAACCGATCCCAACACCAAGATTTCCTGGAAAGTGTTCAAGGCATCCTTTCTTGAGCAGTACGTTCCTCGCACCATCTGTCGACAGAAGGGGATGAGTTCATAATGCTGAGACAAGGGAATATGACTGTTGAAGATTATGATGCAAGCTTCTCAAAACTTGTAAAATTTGTCGGTGCCTTCCTACCCAACAAAGAAGAATGGTGCGAACATTTTCAACAAGGCCTCAACGACGAATTGCGTAGGGACGTCATGAACCAACGATGCCAAACTTATCGTGAATCCTACGAAGCCGTACTTGATAGTAAGCGAATCTTTGGTCGTATGTCACAAAGGGCTGTCCTGTCGTTCGCAACAATTTCAACAAGCGTCCCAATGACGCTGGAGGATCGGGAGTACAAAAGCGTCCAAACATACGTCTGAGAATCGAGGTCACTTTACCGTAGTAAATTGCAACAGATGCGGCAAGCGTGGGCACCGAGCACCCGATTGTAAACTGAGAACATGCTTCAAGTGTGGCGAGCTAGACCACTTCAGTCAATTTTGTCAGGCGGGAAAGCCAAATCAACACCACCCAAGAAATGTTCTAAATCCGTATAAAGCATATACACTGCAAGGTGCGAATGCGGTACCAGTGAAACCACCGAATCAACGCCATGGAGCGCAAGGCCGAGTCTATGCATTGACTAGAGACGAGGCATTTGGGTCCGATACTGTTGTAACAGGTATATTACTCTACAAAAAATATACCTGCTCGAGTACTATTCGATTCGGGTATGACGCATAGTTTTATATCTGCTGATTATACGAAAGAAAATAAAATAACCATGTAATCACTAGATATAGACATTTGCGTTAGCACTCCGTCGGGAGTCGATATGCCTACGAACTTTATTTGTAGGAATGACCACATTTGCATCGGGGGAAGAAATCTATCCTTGGATGCCGTCGTACTAGACATCAAAGAGTACGACATAATCCTGGGCATGGATTGGTTGGGCGTTTGTCATGCAACAATCGAGTGCGCGGAGAAGAGAGTGGTGTTTCATCTTCCTGGCAAGACAGAATTCTCATATTCGTGCAGTACGGTCTCGAAGACGGCAATGATGGTATCGACAATCTCGACGAGGCGTATGCTGCGTTCCGGCTGTGCGGGATACTTGGCATCAATTCGAGGCACGCAGAAGGATAATACAAACATAATGCAGACTGATGTTGTGGCAAATTTTCTCGATATTTTTCCCGACGAGATGCCCGGGATGTCGTCGGATCGAAAAATAGAATTCAGCATCGACACCTTTCCGGATACACGGCCGATATCAAAGGTACCTTACCGAATGGCTCCAGCAGAACTGAAGGAGCTGAAGGTGCAATTACAAGAGTTGCTAGACCGCGGATTTATTCATCCTAGTGTCTCTCCATGGGGAGCTCATGTACTGTTTGTAAAGAAGAATGATGGATCGATGCGGCTATACATCGACTATCGATAACTCAACAAGACGACCGTGCGGAACAAGTATCCTTTGTCTCGAATCGACGACATGTTTGACCAACTGTAAGGTATGGCAATATTTTAAAAACCGATCTTCGTTCAGGCTATCATCAGTTGAAGATCAAGTCCGACGACATATCAAAGTCTGCCTTTCGTACTCGATATGGTCATTACGAATTCCTAGTCGTGCCGTTCGGTTTGACGAATGCCCCAGCCGCTTTTATGGATCTGATGAATCGAGTCTTCCGACCCCAAATAGATAAATTTGTAGTCGTGTTCATCGACGATATCCTTATCTACTCAAAGAATCGAGAAGAGCATGCAGGATACTTGAAGACGGTATTGCAAATTCTGCGTGAAAATAAATTATACGCCAAGCAGAGTAAATACGAGTTCTGGATGAGTAGTGTGACATTCCTCAGACATGTAATCTCTGCAGAAGGTGTGGCGGTAGACCCAAAGAAGATTGAAGCGGTGGTAGATTGGAAACGACCTGCCTCGGCTAGCGATATTCGGAGTTTCCTGGGCTTAGCGGGCTACTACCGAAGATTCGTGCGGGGCTTTTCAAAACTAGCGTCGCCTCTGACTCGCCTCACCCAGAAGGGAGTAGTATTTGAATGGAGTGACGAATGTAAATTCAGCTTTCAAGAGTTGAAACAACGGCTCGTCTCAGCTCCAATTCTAGCACTTCCAGATGGTCCAGAAGGCTTTCAGATATTCCGCGACGCATTGGGAACTGGCCTCGGGTGCGTACTCATGCAGAGAGATAAAGTCATCTCCTACGCTTCACGGCAGTTGAAGCATCACAAGAAAACGTATCTTACGTACGACCTAAAATTGGCGGCGATCGTATTTGCATTGAAACTCTGGCGGCACTATCTCTATGGTGTGGCTTATAGAATCTACACAGATCATAAAAGCCTAAAATACTTGTTTACAACTCAACCTACGATAGCGACGTTAGCTCAAACTCATAAAAGATTACGAGCTAATGATCGAGTATACGCCGGGCAAGGAAAACGTTGTAGCAAACGCGCTTAGCAGAATATTTATGGGAATATTGGCCATAAATAAAGATACGACGAGACCTTGAAGCGATGGTTATCGAAATCGGAATTGAGTATCGACACCTGCACCTAGCTCAGTTGAAGTTAGGATCGAGCCTGCTTAGCAAGATAAAGGCCGCACAGAAGGACGACTCATTCCTGAAGAAGATGCGCGAGCTGATTTCAACATGAAAGACGACTGACTTTGCGGAAGACGAAGACGGGACGATGCGACTAAAGGGAAGGCTCTGTATTCCTGAAGCTGCTGAACTCAGAAAAAAAATTCTGACGGAGGCACATTATGCGAAGTACTCGTTACATCCCGGAAGTACCAAGATGTACAAGGACTTACGCACAAACTTTTTGTGGCACGGCATGAAGAAAGATGTGGCTACTTTTATGTCGCAGTGTATGGCGTGTTAGCAAGTGAAGGCGGAACACCAAAGGCCAGGCAGAGAGCTGCAGAACCTCGCCATTCCTGAATGGAAGTGGTACAACATCTCGATGGATTTTATTGTAGGATTTCCGAAGACGCAGCAGAGGAATAATGTGATTTGGGTCATTGTTGATAGATTGACTAAGTCGGCTCACTTCATCTCAATTAAAGTAGGATGGAGCGTCGATCGGTTAGCACAAATCCACATTGACGAAATTGTTCGACTGCACGGGGTACCGGTCTCAATAATTTCTGACAGAGACGGGCGATTCCTATCGCATTTTTGGACGAGCCTACGAGCTGTAATAGGGACCAAACTAAACTTTAGTTCTGTGTACCATCCCCAAACAGACGGTCAAACGGAGAGAGAGTAAATCAAATCTTAGAAGATATGTTACATCTGTGTACGATCGACCTAAAGACTAGTTGGGATACGCATTTGCCGCTTGCGGAGTTTACGTATAACAATAGTTATCAGTCGAGCATTCAGATGGCTCGATATGAAGCACTCTACGAGAGAAAGTGTTATTCGCTAATATGCTAGGACGAAGTCGAAGAGCGATAAGTGCTTGGACCGAAATTGGTGGAGCATGCCTCGAAAAGGTCTGCTTGATTCGAGATAGACTCTGTATCGCACAAAGTCGACAAAAGAGCTACGCAGATCTTCGTCGACGACCGCTAGAATTCTTGGTCGGGGACCATGTATTTCTGAAAGTAACGTCCATGCGCGGTGTGATGCGGTTCGACATTAAAGGCAAGTTGAGCCCGAGATTTGTAGGCCCCTTCGAGATCATCGAGCGAGTTGTAACGGTTGCTTATCGGATCGCACTCCCTCCTGCCTTGGATGATATGCACGTTGTTTTCCACGTTTCATAACTTTGAAAATATGTGCACGATCCAAGTCATGTGGTTAGCTTCGATCAGTTGGAGCTACGTATTGACTTGTCTTACTCGGAGGAGCCTATTCAAATTTTGGACCGTAAAAAAAAGGTGCTACAAAATCGGTCGATGTCTTTGGTCCGTGTGCTTTGGCGGAACCATTCAGTTAAAGAGTCGACATGGAAGATGGAGGCGGAGATGAAAGAGAAATACCCTGCGCTGTTTGTCTAAATTAAGGTCAGACCCTTGTTCTTAAGTTTCAGGACGAAAATTTTTCTTAGTGGTATATTATTCCTGCTTTCGATAGGCGACGGACTTCATAATATACTTGCGCCGAGTCGGATCGGCCGAAAACTTAGATGGCCATCTGACTCGATCGCTGAGCTTGGTAAACGATAACACCTTGCGGCATCGATCAAATCGATTTGGACGGACGTTACGAGAATCGATCCAACTAATGGAACAACTTTGTTAGAATAAGTCCTAGATGCAGCGGGCTGCGTCTCGACGAGTGAGCTCTATATAAGAGTCCCTTCGACGGGACCGGATCGCTGTATGATTTTCTTGGAGATTTTGCCGCTGGGTTTTGATGAAGTGCTTTCGCGTCATTTTTCTGGATGCAATCTTCAAATTTCAAAGCAAGGAAAAAAGAAGGAATCCTAACAAGTGTTGGTTCCATTGCAGGAGCTCACGTAACTAAAGCTTGAACGTTGCGAAGTGCTTCGACGGTCGGCACGATCGCGAAACTTGGTGGATGACTCGATCCTTCTTTTCTTCTGTCCCGTAAACAAATTTCCTTTGCTTCAAATTCATTCAAATCGAAGATGCCAAGTTAAATGTATGACAATCCACTAAGGTCAAGAACTCGAGAAAAACATATCAATTTAGAGAAATCTACTTTAAAAATACAAGTTTTTTACATAAACGAGAAAGTTTAAGGTTTTAGTAAAAAAGATAAACTATTTCATGTGCTGCAAAATAATATGAAACGTCGATCGTGGGTTATGATGCCTCGAGCAATTTGGTGCCTACGGGACGCTAAATCGGGAGTACGGCTTTGGAAAAAATAAATCGTTGCATGAGTTGCGAGAAATGATAATGCCGTTCGATACTGTCCGCGCTATACAATCTGTTGCATATATATTAAACTGTTCACGCATAGGCATGGTCATGGATAGCTTGTGCACAAGTTCGTTTTCCTCAAAACGGTATCCGGGGCATCGGAACCGATTCGTCCTAGGGGGAATAATTTATCATGCTTCGGCACGAGGCATACGGGACCTTCAGTAAGGCTTGCAACCTAGGCTGAAAGGATAGCGTCGCATGCCAATTTCGATTAAGTCTCTAGTGGTGCGTAACACCAATGACCACGTGTAAGATAGTAGCATGCTCATCTATTGTCTTATGCAGGTATAATTACTATCTCTGTTTTATGCAGGGACGAGCACGGCCGTGGTAAGAAATGGGATAAATCGCTATGTTTTACTGTATGCTTTATTACTTCAAAGATTGCTATCGATATGAACTGAATTCATTTAGTTCTAAATAGAAAGACAACTCTAAAGCATGTCGACCTTAACAATTAGAGTCAAAAAAATTTGTCAGTCTCCTCGAGTTTAAGAAGTTGTACGGAGTTCCTTTGAGTTTTCTGAGGAATACACGCATTGATGATGATGACGATGAGGACGATAAAGATGACGATGAGGACGATGACGACGGCGATATAGTGGCCAGGGCATACATATATTTCATCTTAGGAGCCGTCTGCATTCTGGACAAGTCCGGAACCTCGATTCACGCCAAATATGTAAACAATTTTACGAAATTAGGCATTGTGGATCAAATATCCTTTGGAAGCGGTATACTAGCTTATCTCTACCGCGAACTTGGGGCTACATCTCGAGTCGGATCGAATACTATAGCTTGTTGTCAAACTCTGCTCCATGTAAGTCAATTAAATCGTACTTTGTTTATAGGTTATATAAAATTAGGTCGATTAATATGTCTTTATTCTACATTTTATGTACAGGCATAGATATACGAATATTTTTCGACGCTAAAGAGGGCTACTCTTAACAAAGACTACGATGAGCAGCTACCTAGAATGTGTAAGTGGAATCCGGTTAAGATAGATAGCAGACATTCGCATACTTTGGCTTCCCTGCGTGTCGCACTTGAAGATATGAACAAAAAGGAGGTAAAACAATGCTAACTTAAATTATTATTTACTTATGATTTTATTCTAGTGAAACAATACTAACTTCTTAAGTCTTGATTACTTATACTATGATGTAGATTATTTGGCATCCATATCGGGATCTTCAAAATAGTTCTCGTCCGTTGCAAGGAGTTTCACACTACCAAAATTTATCGTTTTAGCGACGACCACATCCGTTGCTAAACCGACGGTAATTACTATTAGCGACCGATAACCGACGGATTTTGGCCAAAAAATTCCGTCGATAATCAGCTCGTCACTAATAACGTTCCGTCGCTAAGTTGTCGTCACATGACTGAATAGCGACGGATTGTCGACGTCACAATACGAAGCATTAGCGACGCATTTCCGACGGACTTTCGTCTATTTCAACTATTAAGTACTGAAATGTGTAGGCAATAGCGACATAAAATGTCGTCGGTAACCCATCGTAACAGCGTATCAGATCGTATCATTCCGTCGTTAATCCGTCGGTATTTGTCGGCAGCTAACGACGGATTAGCGACGGTATGCTGACGGACTATCCGTCGATCAGGTTCTGGAAATGCTTGGCATTTCCAGCACCATGGCGACGGAATAGTAGTCGCTAATACGTCGCGACCACATCGCTACAGCGACGGGTTGCTGACTGATTATCCGTTGCCATGTTTCTGAAAATGTCATGCATTTCCATAACCATGTCGATGGATTTTCCGTCGCTACGCGGTCGCCATATATAGCGACGGATTAGCGGCTGATTGTCAGTCGCCCTGGAGACGGACTGCCGTCGCTATTTCGTCGAAGTTTATACCACCAGAACCTTGCCGACGGATAATCCGTCGACGACCCGTCGCTACCTGGAAATAGTTTAAAAACTCCAGATAGTGACGGCTTATCCGTCGAAAACCCGTCGGTAACTGGGATTATCCGTCGCTAAACGGTCACTAGTCCGTCGCTAACTAAGTTTTTTGGGAAAAAAAAATTATATCACTTTCCCTGTTCACAAATATATGCATAAACCAAACTAATATATAATGCACACCAATTATCCAACAATCACACAGACCAAATATATAATGCACACCAATTATCCAAGAATCACATAGACCAAATATGCACATACGAATTTAATGCACACCAATTATCCAAGAATCACAGACCAAACCAAATTAATATAAAATAAATATCAATTATCCTAAAGAGTAACATAATATCCGGTGCTATAAGCCGATTATAGCACAATTAGTTCAAAGCTCTCACAAATAATCCAAATTTTCTTAATACAACATTTTAAGGAGGAGGTCGATTGTCCGTTCCCGTATTCGACCGACGAATATACTCCTCCATAAGGTATGGAGGCAAGGCGTCGTAGACAGTGCTCGAAAGTCGGCGAAGCTGCTCTGCGGACATGAGATCCAGGAGTGCCGTCACAGCCGTAGGCGGTAGCACAGGGGCTTCAGGGTTGAAAGAAAGATGGCCCACGGAAGACGGACTGACACCTGCAGTCGACGGACCAGTAGAAGACGGACGAGCACATCAGCAGACGTACCGGCAGCAGCAGACGGACCGGCAGCAGCAGACGCAGGCAGAAAGTGCGTGGCAAATTGCTCCCGCAAGGACGACACCGCCTCGTGCAGCTGCGTAAGCTGCGACCTAACATCATCGTCTGCCCGGGCCACGGGAGGAGGCAGTGTCGGTAGAAATATCTGCGTCGCCATATGCAATGGCCCTAGGGAGCCGACTCCGTACAGGAACCCTTTCTTAAAGCCGCCGACGGTATCTACAACCAAGTCGTTCCGAGCGGCCAAAGAAGAGGGCGTCCGGAAGGGCGTCGTTTCACCGACATCTCGGTGTCAGTTAACTGAGCCCGACTAAGGGCCTCACGATACGCAGCCTATCAAATGAATGTGTTTATATTATAAGATTTACCTAAGTTGTAATCTAAATCCTATGTTTCACTAAGTTAAGTGTGAATCCTAAGTTTACCTAAGTTATAGTCCGAATACTTTTAATTCTAACGTTAATCTCATAAACATAAGTACTTACATCAGTCTCCTTGGCCCGCTCATCGACGAAGCTCCCGTCCTTCCGTCTTTTATGTGTATGCTGGAATACGTCGTGCATGGTGACCGATTCTGGCGCCCTTCCCTCCTTCACTGCCCGTTGGGCCTGCATACGAAATTTTTGTAGAAACTAATTAACTCCTTTAATTAATAATACCTAATTCGATAGTGAAATAAATTTACGGTTGCTCACCAGATCTGCAAGTATCGCTGCGTGAGACCTTGATCCCCCCGTATGAAGGCCCGCGGCAGATCGGTTCACCTTCGCCTTCTCCGATTTCTTCTTGTACGCAGGGTTATCCATCATGCCTAAGAGGTCCTCATAATACTCCTGCCGGATCCAATTCGGCCTCGTATGCCCCATTTTTAGGTCATGAATCATATCCCGTATCTTCTTCGAGCATGCGCTTCTGTAGGTCCTGCGGATCCCCTTCTCGCGATGGGAGGGGCCACCAGTACGTTCTCTAACACAGAAAATCAATTATCACGTAATTTACAAAATGGTTGATTAAAGAATCACATAGACTTAACCAAAAAAATATAGATATATACCCTCAACTCGTCGAGCCAGATGTACTGCACGTTTGGGGGCACCGACGTAAAGTTGAGGTAGGGACCGTGGAAGTTAGCCCGGATAATTTCTCCAAGGGCCCTGCCAACATTAAACGGAAAAAACCTACAAAGAAGAAACGACTGGATTAGCTTAAAAAAATGAAAGAAATTTAATAAATTAACTTAAATTTACTTACGAGGTCCCCGCGGGCCATAGCTCTCGTCGGAACTCGCCTCTCGGCCTCTCTGGTGCCGTCGGAGGATCCGCGGGTCCGCGTATGTACTCCCCAGTAACCGGATAGAACCGAGTATGGGGGTGCTCCGGGGCCCACTGTGCAGTAACTAGGGCATTCCCTGGTGTATTCGCTGCTGGTGGTTCCGATAGCGGATCGGATCCGCTAGCAGATCCGGACTGATGCCTCGATGAAGTGGTCGATCGAGGGCGGGATGCGTCTGTGCCTGGGGTACTCTCCGGGTCGGGCTCGCTCGATGGGGTCACATCCCGGGAACTTTGAATGCGACCACGACCACCAGCACCAGTACGACCACGACCACGACCCGCACCACCACCACCACCACCACGACCAGCACCACGACCACGACCAGCCATCATGACCTTTAAATAGAACACATACACATAATTAACAATATGAAAGTATAAATGGATATAAAAAACTAAACTAAAATATATATACCACCAGTAGGGAGACGAGTGCCGCCGCGACGAAAAAGACTAGGAGTGCCATCTGCAATAAGTAAATAATCGAATAAAAAAACATGAATTCACGTAATTGCTTTTATGAGGTCAAACTTAATTCACGTAATTGGAAGTGTTTTTACTATACATCAATATTTAACCTAATCATCGTCTTCGTTCTTATCCTCGGCCTCGTCTTCATCATCATCCTCCTCATCCTCATCCTCATCCTCATCCTTATCTTCAACGTCGATTTCATCTGTATCCTCATCCCCATCAAATTCTTCTTCTTCTTCTTCTTCTTCTTCTTCTTCTTCTTCTTCTTCTTCTTCTTCTTCTTCTGCCTCAAAATTTGGGACAAGATGCCTCTTTCTCCCCTGGTTGATAGCTAAGTCTTGTGTATCAACCTCTTCCTCCCCTCTATTTTTCTTAACAATATCTTCAACATCCATTGTATCTGAGTGTTGTCCCAAGTATTGGGACTTTTCGATCTGGTCCTCTTGGTATGCTGGGTCTCCAACGTTGAATGTATTTTTAGATTTAATCTTGCATACTGTCCACCAGTCAAATCGATCTCTACGACGCCTTGGGTAGCTTGTATAGTAGACTTAAACAGCCTGATTTGCTATTACAAATGTATCGGACCCTCTATACCTCCTGCGATAATTTATATCGACGAATCCAAATTATTTATCGATTCTCCAACCGATATTTGGTGTCGTATCGAACCACTCACATTTGAACATCACAATATGCATATCATATGGGCCAGTATATTGTAAATCTACAATATCCCGAAGCACTCCATAATAGTCAAAGTCCGGCTCGTCGTCATAGACGGTGCCTCTTATGCAAACACCGGAATCCTTGGTATTGATGCCGTCATTGATAAATTCGACATTTATAGCATTCTGAGTTGACTTAAACCTGAAGCCATTAACGACATAGCCTGGCCAAGTCTTTATTTGCTTCTTCGGTCCCAGTGCCAGACAACGAACACTGTCATGAGTGAGTGTTGTTTCAGGCAATAAAACCTGTAAACAAATATTTACAATTTAAATGTTTCAGATTATATATTAATAATCTCAATTATAATCACAGTTACTTACGTATTTACGAAACCATGACGGAAATGTACAATCAACCTCTCTTTGAAGTCCCTCATCGGTAATATCGGGTCTCCTCATTTTGATTTCATCTCTAAATATACTATTAGAGAAAATAAGAATATATAAGTGTAGTCACTTACTTCATCAAATTCGAGATTATAACGAGTGCAAGTGTACTGACTTACTTCTCCAAATCTCTCACTTCTTATATGTCACAGTTTAACAAGACATATCGGTGAGCGGCATCATACTCGTCGTCTGTCAACCACCGTATTTTACTAGCCCCAACAGGCTTGCCCCTTACATTGAATCTTCCTCCATCCTCAACGTCCTCGTCATTCCTTTGAGGTCTATTTCGATTTGTTTTAACATGAGTATCGAAATAAATGGAGCAGAAGTTTGAAACCTCTTCGATAAGATATGCTTCGTATATCGAAGTCTCTATATGAGCTTTGTTGCCAACTTTCTTCTTTAGATGGTGTAGGTATCTAGAGAGACAAATTATCTTGAGAATTAAGAAAGAATTTTAAAATAAATGGAAATTCAGCTTAAATTATATCGATATTTATGTACCTTTCAAATGGGTACATCCATCGATAATGAACAGATGCACCGACACGGGCTTCGTATGCTAGATGAATCGGTAGATGTTCCATGCTGTCGAAGAAGCCAGGAGGAAATATTTTCTCCAACTTGCAAATTGTTAAGATAATCTTCTCCTCAAGTTCAACCATGTGTTGCACAGTCAACTTAGTTGAACAAATATCCCTAAAAAAATTGATAGTTCGGCCAACGGAACCCATACAGCAGAAGGCAACAACTCTTTCAAAGCAATGGGCAGTAATCTTTCCATAAACACGTGGCAATCATGACTCTTCATTCCCGTTAGCTTGCGTTCATTGAGGTCAACGCATCTAGACAAATTCGACACATAGCCGTCGGGAAATCTTAAAGTAGATACCCACTTGCAGATTATTAATCTATCTTCCTTGCTCAATGTGTATTGTGATATCGGCTTACTTAATTGTCCAGCAGCTCCCCTTTGTATCAAGTTCAGATAAGGACGCTTGCATATCTCGGCAATGTCTTGTCTTGCTTTTGGATTGTCCTTCGTCTTTCCTTTAATGTCCATGACGGTATTGAAGACATTATCGAACACATTCTTTTCGATATGCATAACATCAAGATTATGCCTTATAAGATTATCTTTCCAATAAGGCAAGTCCCAGAAGATACTCCGTTTGGTCCAGTTATGGGTTTGTCCGAACCCATCGACACGATTGTTCGATGGATCTTCTATTACAGTGGGAAAATCCTTTACATCTTTCCAAATATCGTATCCCGATAATCTGGCAGGCGGATGAGAAAATTCTTGTTTTCCAGCTCTGAATGCGTCCTTGTTCTTTCTCCAAGGATGACTCGCGGGCAGAAATTGACGATGACAATCAAAGAAAGAAGTTTTTCCTCCATGCTTAAGGCGGAACGCCTTACTATTTTGCATGCATATCGGACAAGACAGGGTGCCGTGAGTACTCCATCCCGACAGCATACCGTATGCGGGAAAATCATTGATTGTCCACATCAGTGAAGCTCTCATCTGAAAGTTCTGTTTCCTGGAAATATCATACGTCGTGACGCCGATCTCCCACAGCTGTTTTAGCTCATCCACCAACGGCTGTAAATATATATCGATATTCTTCGTCGGATTTTTGGGACCCGGTATGATAGCTGTCAAGAACATATAAGGAGTCTTCATACACAACCATGGTGGCAGATTATAAGGGGTCAGAATGACCGGCCAGCAGGAGTATTGAGATCCTGACTGCCCGAAAGGGGCGAATCCATCAGAACATAGCCCCATGCGTACATTTCTAGGCTCTGCAGCAAAATCTGGATGGCAAAAATCAAAATATTTCCACGTCTCTCCATCCGAAGGATGTGACAATTCTCCATCATCCTTTATGCGTTCTTCGTTGTGCCACGTCATGTGTTCTGCTGTATTCTGAGACATATACATCCTCTGCAAGCGCTTCGTGATCGACAAGTAATGCATATACTTGTAAGGACGTCATTTTCTAGTTGAGTTTCCTTTTCCCCTGACTTCCTTGTAACGATCCGCATTACAGAAGCGGCAACTTTCTACATCCTCGTTCTCCTTATAGTACAACATGCATCAGTTGCGACAACAATCTATCTTGTCGTACCCCAGTCCCAGTTGTCGGACTATCATCTTCGACTTGTAGAAGTTTTTTGGAAGCTCTTTTGATTCCTTCGGTAACACCTCCTTCATTAGTTGTGTAATCCGATCATAGCAAGTTTGTGGCTAGTTAAAATCGGACTTTATGTTCAACAACTGCATCGTCACTGACAGTACGGAATGTGGATCACAACCAGGATATAAAGAAGTTTCAGCATCCTGAAACATATCATAGAACTCCTTCGCCTCGGAATTAGGATCCTCCGGATCAAAATTAGGCCCTGCCGCGTCGTACACCATATCTCGTGCAAGGTTCTGCACGTCTCCATAATCAACGGAGCATTCATCGTCATCGACGACAAAATCCGCTGCAGCATTATCATCAAAAGCATAAGTAGCAGCATTCGCAACCTGTCTTTCGGCATATAGTTCACCTTGCGATGACCACAGGCCGTAATCACGTACGAAACCCTTACGGGTCAAATGATCTCTTACACTCACCACTTCTTCGTAACGTCTATTGCGACAATTACGACATGGACACTTGATTTTGTTACCGTCCATAAACTGAGCTTTCCTCATGGCATACTTAAGAAACACTTCCACGCCTGCCTAAAATTGCCACTCACACCTATTCTGCTCTCGTGTTGTCGTTTGTACATTCATGTACGATCAACGAAATAACGATCCATCACAGATTAGATGTAAAAATCTATATAGTAAGACAAACTAAACAGAATTAGTATATAATCATGTAACT
The DNA here is from genome assembly GCA_029216955.1 of Iris pallida. NCBI lineage: Eukaryota > Viridiplantae > Streptophyta > Magnoliopsida > Asparagales > Iridaceae > Iris > Iris pallida. The sequence goes on along the minus strand of JANAVB010031018.1, from coordinate 9,908,413 downwards.
GGTGGATCCGCTAGTATTCTAGCTCGAGAAGAGAAAAATATAAATACAGTTGTTACTAATAGTTCGATACCGATAGTGCGATACCGATACCGATAGTACGATACCGATACACAGGCCGATAGTTCGATACCGATAGTTCGATACCGATAGTGCGATACCGATACCGATAGTGCGATACCGATACCGATACCGATAGTTCGATACCGATAGCATAGTTTAAAGTATCGGCCGATACCGATCCGATACGGCCGATACCGATATGGTTTGGCATGTTCCGATCCGATACCGACCGATACCAAATATTGACCGATACCGACTATGGGGGTCTTTGTTCCGGTCAATTCGGCAAAACCAATCGGTAAGGGTGACTACTATTTCATATAATTTCAAAACTACTAAAAAATAACGCTGAAATACTTAAAATTATGCCTAAATGTATAAAATATATGTTTTTAAATGTAAATAATTTATTAATAATTATTTGTTTTCCGATACCAAAGTCCGATACACCGATACGAAATCGCCGATACTACCGATATCGTCGATACCAATACTCATAGGAATAGTCCGAAACCGATTCCGATACCGATTGTGAACCTTGACCGATAGCTACCGATACCGATACCGATAGTGCGATACCGATACCAAACCGAGTCAATCTATCTATTTCTAAATTGCAAGAGTCCACTTCTAGGATATGGGAGCTATATCCTAAATATCTAGTCTAAAATTAACTTGGTTAGGATACTAGAGTGTCCTTATATATTATCTAGCAAGCACTACCTTAGTCTAGTCACACTAGCATTAATTACCTATAATTCCTACCATTTCTATAATCACACATTACACCCCAAGCCGTCATGCATGCTAATTATAATAGGCACATATATATGTATATCACAGTCAGATGTATAGACCATGAACCCAAATACTGACTTATGCAGATGAAGAACTCGCACTGTCCTTGACACAGTGAACATATACACCATGAACCCAAACTCCATATTCACATTTACTAATCCAAACACCACCAAACTAATGGATAACACCCAATATGGATAACACATTATTTAGCCAATATATAAACTCAGATGAATTTGATAAGCAAAGCCCCCGCCGCCCCCAACCAAAGCCCATCGCAACAAGCCCGCCGCCCAGCCCCCGACCAAAGCCCGCCGCCCAGCCCCCGACCAAAGCCCGCCGCCCCAAGCCCGCCGCCCAGTCCCCGACGCCCCCGCCCCAAGCCCGCCGCCCAGGCCCCGACGCCCCCGCCCCAAGCCAGCCGCCCAGCCCCCGACGCCCCCGCCCCAAGCCCGCCGCCCAGGCCCCGCCGCCCAGGCCCCGACGCCCCCGCCCCAAGCCGCCGTCCAGCCCCCGACGCCTCCGCCCCAAGCCCGCCGCCCAGGCCCCGACGCCCCCGCCCCAAGCCAGCCGCCCAGCCCCCGACGCCCCCGCCCCAAGCCCGAATGTCCCCAAGCCCGCCGGCCCCGCTGCCCCTACGTCGACACCGCGACACAGAGAGAGAGAAAGAGAGAGAGAGAGGATTACCTTTGGGAGAGAGAGAGAGGAGAGGACGCCATCGCCGTTCACCGAAGCCGCGCGCGAGAGAGAGAGAGACAGAGAGAGAGAGAGAGGAGAGAGATTGAATTTGGGGGGAATGCCAAAAGTTCCTCCCGCCTTTTCATTTAAGTCTGGAACTAAATTTTAGCGACGGAATAGCGACTGCTAATAATCCGTCGCCATATAGTCGCTATTATTGATTATCCGACTGAATATCCGTCGCTACGTAGTCGAAGATATGTTCCGCCAATTCTCTACACAATTCCCGCCAAATAATCGACTGTGTAGCGACGACGGAAACTCCGTCGCTATAACACCGACACTCTAGCGACGGATGTGCGACCTTTCCTCCCCCTAAAATTAAAATAAAAATGGCAAAGGCTTGTAGTCGGTAATCAGTCGCTGAGCGGCCACGAAACCGTCGCTAATACCGACGGAATAATTCTGTCGCTAATAATCCGTCGCTAAATGAGCGTATTTTGGTAGTGTCACTATTTCAAGGTCTGATATACTGTCATAAAATTGAGGAGCCTCACATGCCAGACAGAGTGCTTCGTCAGTTTAGCTACGTACAAACTATACCGAGCATATTAAATTTGAGGACTTCTTCAAAAGGGACCAAAGCATCAACCTATGTCCCGCCGGACTACCGTTGGGGCTCTTACTTCTTCACTAAGTGGCAACATCACGTAGTCGGTGAAACCAAATGAATTTCGATGGTGCAGATGTGGGATTGTAGTGATGACTATATGAATTATTATATAAAGTTCGGACATGGTATGATGTTGAATCCAGATACGCGAGGTGATGAAGTGCCGGTAGCTGCTCCTCTACCAACCAAGGCAGGCCTGCTTGATATACTGCAAAAGATGGCAAGTAGTAGTATGTCGAATTAATGTTTACAAGTATATTAACCTGGCTAATTTTAACCCTTATTTTTCCCTTCAGGCTTCCAAAGTAAGAAACTTAGGAAAAAGTCTACTGATGTGCAAGGGAGAGCACTACGTAGACGTTGCTAACCAGATGCTGAACATTACATCAGACTATCCATTTCTCGAAAACGAGCGATGTACTAAGATGCGTCATGAAAAAAAATGACTTTGTTGTATTTGTTTGAACAATTTGTGTGTCATTTTTGTTGAACACCAACAATTTGTTGTAATATGTTTTGAATACTTAATGTCATATCAGTATCATATTACGTTTGAGCATCCTAGTTTATTGAGTATCATTTGAGCGTCGTATTTGATTGAGTATCGTTTGAACGTCGTATTTGATTGAAGTATTAGGTATCAAGTATCAAGTATTTGTTTGCTTGAGTATGTATCATGTATCATAAAGTCGTATCAAATATCAATTATCATGTATGACAAAGTATCATGTATCATGTATCACAAAGTATCAAGTATTATGTATCACAAATTTTTAACTATGACTGCCCAGTTCTCTGGCAATCCTTCATGCATGAAGGACTGCCAGAGAACTGGACAGTCCTAGTTAAAACTTGATGTGGTCAATCCTAGTTCACAGCAAGTTTTAACTAGCACTATCCAGTTCTCTGGCAGTCCTTCCTGAAGGACTGCCAGAGAACTGGGCAGTCCTAGTTAAAACTTGCTATAAACTAGGACTGTCCAGCTTCCTGGGCATTCCTAGTTAAACCTTGCTGTGAAGTCAAATGTGATACTCAACTATACTTTATATTTTGTGATACTCAATTGTGATACGTTCAAACGTGATACGCTCAAATATGATACTCAACTACACTTTATATTTTCTAATATGATACTCTAATATAAACGTGATACATTCAAATATGATACGCTCAAATGTGATACTCAACTCTACTTTATATTTTTTAATATGATACTCTAATATAAATGTGATACATTCAAATGTGATACTCAACTACACTTTATATTTTGTGATACTCAAATGTGATACGTTCAACTACCAAGATACTCATACCAAAACAGATACTTGTGATACTCTAATATAAAGTTTCCAAGTAGTAATATATTTCTTCGGGATCAACTACAAAAGATATAAAATTCATTCTTTCTGCTTACAAAATGTGACAAAAGATATAAACTTCCTTCTTCCTGTTTATAATAGTGACAAAAGATATAAACTTCATTCTTCCTTTTTACAAATGTGACAAAGGATACAAACTTTCTTCTTTCTGTTTACAAAATGTGACAAAAGTATCGCTGTAGTACCCACTATTAGTCAATCAATACATTGTAGTGGTCTTTCGGCCTTGTATAGGTTCCACGTACTTTGTTATCTTCTTGTAGACATTGATCGTATCGGTGTAGGGTGTCGTCCAAGCGATCGATTCTTCTGGAGCATATTTATACTAGACTGAAGCAGTGGGAGGAATAGGAGAGTGCCCGACTAACCGCGGGATGACGAAGTGATTATCATCAAGTCTAATGGCATATAGAGTGGATATAGTGTAGTCTGCCGGAGGAGCGGTCATTGGGAAGAATGTGTTGCTACTTTTCTTGGACAGAATGATAATTGGGATCTTGTACCTGTAAGCGAATACAATTGCAGTATAAGTATTTAACAAACTTTTCACGTTTGTAAGAATGTGTTGGTATATTGTACCTGTTAGCGAATAGATATGCAGCATAAGGGAGATCCATGTAATGTTCCTCTCCAGTAGTCTGATCGGCGCACGGAATGCTTGTCAACAATTCTCCAACTGTATCTGGGCTTAGTAATTTGTTGTAGAAGGAAAGACGAGACTCCAACTCCTCGTACAGCTCTGCTCTAACCTGTCTCCATCCGTCTTTAACGGAATAGCCTAGATGTCTCACAAGAACATGGTACCCACAATGTCTATATTTAGGCACATCTTCGATAGACCAAATGTACTCCCGTATCGCAAGATGAAATATATGAATGTACATGTCGAATGTGACACCAACTCTTGTTTTCTATTTCTTTCGTTGAATAGGAAGCTTGTCCTTCCTCTTGGACAGACGAACCTTTCCACGCTTCTTTCAATATGCTCAAATAATGATAGTTCTCTACTAGTAGACTCGAGCTTCTTCTTCTGTGTTCTTGTAAGTCTTCTTGGTGGTTTACCCTTCGGAGAAACTACAACGGATGGCTCATGCACATGACTACTTGCGTGTGGGCAAGTTCTTGAATTTTAAGTTCAATAGACTTCCTCTCAGTTCTAGTGCAGGACACCATCTTGTATGAAGGAGTTTAACTTGTGGCAAGGAAAAGAAATTATTGTGACTGTCTATTATAGGCATGATTGACAACTGTCTCCAACGTTGATCAACGACCACTACTGGAATAGGTCTACATTGACGTCGATATTCGTTGATCTCATGAGCACAAGGAAGGCCGAGAGAATGTCAATGTGTACAACCACATTCTTCAGTATCAAAACCAATTGAATTCACCTGAACAATCTCATCAAATAGCAATGCCAATGCATAGTGAGACAATACATGGACTAAATCAGACAAGAGCTATTCTTTCCTATGTTCGTGCTTTACAATATTTAGGCTCATCTCAAATGAAGCCTTTATCTTGTTCACCGTCGAATTGGTCATTAGATTTATCGCTTGCCAAACTAACACAAAACCACCGACAGATGAACATAGATATTTTTTCAGTCTTGAGTGTGAACCTTCGACACGGTTGGTCGTGGTTGTGTCGTAATGCTTCACCTTATTCGTCCATGCTAAGACGAAATCTTCTTTATGTGGATCAACCCATGTGTCTTTGATATAAGATATACATGGCTTGTTGCTACTTTTCCACTTCTCTTTGAACTCCAACCATGCTTTGTCAAAAGCGTCTATAGTACTTGTTCGCCACACAAGGTCCAATCGTTGTAGAATTCTGTGAAGCGGTCCACATCAAGTTTGCCGTATACTTTTCAAACATGCTCTTGTATTATGCTTGAATATTTCGATTAACATGCCATGTGCATAGTAGTCTACGAGCATGAGAAAATGCAATTTCTATAGCATTTATCAATGCATATTCTCGATCGGTGACAAAAACAGACGGCTCTTTGTGTCCAGTGTAAAGTGTCTTCAATTTGTTCAATGCACATGTATAGTAATCTACGATTTCATTCTTCAAGAAAGAATATGCAACTGGAAATAATTTACCCGTTGACGTGAAGTCGACAATGTAGAAAAGCATCTTGAATTTGTTAGTCTTGTACGTGCAATCAACCACCAAGACATCGGCAAAGTACCGTGTCAAATGCGTACAATCTGGATGCGCCCAAAATAGAAGTAACTTCATTAGACGGCGGATGTCTTCTATGGTACTCCACATAGTGATTGTCGGCAAGTAACTTCAAAATTTGTTGCATCGCCATTCTTCCTCTTAGGGTATTTGTCCTCGATCTCGAGAGTGCATTGTAGATTGTCCTCATCGTAGACTTGTTCTTTTCATTCTTCTGGCGCACCGCAGAATAAATTTGTTTCGGGCCAACTTCGAAGCTGGACAATTCTTCAACTAACTTCTTCTCCTCTTCGTTCAACCTTTCGACATAAGGATGACCAGTAAGTGTCTCCGCCAGCGTATGATTGTGCATCCAATTTCTGACATCAACTGTCCACTTTCCATCCTCTAAAGAAATTGACAATCACAATTACAAAAAAATACAATATGAACAACTTCAGGACTGTCAAAGAAAATTGGCATTCCTTCAGATACATGGGACTTCCATAAAATGTGGCAGTATAGAGGATGAACTTCTGTACAACAGGACTGCCAAACAATCTAGTAGTCCTTCGTGTTTTATGAACTGCCAGAAAGTCTGGCAGTCCTATTTTACAGTATTTCTACACATAGACTGCCGCGTACTATGGCAGCCCTAGTTACTTCTTGGACTGTCATAAGTCCACCTTTACAAAATGTTTGTTTCGGGACTGCCACAATATGTGGTAGTCCTAGTGTCAAGTCTTCGGGAGAAGTCTATGTGTCACTACGTATTTGGTCGGTCGAAATTTATCGAGAGTTTTTCGAATGTTTTGTCGTGTTCTTCGGAAGGTCCGGGCTGCTCGATTGATAGGCGTGATGATCCACTTTCTTCCATAATTTATACATTGGGACAAAATATAAGTATTTCAAAAGAACCAATTATTTAAGAAAATTTGTCATTTAGCTGACATAATCATACCGAAGATACTAAGAATCTTCCTTGGAGAATCTTCTAGGGTTTGGAGAAATGTGGGATTAAGGAAAAAGTTGGGACCACAAGTAGAAATAACTAGGATTTGGAGAAAATGGGGGGGAGAATGAAGAGTGAGGAAGAAGACCAAAATTATAAGAGTTATCTTTTATACCTACCACTTGGATATCCCTGAGTAAATTTTTCAGTGGCAAACTTGTAAATAATGGAAAACTAAGACTTGGCTAGCCCTGATCAACTTTTGATGTGCCCTTATAAAAAATCTTCTTTTTTGCTCTTTTCTAAGTCTTTCATATTTGGTAGGTTTTTAGTACTTGCAATTGTTCTTGATTACCTTTAGGGCTCGTTTGGATCAAGTTTTTGTATTTCTAGGAATAGATTTTCATTTCATTTTCCATGGGAAAGAGATTCAACATTTCTATACCCATGTTTGGTTAGGTTGGGAATAGGTAGTTCAAAAATTTTGAAATTTTCATCTCCATGTTTGGTTTACAAAGTGATAAAAATATTAATTTATTAGTTTTTCTTTAATACCCTTTCATTAATTTCATGATGATTTACATATTTGGGATAGAAGTTGAAAAGTTGAAAATAAAAAGAGGGTATAACCGTCCAAACAAAATAGCCAAACATCATTCCTAGAAAAGCATATATTTCCCAAGGGGGGGCTTGGGAATAGCTTTTCCAAGTCAATGGGAATAGCTTTCCCCCCTAAGCCCCTCCTATTCCCTCCTCATTCACAATCCTAAACATACCAAACATGGGTAAGAAATTCAAAACACATTCCCAAGCCACAAAAACTTGAACCAAACGCCCCCTAAGGCTACCACACGAGTATTGAATACCTTTATTTATGAAAGGTATCATCTATTTTTTTTTTGATTCCTAAAGTTATTTTTCTCTCCCCTTTGTGTTGTTTAATTTCCATAATGATGAACATTAAATTATTGAATACATTTATTTCTGAAAGGTATTATCTATTTTGTTGAGCTCTAGTGATCTTTGTGATTACCAGTGAGGTATAAAATCCTGACTGGGTGTCGGAATGTCAGCGGATGGGGCACATGGGCATATTATTCCTTCCATTTATAAAAAATGGGAGTTGGAGACAACGGGCCCAAAAAGGTATACATGTAGTGTGCACAAATCTCGTGCGCAACGCTAGACATATCAAGAAAACTATTTTTTTTTATCCCTAAAGTTATTTATCTCCCTTTTTGTTATTTTGATTTTCATACATCGAATGACAAACATTAAATCAATGATAATGTATACGCACACAACTCGAGAAATAAGGACACTTGTAACTTTATACCACATTTTGGGAATCAGACACGCCATCCTATGCTCCGATACCGAGTTTGAGACGTTATACAGCGGTAACTTAGGTCAAACCACATGAAATAACCGACCCCCTATAATGGACACCAAGCACAGATAAGGACTGGCGATGACTATGTCACATGGATAAATCTCAATATCTATAACTCAGATGAAATTACAAGATTAACAAAAATAATGTTGAACCCTTTGCCTAATAGGTTCAACCCCTTCACCACATTCAAGAAGAAAAGAAAGAGATTACAATTGAAATCGCTCATCAACCCGTAGCAATCTTCCTAACCGAAGTTGACGACTCCTTGATTAGATCCCTTCTTCCTTTTGTCTTGTATGGCGAAATCCTAGAGAAAAGGGTGTTAAACGTAATGTGATCCGAACCGGAGTTGGCCCATGAGGTGCGATATTGAATTGGGCCCATATGCCTTAAAAAGAATTCTTATTAAAGGCATATGAGTCCAATTCAATATCGCACCTCATGGGCCAACTCCAGTTTGGGTCACACCGCATTTCCACAAAGTGGTTTCGGAGCCCATAGTCATGGGGCTAGTTTGGGCGGCTCTAATTGGTTCAAACAGATGGTGCTGAACATTTATGTTATAATCAGACTATACAAGCTCTTTTCAAGGTGGAGTAAGAGCATCAACTACACAAATTGGCTTCAAAGGTGGGTTTGATGAGCCTAAGGTGGAGCAATACTTGTGGTTAGCACACAATGGTGGTGTGGATGAACGTGTTGGTTTGATACTGTGGTCGAGTTGACAATATATTGGATCTTCTAGGTGCTCGACTGGCAAAAACGAATAAAAAAGGTAGCAAGGAGCTAAGGATGTTCGGCTGACATGAACGAACAAAAGGTAGCAGGGGTGCTATGGTTGTTCGGCTAGCGGGAACGAACAAATGTAGCAAGGTGCTAAGGTTATTCGACTAGCAAAAACAAGCTAAGGTGGATATTGTTGTGTTGTATCTCATTTTTGGTTGAACATTCAAATGGGGGGTGACAATAGAGTTGGTAATTTAGTCTCACATCAGCTAGGAGGTGGGATCATCTGGTGTAGATAATTGGGACTGGTTCAGGCCTTACATGAGAATTTTCTTTTAAGACATATGGGTCCAATTCAATATCGCTCCTCATGGGCCAACGCTAGTTTGGGTCACACCACGTTTCCAATAAAGTGGACTTTCTCTCAGATCTTATGTGGACGAGCACCTTAAATCTCAACTTTGTGTTGTGCTTTGTGCCTCCACCCTCACCCCATATATAGGAGAGAAAAATCATATTTTAGGTCATAATAGGATTTCATAAATAGGAATAATATAAGAATCCTATTACACCTAAAATATTCCATCAATATCATATTTTAGATTATAATAGGGTCTCCTAAACAGGAAACCCTCAAATAAGAATCATATTGCATCTAAAATAGTCCAACACTAATTATGGACATCCAAATCTAATCAAATCAAATATTTAACTAAATTTGGATTCCACAAATATGTTGTTACCAAATTCAGAATGGACTCCAACAATCTCCCCCTCCAATATGACGAGAGGGTGTTAACCCCATGGCACCTCAACTGGACTCCATGCATGTCGCCTCGTGACAGAGTTCCTGCCTCCCATGCTACTGATCTTTGATCCCCGAGCTGCTTTGCATCTTCCTTTGTCTCCAGCTCCTCGACCGTCACGTCGTGCTAGCTGCCATGCGTAGCACCTCCCGTACCACTGGGATTCTACCAATATCAATAATCGATCAATACCGAAGTCCTTGACAATCAGCCTGTAATGTTCCATCCTGCTCAGTCCAACCAGAGGAATCAAAATGCTAATGTTTGGACTTAGCCATCTAACGACCTGTTCGAAGTCCCACGACCAAGGCAACTCCTCGCTCAGGTGGTGACTTCGGTAACTTGTTTCAACTTTACACTAATAAAAGAAAGTTTTTAATGCATGAATATGCTTAATAATAAAAGAGATGAATCCACATAGCTAAGAGAGTAATTCCATTTAGTCGAGTATGTGTGTAACACATAGAAAAAAGTGTCATAATATTGTTTAGATGTTCTCCACGATAGTTTTTAAAGTTGGCACTCGGCCTTTCAACCGTACGTATTGGAGTTAAGCAAGGTAACGCCACGGGATATCGACTTGTTGTCATAGCAAGTACTGTCCCACAATTTTTATGGATTAATATACTGCCACATGTTCCCACGGTCGCATTGCTTACCATAGCGTGCGCGCCCCACGAATTCAATACGGGCCATACGGTTTATGGTACGAGTTAATGACTCAAAGAACACGGTTGTTTAATGTTGAGTACGTGCATGAGTTAATGACTCATAGTCGTCATCATCTCTTCCAAAGACGTTTAGGCATTTCATCCGAGTTCTAAGCATCATCTACAATCACTAATATTATAGAATCACACGACCTACCTCGACGGTTGCATGTAAGGGTGAGCATTCGATCGATTCGGTTGAATTGAATCAGAATTTTTTGAAACCGAACCAAAATTGAACCATAATTATAAAACCCCTAAATTTCTACTATTTTTTATTATTAAATTTGGTACCGATTTAAAATTTTGTATTGTACGTCGCGTAGTCGTATTGTACGTCGCGCACGAAATTATTTTTCTTGCTCGTCGAGTGCGAATATGTGCGAGCGTACATATTTTGAAAAACATTATTTTTCTTATTTTTATAGCTTCAAAGTAATATAGACAAAAATTATTTCTAGCTATTATTTTCAAGATTATGACTATTATGAAAAGCCTTTCATTATATAGTTATAATAATAAATAAATTTTTCCTACAAAATGGTAAATTAGAAAAGTATATCTATGTAAATATTATTTGTACAAACATATATTTTTCGTAATTATTATTTGTTTATTTTAAATAATAAATAATTTTTGAAATTATTATTATTAGTATTTTTGGAAAAATATTTTGAAATTATTGTGACGATTTAAATCGTGATTTGAATTTTTGGATTGATTTAAATAGTAGATATTTGGAATTTGATTTATCCTATTCGATTTTAAACTAAAATTAATTTGATTTAAATTTGATTTGTATTTGAAATTGAATTTGGATTTGGATTTGGATTTGAATTAAATAGATTGAAATATCTAAATTGGATTTTAAATCTTTTCTAATCCTATCCAAATGGAAATTTCCACATCCTATAAATAGGCATGTACTCCATTATTTCTCTACAAGCCAAATTCTTCCACAAATTTTTCTCCAAATCCCGTGCATCGTGTCCGTGTCCTTCCCAGTCAAATCTTATTCCATTCTTTTTAAATACATTTTAAATCCCTCGTGTCGGACACACCCCCGACACAATAAAATTCCTAAACTAAATCATGTCCCCACTGGTGTCCTCCTCCCCCATCTCCAGCACCACCACCGCCCGAACCACCATCAACACCACCATTACCACCAACACGCCACCACCACTGTCACCCCCCTCGTCCCGCCTCCTTCGACCATCATCAAACACCACACAGCAACCATCGCGACCCAGATCAACACCGCCATCTCGGCCGTCTTCCCTGGCCCAGGCCTCAGGCCGACCCACCGTCACCATCACAACCGCCACCCGGTACCATCAAAACCGTCGCGACCACCACGCCCAACTTTGCCGTACCCCTCAGCTCCGGCCAGTCCCACCAATCACCCCGCCGCGTCGGTAACATCGCCAGCCAACCCACGTCGGACCACCATCATCCCAAGAGAAAAAAAAGAGAGGGGAAAACTGAACCCTAACCTGACCGCGGCCAGTGCCGTCGACCTCCTCGCCGTGGCGCCGTCTCCGCCGCGTGCGTCTCCCCGCGCCAGTGGAACCCTTGCGCGAAACCGCCGATCACCCGAGTCCACTGCCAACCTCCGTGCAGTATGCCCTAGCCTCCCCCACTGAGAATCCCTGTGTGCCGCGGCCAGCGTCGCCGACCCTCCGCCTTGTCCGCCTTCCCGAAGCCCCCGCGAACCGTCTCCGCGCTCTCTTTCCCTTCTCACCACGCCGATCGAGCCACTCCGTCTCACCTTCCTCCCTCCGTCAGTCGCCGTTCCACCGTCTTCCTCGAGAACCCCGGCCAGGCAGCGCCGCCGGCGAGCCACCGCGCGAGTCCTAGCCGTCGTCTCCGCCGCGCGAGCCAAGCCCCAGACTCCGCCCCTTCGACTCTCTCCCTCTCTCCTCAGTTCCTCTCCGCCGACCGCCCTTCACTCTGACTCCCCCTCGCGCGCCGATCGTCGCCGAACCCTCTCCACTCTCTCTCTCTCTCGATCCTCCCTCTCTCCCCCTTTCTAAAAGCAGGCAGTAGGTTAAGATTATTTGTGTATAATTTTTTTTAGTTGCTGTATTAGTTATTAATAATATGTTATTATCATTAATACTATTCTTATTATTATAACTTATCATCATCTTTATTATTATTATTATATTATTATTATTATATTATTATTATTATTTCATTATTACTATTATTGTTATTATTATTTTTATTATTGTTATTATATTATTTTTTATTGTTTTTATTTTTCTTATGTGCAAAATATGTAGTATGGTTACAATAGCTATACTACTATTATCATCAATGTTATTTTGATATTAATTAGGTATATTTGTTTGGCTTACTTACATTAATTTTGTTAAATATTATTAATATAGATTTTATTATAAGTATAGTTTTAATTACTAATATTACTTACATTAATTTTATTAATTAGGTATAGATTTTAATTATAATTCCAATTATAGTTTTCGGATATTATAAGTATTTTTCTATTATAGTTATTAAATACTTTGACTAATTATAAGTAGCATGATATCAATCTTATTATTCATTATAAAACGTAGAATTTTAGCCTAAATCGGTTTTTCCATATTTTTATGTGTTTGTCAAATATTATTTTTACTAATAAATATAGTTTTCAGGGATTATAAAATGTTTTCTAAAATCATATATATGTCATTTATCTAATTTTCTTCGATTTCTCTTTATCCTTAACCGATCCTCTTATTCCCATTCTGTCACCAAATTCGTACCACCTTATGTCCACCCTAACTAAGTTGACCCTTCTGGACCCAATGGAAACGTCCGTGCCGACATCAGAGGTCACCTTGAATAGTTGTTGCACCAAAGTCACGGTTCATGCCAGCTTGATCATTGCAACACCACCAGGCGTCCTATCAGGCAAGACACCTTGCCATTAGCTGTTTATTTTTTTAGCTCATATTTCATGCATTATTTATTTTTTTATGCAAATTAAACTGTGATACATAGCATAAACTGTTAGAACTTACTGTTCCTTTATATTTCTGCTATGTATTATTTTTCTCACATTAAACCTAGATTTAAGGGACCACCTTGTGTTGCATTCATGGCCTTGACATTGTACCACGAAGTTGTGTGTCGCATGTAGAATACGAAGTACGTATTGGCTGGCCACTAGTACGTACAAGCCGTGCATAGGAATAACCGCTAATAGATGTTGCATGCTAGTTTGACTTAGCGGTTATAGTGGTTTTGTGTTGTGGATACAACACAGTAGACATTGGGCGGGGAGGACAATTCCTTAGCGTATGGGCTTCGATGCACTTCCTTGTGACCCGGACTCTCCGCTGGAGATACGGGGTTGATGACCCATGATTACTGACGGCCACTGACGATTCTGCGAAACGTCATGCTCTTACTGATGGGGCCTCTGGTGCCCAAGGACTACGTCGATCCTATTTAGCCAGGGCCCATGCGTAGGAAGGATTGTTCTTAACTACATTTCACTTAGAACGGTAGGCTACCTTTATCCGATAGGTACGAGTACTTTTGGTTTGGGTACTTGTATCTGACCGTGGCTTGGAACAATAACTTGTCGCGGATTAGTTTGTCACATCTTGTCCTTGTTTGTTTGTAGGTGTGACTTACTACTTCGATGAGAAGGTATTGAACCTTGTTGGGGTCCGATACCATATTGGATTCATGGCATGGAAAGATACGTCACCGTGAATTAGTTTACCATCTCTGTCCTTGTTTGGTTGGGGGGATGGTACGCTCGTTCAGTAGGTGTGTATTGGACCATGTTATAAATTTAATTGACTTATTTATTTGAGCAATATTTATTCAGTTTATATGCATGCTATTATGTGTCTTGTTACGTCCCTCTAGGACCTGGTTATCTCTCCAGGTGTGTGCTATTGTCTTTCGCAGGTGTTCTAACTTTAGTCGTGATCATCGCTACTTCTTCGAGGATGATTGCATTTGGATTGTCTTCGCTTTGCTCGCCAAATTCATTTCTTTACTCATGTATTTTTTCTTTACTTGTTGGTAGTGGATTTGTCTCCGCCCAACATATGTATCAAGACAAATTTATAGTTGATTATATAATATCTTTTATTTTGTGGATGAGATTAGTTATGGTTCTACTGCATTTTACAGCTTATGTATCCATACGAGGGTTCCATACATTGGAGTGTACTTTTATGAATATAGCTGGCATGTCTACGTTCCTAGTCCTACGTATTTTGGGACTGGGGCGTTACAATAATTCTTCAGAACCGAACCAAACCATTATGTCAGAAAACCGAACGAGAACCTAACCGAACCAAAATGTTTGGTTTTTGGCAACTTCAATTTTTTTCCATTTCTTCAAATAAAAAATGCCATCTCAATCTTAGCAAAAGGACTGGCTGGACTATTGTTAGTTATTTACAAACCTATTATTTTTAATTACAATAAATGTTAATAATTAATTATTCACAAATTATCAAACTTTCATGTCCTAGCTAAATTAATATCTAATACAGTTGTTACTTTGGACTCATCCTGCATCGTGATTCGAATATATACCCATCAAATATTTCTCTTCATCATTTTAAAATTTTAAAGTAATTTAAAATTTGAATTTAAACGTTTTGGATGAAAATTATGGTTCTTATTTCCAAACAAACAACTTTAGAAAATTTAGTTCTTTGACTCCATAAACCAAAAAGTTATCAAATCGTAAATTGAGAATTTTCATTTTAAGTTCCTACATCAAAATAGGCACTCATTTAACTTAACATCATATCCCCCACCATATATTAATTATGGTGAAGTTTATAATTATGATTACTTCCAATATGGTTCTATCTAGATATTATATTATTTTAGGGTAAAGTGCAAAAAATCCTCGTTAGATTCCCGTTTTTTGCACTAAAAGACCCCATGCTCTTAAAATTTCTCAAAGTATGAAATCTGCTCATTTTGCCCCTTTTCGTTAATTGATGTTAAGTGGGGTGTGCAATGACCATTTTACCCCTCCACTCTCCCCTCCACTCTCTCCAGTGGTGCGGAGAGGAGAAGGAGGGGGCAGGGCTGACCGGGGCAGGGAGGAGGAGGAGGGAGGCGGGGCTGGCCGGGCGGGGAGGAGGGGGTACTCGTCGGAGTAACGAGGGTGGCTGAGGGGGGCGGGAAGGAGGGAGGAGGAGGGGGCTGTCCGTGTCACGCCCCAGATCCAGAATGCCGAGAGCATAGGAATGACTCAGCCAGCTACGTATTACGGGTAGATGAATACCGTATAATACGATCAATGCTGTCTACAAGACAAGGGGTTAATACTAATACAAGTCTCACTAGGTTTACTCAACCTCTATTGTTCCAATCATTCAATGAAAAGCAGTAAGTAGAGAACATGTAAGAATAAGCAGTACGACGTCCCAAACGCTCAGTCAAAATGTTCTTGAGATCTGGCTTTACAAAACATAGCCAGATGATATAATAAGGTATACACAATCGTTATCAGCTGCAGTCTGACTTAGTTATAATTATGTAAAAGTAAGTGCAAGACAGTCCGACTAATATGTCAGTGCTAAGCGATAAAAAAGTAAGTAGCAAAACGAGCAGGAAAGCAAGGAACCCACTCGTGTCCTCATGCGATCATCCTCTAGTATTGACCATCTTGGGGGTGGAAGTAAGCTGAGTCCTCGAGAGTTGGCTCTAAATCTGGCCATACAAAACCAGAGAGGTTAGACCTCAAATAGAAAGTACCACAAGGGAGCACGACATAAATAATTAGAACCAGTGATGAGAGTTAAGAATATGATAAATAAGTCTCTGCTTGCTACTGGGATTCACACAACATTGCGATACTTCAAGCCAAATTTCCAACCAAACAAGGACAGAAGTTGACCCATTATGTCCTGACATTCTGATCATCTCAGTAGTTAACAGAGTATGTACAGTACACAAACAAATTAATTTAAACGGCAATACAACTACTACGGCTTGCTAACTGTAAGTTCCAAGTTGCCCTGGAAATATGCAATAAGGAATTTCTCAGTTCTTACAATATACGAACAAGGCTAGTCTATCCAATAATCAATTGCGCCAATCATGAATTAGACATGTCCCAGCGGGATGCCCGCCATCAATATGTAGAAAAATAAACAGATACCACTCCCTGCCCGTGTGACAGATTTGCAGTATCGTGGAACTAGCCGGCATGTCGGGGCACTAATGGTCCCAAGATGGCTGCCATGTAAGAACTTGGAAATCCATTCTCTCCATACAATAGTTATTTTATTTAACTTAATAGTCCCTACGTTAATTAAAATATCATACCGTGGATCATGGTCATTCTGAATGAGTACTTTCGTACAGAGTACAATATGATAATGTCACGACCCGATCCCAAATAATTGGGTCGAACTGGATCATGCCCAGCCTGCACCGTTGTTGAGACGGCGGCAGTAAGCCGTTCCATTAACAGGTAACCATAACAACAACATCTATATTTGACACAACTCATATTCAAAATTAAACTTTATTAAAACATTTGAAATAAATACAACTGAATTTAAAAGTACTGAAATAAATTGCTGAATTCAAATAAACAGAGTTTTCAAATGAAACAACAAAACTGGAAAGGAAAATCTATTAAGCATTTGGCTCATCGGCCTCGGTTCCTGCGTCCTCCAATGGGGACTCTGGCAGCACTACGGGGTACAGAACAGGGTCGTAGTAGCTGCTGTATAAACTCAGCATCCTCAATGTCCCCTAAAAATGTATCTCCAGTCAGGAGGGAGCAAAGTACAATTCATGCTAATTTAAACAATTAAAATGAATAATAGAATGATGCACTTTTAAACAGTTTGAAGTAAACAGTTTTCTAGCAGTAAAACAGTGTGATTTGAATAGGCAATGAATATGACCGGCTTGGGTTGTTACAGTAGTATCATTGATACGATATAGCTTATCCCCGTGTGAGAGAGGGGTAAGCTAATACAGTTCTAAGTTACAGTGGATGTGGTCATAAACATTACTCTATTCCCCCAGTACCCAACAGTCAATCAGTCATACTCTCAGAGAGAGTTTGTGTTTGCATCGTGGTTTAAACTTGCAGTAAAACGATTATTAAAATAACTGTAAACTAACACAAATTGTACTTGCCTCAAATGGACTGGACTGGAAAGTAGGAGACTTCGATGGAAATTAGGATCGTCCTCAATTTTACATTCGAGAAATTGACTCAAATCCAGGGTTACCAAGCTAACTATACTAGTTGAAATCTCTAATTGTGTCCTAATCAATTTTATTCTTTATTTATTAAACACGAACAAAAACGCGATTATTGGTGCGTTGAATTAATAACGAGGAAAGATCGTTTAAACTTGTATTTTGGAAAATCTCGTAGTTACCAAATTAATTTGATTAAAACTTTGTATTTTCGTATTTATACATATGAAAAAATTTTATTTTAATGAGAAATACATGATCGTTATTAAATATTAAAACTTGTAAATTTTAATGTGAGAAAACTTTATTAATTTTTATATGAAAATAATTATCTATTTCGATTTACGCGTATGCTAAAAGAACTCGCAAAACCAGCAAATCAACAGAAAGCCTACGCTACTAAATTACAAGTCACCGAACACAACCAGCTGGGCTTATGCCCATTACAATTTATTTACATAAATTAAATAAGACAAACGGTCGTTAGTTCTAAAACTTCCTATAATTAATTATGAAATTAAATGATAAAAATAAAGTAAATATTTAATGACTCTCAGATATGGTCCAATCGTCATTTAGGCTAATGCCTCAACGTCTGGACGAGGCCGGTTTCGTTTGCACTTAGCCGGGGCCCATTGACCGATACGGTCGTTGCCCAAAAATCCCAAAAATACTAATATTTTGAAATCCATTTTAAAATCATTTTTAAAAATATAATTAAATTTTACGAAAAATCTGGCAGCATTTCCTCTATTTTTGGTCAACAAAAATTGGGAAAAATGTGCCAATATTTTCTGCAAATCCCAACCAGGGAATCCCAAAATACAATATAAAATAACCACATTATTCCATTAATTTGGAACGACCCGAAACGAATTCGGGAGTTCCAAAAACCACAGCACAGTTCGGAAATATATTCGAAAAACCAATTATCTAGAAACCATTTCCGAACGTTCCGAAACTACGACGT